>JARQZK010000759.1:195000-562500 GCA_030704885.1 Cynegetis impunctata
CCAACATTTTTATTTACACCAAACATACAATTTTTGTCATAACATTATTTAAATCATGAAAAACATACTTGTCGACCATGGTCAATTTCATGCACTACATAAAGTGAACAAGGAAAATTCTTTAATAATTTAAAAAATTATCAAGCAGCAATAAGATCGAAACAGCTGTATGCAGATTTTGAGTCGGGGTTGACTGACAATTTCTATAATTCACCGTTCGATTGTGAATGCAGATTTTGCGTTGCGGAATACGTATAACCAGCTTCCTTGGGAAGTTGGTTGATAATTTTTTAATTTATTGAAGAATTTTCCTTGTTCACATTATGTAATGTATAACATTATTTTAAAAAATCCTCCAAATTATAAAGTAAAAAAACAATTATTAAAAAATTTTAAGATTTCAATTTCCAAATGTTACATTGATTATCTATCTATAGAAACATTGTAAATGCTTATATTATGAATATACTCTTGAATAAATAATACGGAAAAAGGAAAAAAAATTATAGCTTTCGACGTATGAAGGAAAAATAATTTGCTGAAACCCTCATTCATGAAGCACATTCGTAAAACATGGTGTTTGAATCAAACTATGGATATTTCGATACAAATTTAGAAGAAGTAGTGCATACGAACTTACCATTATCAATTCTAAGATAACACTATCCTTTAACTTGAAAGGTCCGGACTGGTAATAATTAGTAACAATAGAATTTGAATCATTCTTATTGAAAGATTGAACTCGACAACATTTTTCTCCTTTAGGTAAATCCCAAATTTGAAACTGAAACAATTTCAGTATCACCATATTGTTGAAACAAGTTATGTGTTAAAACTACCTGTGGATATAAATCTTTCTCTAAAGGTGAGGAGCCTAAAACCTGAGCAAAATTCTTCGTCACTTTTAAGGCAGTATCTTGGTCTACATTGCCCTGCACTAAAACTTTGATGTAAAGCTTTTCCACGAATTTGACACAAAACTGTTTCATATCCTCGTATGTGATGTCAGATATTACAGCGAATTTTTCCGTAGGAGTGAAATACTTATCCATAAGTAGGCTCAATCTCAGGTCCCTAAAATTAAATTCAAACGTTCAATTAAAGCATAAATCTTTTCAAAAATTAAATATAGAGGAATAGTAACGAGATTTGGGATATCTTCACTTATATGATGTAAACTAATTGAAATAAGTGGTGCCCATTGGCCGAAATTCGACAGTACTTAAATAAATTTTTTTAATGTTGTCTTTTAGACACTGGCAGTGTGTACGTAAACAATGCTTATATAAAATGGCAAAGGCACCGTAGTAGTTTTTCTACCAAACTAATTAATTCAGTAATTTTATGTAATGTACAAGTTAAATAAAATTTGAATCGATGAAAATCAATTGTTAACATGTTTGAGAAATGAAACTCTAAGTTTAACGATTTTCACATATAATAAAACAACAACAGTTGCACAACGCGTTTCTCTGACACTACAGCTTCTTCAGGTGCGAATTTCAAACTAACACTAAAATATCTAATGCAAGGTTTGCAAAGTACAATTATAAATTTGGGAAATCCATTCTGGGATTCTAAGAACAAACCACCTTCATTCATTGAAAAGGTTGAGAAGGGAAGAGCTGTTCACATCCAATTGGTTCTTAAGTAACTTCTGGGAATTTTGATGCCTATTAATTTCTAAAGTTTCTATAAGATTTAATTTTGAACCTTTTTTTCTGAGATGTAGAATTTCGAAATGCGAATTGAAGTCATGTTTCTCTTTTATTAAATGTTTAGCATATATTCGTTATTAGTCCGGGGAAGTAAGTATATAGAGAGGAAAAATTAAAAAGTAGGGGTTATTATTTTTTTTAAGTAAGTACACTGACCCCTCATCGCTTTCCTAAATTTCTGACAAAATCCCGTGCGAGCTCGAAACACAGCTTGCAAGCACATTTTAAAGCACTAAAATTCGATGATTTTTTGCTTATAACTTTTTCTGATGTACTCGCACAAAAAAATCGTAGAGATCAAATTCACAGTAAATTTTATGCCCTACACGATGACGTGAGTCGACTTTTGAAATGAAAATTTTTTCGACTCAAAATTTTCCAAAAAATGAAAATTGTATCGAAAGGTCGTGTTTTAACCGGCAACCATACTGAAAATAACCATATCGAGATCAAAACATAGGGAAACATAGATGGTGTGCTATAAAAAATTTACGTATTTTCAGATTTGGAGAATTCAAAATGGCGGCCGCAAAAATCGAATATATATATTTTTTTTTCAATCACGCTTCCTCTTGAAAACATTAACGATATCGAAACGCGGTTAGTTTCAATCGATAGGGGAAAAGTTGTAGTTTTAGGCATAAAATAAAAAAAAATTTTATAAATTTTTTTACATAACTTTTTTTAAAAATTTATCAAAAAAAAATTTTGTTCGTTGAGTTTTTCCTCATTTTTGCATTGAAAAATGAAGTCAATCATCATACTCATACTCGAAATGTATTTGCCGTTAAAAAACGCGTATTTCAAAAAAAAAATTGTTTAAATACAATAATCAGAAGCCGAGATATAGAAGCTCAAAGTTCGCTTCGTACTGTGACCATACTATTAAAAATTAAAAATGCGCGTGTATTAGTGAAGACCCGTTAACCCTCTCGGTCACGAATTAAAACTATTGGAGCGAAAAATCTGAAATTTACTGTAATGCAACTTATGATTCTTAGAAAATTGTTGATGTTAAATTCAGATTTTGAAAATACTCCGTTTGGGCACTATGACATGTCCCCAATTGGGGATATCATGAGCTGATGGAGGGAAAAAAAATTCAGAAATATTTTAAAAATGGTAAAATATCAATATGTTTCATTGTTTATTTTATTAAATATATTCATATTATTTTTGCGTCCATTTTCGAAGTTCTGAAGTGTATAAAATTTAACTTTTGCAGAATTAAAATAAAAAAGCTGTTTTATTCATCCAGATGTTGCCTTTACCTCTAGTTCACAATGTCCTCAAACTAGTACGCCACACTTTCAAAAATCGCTGATTACAATTTGTACAAAAATCACCTACCGCAATTGCTTTGGAACAAGTCTACACTTATTTTGAACGTAAACAAACAGTTCTCAAATACATGGTCTAACGAATATAGCCAACAAAAAAATAAACAGTAGAACGCTACACTGCTCTCATAGCTACCCTACGGAAACCTATATTTCAAATGCATGAATATTTTTTTCATCAGCTTGTAGATGGCAGCATATATATTCATTTGGAAGAATATGATGTCCACAACTGAGGACAATATGACAGAGAAGTAAGAACAAGCGCTACTTCATAGGAAAAAATCCAAAGTAGGTTGTCCTCAACTGAGGACAAGGTGAGCGAGAGGGTTAAGGTGCTCGGCGACAATGGTCTCCCCGCCACTACGCCGAGCAGCTGCCGCGTTTATATTCGGGCGAACGCGGCAAGACTAATGATTTATTTTTGATTCAGCCAGTGACCCAACGTTCTTTTAAATCTGTATTTAATCACCACACAGGTGAAACAATCGAATGCAACAATAAGAATTTGAAAATTTTTAATAGTATGGTCACAGTACGAAGCGAACTTTGAGCTTCTATATCTCGGCTTCTGATTATTGTATTTGAACAATTTTTTTTTTGAAATACGCGTTTTTTGACGGCAAATACATTTCGAGTATGAGTATAATGATTGACTTCATTTTTCAATGCAAAAATGAGGAAAAACTCAACAAACAAAATTTTTTTTTAATAAATTTTTGAAAAAAGTTATGTAAAAAAATTTATAAAATTTTTTTTTATTTTATGCCTAAAACTACAACTTTTCCCCTATCGATTGAAACTAACCGCGTTTCAATATCGTTAATTTTTTCGAGAGGAAGCGTGATTGAAAAAAATATATATATATATATTCGATTTTTGCGGCCGCCATTTTGAATTTTTCAAATCTGAAAATACGTAAATTTTTTATAGCACACCATCTATGTTTCCCTATGTTTTGATCTCGATATGGTTATTTTCAGTATGGTCGCCGGTTAAAGCACGACCTTTCGAAACAATTTTAATTTTTTGGAAAATTTTGAGTCGAAAAAATTTTCATTTCAAAAGTCGACTTACGTCATCGTGTAGGGCATAAAATTTACTGTGAATTTGATCTCTACGATTTTTTTGTGCGAGTACATCAGAAAAAGTTATAATCAAAAAATCATCGACTTTTAGTGCTTCAAAATGTGCTTGCAAGCTGTGTTTCGAGCTCTCACGGGATTTGGTCACAAATTTAGGAAAGCGATGAGGGGTCAGTGTACTTACTTAAAAAAAATAATAACCCCTACTTTTTTTATTTTTCTCATTGATAGATTTTTTGATCTTACTTCCCCGGACTATATGTTTTATGTAATTTCACCTGTGTTCAGTAATCCTTTTTTTGAAATTTCTATGTGTCCGACCTACATATATTTTATCGCAATTTCCGCATTTAAGTTTATAAACTCCCGATTTACTGAGCTTATCTATTTTTGACAACTTGTTTTTTTTATGTAAGTATTTTCCTAGACTATTTCTTGTTCTGAATGCTAAATTGAAATCTAGATTAGAGAAAAAGGATTGTAATTCGTTGGAAGCTTTGCTGAAATAAGTTAAACTATTATATTTAATTCCTTCTGGTTTGATCAATGGGAATACTTGTGAAATTGCCATTTTATGATTTTTCTTCCTTATTATTTTGTCTATTATGTTTGGATCATACCCATTATTGACTGTTATCTGCTTGATTATATTAAGTTCTGCGTTGAGAAAGTGGTATATTGAAGAGGCGATGTATCACAATACACAATACGTCTAATCATCAATTTTAACAAAAATTAGCAGCTTATAATATTATGATACATCGCCTCTTCAATATACCACTTTCTCAAGAAAATTTCAACGAAGAACTTAATATAATCAAGCAGTAATAATGTTTGTTCTTAGAATTCCAGAATGGATTTCCCGAATTTATAATTGTACTTTGCAAATCTTACATAAGATATTTTAGTTTTAGTTTGAAATTCGCACGTGAAGTCAGCGAAACGCGTTGTGCAACTGTTGTTGTTTTATTTTATTTTATTTTTCACAAATAGGAATACAAACAGGACGAACCCAGAAACAGTATTCACAAATACACTAAATATGTCATGTTATACAATTCAATTATACAGTAGAAATATTTTATATAGGTACAAAAAAAAATATTGAACATATAATCAATTGGACGATTGGACAAAATGTTTTTTAAGTTTGTTTACAAAGGTATTCAAAGAGTCAGAAAAAATATCAATGTCTATTATGTTTGAAATGTAATAACTTTTCAAGCATCTATGTAAAGGGGAATTCAAATAGTAATTTGTGTTGGGTATGGATGTATGAAACAAATTATAATGGCGAGTGGTATATTGAGGAACATTGTAATGAATCAAGTCATTCATAGAGGACGATTGAAAGATACCATTTAACATTTTAAAAGAAAATTTGATGTCGGCAATAGCTCTTCTGTCAGCAAGGATGATGTTGAAACAGGGCTGATGTTGTTTGTTTGTTTCTGACGCTATTTTTATGTTGTTGTATTCTTGCCGATATTTTTCTGTTTGTTTGTCCTATGTATGTTTGGCCGCAGTCTGCACATGATATGCTGTAGACTTCTGTCAGCAAGACGAATCAAATTGAGCTTTTGACTTACGATATGATATTGTGACATGTTTTTAAAATATCTTTTGTTAGTATAATCGATGAATTTGTTCTGGGTACTCTCTATTTGTTTTATATATATTATATAGCGGGGGTTCCAAATAGTTGAGGCGTAGCCTAGCAGACTATTTACGTAAGACATGAAGAGAGTACGCAAGGTATTATAATCTCTAAAAGAATAAGTTGTTCTCAGAATAAAACCTAGCAATTTGTTCGCTTTCTTAGATATGTATGAAATATGTTTACTAAAAGTCATTTTCGAATCGAAAATAATTCCCAAATCCTTCACTTCACTACAGGTGTGGAGATTATGATCCTGCATGCTATAATTATGGGTTATTAAATTAGAATTTCTACTAAAAGTCATCTGATGGCATTTGTCGAGGTTCAGGAAAAGGGCGTTATGTCTGCAGTATTCTGAAAATCTATCAAGGTCGCCTTGAATGAGCTTATAATCGTTTAAGTGTGAAACTGTATGAAATATTTTAAGATCATCAGCATACATAAGAAAATACGAGAATTTGAAGCACTCAGAAATGTCATTTATGTAAATATTGAATAGTAGAGGACCTAGATGTGAACCCTGAGGTACACCCTACGTTATGTTAACTGATCTTGAAAGATAGTTACCAATACAAACGACCTGCATACGATTACTCACGTAAGACTGAAACCAACTCAATAGGGAGCCTGTCACACCGACATCAGCCAGCTTCTGTACCAGTAATTTATGATCGATCTTATCGAAAGCTTTGCTAAAGTAGGTATAAACGGCATCCACTTGAATCCGGCTATTCAAACTTTTCAATATATATTATATGTGAAAATCGTTAAACTAAGAGTTTCATTTCTCAAACATGTTATATAAAATTACGCGAACACTTACTATATAAATTTCAGCTATCTGCACTAACTATGCCAAATCTCACACTCTCCCGTGAGCGCAATATGTTTAAAATGGATATAAAGTAGTCTCTTCACGTATTAATATATAGATTTGTAAGAACTTTACAAGATATCTACTATTCACAATAAAAACATTAGAGCTCATCCTTTCATTGTGCCAATATATAGAACTAGCCAGTTTGAAGGAAACTTTGCATATGTAGCAGCAAAAAGATTAAATAAATATCTAAGTGACTTGCATATGAGTTCTGTGGCCTTTAAACGTAGTGTTGGTAATCAGTTGCTTAATGCTTCATAGCCGAGTTCTCTTATTGGATAATTCTATATTATTTTAAGCGTCATTATTTCACGGACTGGAAGATCTTATAGAACTTCATCCTTTTGTATAGATAGTACATAAGAATTATTGTGGCTTGCATAAACATGAGAAATATATATGTGTAGTGTATGAATGTGACTATTAAAGGTAAAGTGTTTATGTTTACATTAAGGATATATAATGTATTTTTTGTTTTGGAGAGGTTAAATTTCTTTTTGTAGATAAACTATTAGAGATACGGATGCACACACAGCATCATAGGTGTAATTGTACATGTAATTGAGCAGTATAGAGAATAGTGAGGAATATAATTGTAATTTTGTTAAAGATAGAAAGGTTTATTGGAATTTTTGTGTATATACTACTACTGTATTGTTCAATAAATAAATATATTCAACATATTCAAGAATTCATTATTTATTTTTCATTGTTTTTGTTTCATTTTCATCATATATTTTAATATGGTGTTTCCTGGTTATTGATTGTTTTTGTTAAATTTTCTTTTACATGTACATGTCTATATTATAAATATATAAATTATTTTCTACTTGAAAAGGCAAAATGCTAGAATAGTCACTAGGATGACTAAGTCCAGTACTTGGATTGCAAGAAGACATAATAAATAAATGAACGAATCTTGTTGCAAAATCTAATACATCCTACCAAGTGATGTTTCTTTACTACAAAGAAATCCGAATACATTCTAAATATAGTATCTCAAAAATTTCCACACATGCCTAAAAATACTTGAACTATAAACTATGTTAAGTCAACTTACTTAGTTAGAGTTGATGGTTTTATAAGCTTATTATAATAACTGTTTGCCAATTTTTCCCTAACAGCCTCAAACATATCTGCAGTTAATTCACTGTTAACTTTCTTAAGATGTTCACTTATCAATTCTATGAGTATCTGTAAAAAATGAAGTTTAAAGAATTCGAGTAATAGTCAATTAATTTGGCATCTCAATGTTGGATGAATTGTATTTTTGAAGGAAGATTATGTAAACTGTTATATATATGCAATTTCCGTTTACTTACAGGTAACTTCTGATTAAATCCAGAAATTTTCAAGACTATACCTCTATCAACTGTGTTTAACGAATATAAAAGTTCTGCAACCTGTGCTGGATAGATACTTTCAGCCATCTGTATAATAACTATATTCATGAACATCTCCATTTTACACGCACTGAAATTATGTTTAGAGTTCATTGATTCACCTACGTAAAGGATTCTTTTTTCACCTGAGGGCAGATTCCACAGCCAGAGGAGTGATAAGATAGAAATTATAATTGGCAATGGGCAAGTTGAATTTCTGGTCCTTCTTATACCATAACTCTATTAGAGGAGTTTCCATTATTTTCTCTGGGTATTCAGGATTATTTAAAATTTTAGGTAAGATAGAGAAATCTGTTGTTAAAAAAAGATTTGGAGAGGGTAAATCCATACCAGGTTCAGACTTGGCATTCTTCCATCGGTCCAACCATTCAGATGGAATTTCTAAAGTGAAAAAAATTACTTGATAAGGTCAAAAGTAATACTAAAAAATTTAAGATAAATCTAATTCACTGTGGGTTTGAAACTCTACAAAGTAATATATTTAAAACAAATTTCTATAGTACAAATATATAGCATAAACTAAATGTAAATATATATATATATATATATATATATATATATATATATATATATATATATATATATATATATATATATATATATATATATATTCTATTGTTATAGTAAAATTACCTTTATCGGTATACTGAGTACCAAACCATTCCTCTTTTTTGTCATAATTAATATCATAATTGCAGATGTTACTCATAACAGCAATATTCATCTTATCTGGTACAAGATGATTTAAAACTGACGTGATACCCTAAAAAGTTAAAATATAATCTTGCGTGAAACTGAGGAAAATTATTTTCCTGAAAATAATTCGTAAATTTCGTAGCTCAAAAAACTTTTAGAATCGCAATCAATGCTTCATAAAATTAAAAATATATATAAATATGTTGATGTAACTCAAAAATTAATTTTACTTATATGAATTAAAGCGGATTACTCTAACTCGAATCTTTTTACATATGCTTTCAGTTTATTTATTCATTTCGTCATAAATGGAGTAAGCGTTCTTTTCATATAAATGTTTGTAATTTATTCCAAAAAATTATTTTCAATAAACTAAAAATAACTTATAAAATAAATTGTTTACTGATATCCCCACTGAATATAATGAATAAATATATTTATACATTATATTCCCTTCCATCAAAATAATAATTCATGTTTATAGTAAGACCGTTTTGAAATTATTTATATCAAACTTATTAAAGTGAAACTTAAGTATTCTTCAAAACAGCATGTGTTATAAATTTTCATTAGATGAAATCAATTTTTAGTGAAATTTTAAGATGCGCGCGCATCACTGTAACACAAAAGTCACAGGTTTGCGCACGCATGCACGATATCTCAACGCTGTTAATACAAAACATTTCGCATCATATTTTAGTTATCATAAGCCACTGATAACTAAAGTTTCGATTCAGTCATTACCGGAAAATGCTATGGCAGTGGACATAATTTAAAAATAACATTTGAATAATGAGAGAACTTATGTTGTACTTAATGTAAGAAAATAAATATTTATTTATTTAATTTTCCAAATTTAAACTGAACTTTATTGACTGTGTTGACTATCCTTTTTCAGTCCTTTTATTATTTTATTGTAATTAATTATTTGCCAAAGAAGTATTACTTCTCATGCGCGTACATACGTACACACAACTTTTTTTTAATATAAGCATTTTAGGCATACTAATATTCATTTAAAATTATTAAATATCCTCAAGGTTATTAACTATATGATTTTAATATATTATACATATTAATTGCCATTCATTACCTCAGGATCATATTCAAAATATAAATCAGAACCAGTGATATAATCTTCTGGCGGGTAAAAATGCATAGCCTCTGATATTTCCTCTACATAGTCCATGGGGCTCTCTTCGACAGAAAACCTGAAAGATATTTCCTCTATCGTTTGGAGTTCTTTAAATATGCGTTCTTGGGGTCCAACCGTTTTCAGAATATTGATATATGAAAACACAGCAGATATTACCTGTAAAAATATGTGAAAATAAAAAAAATTGATGAATACTCATTCAATATAGACTTTCTATCAGCTCCTCAATATACTATGAACATGAATAACGCTTTTCAATTCACTCACATCTGCTATATGAGCCAAACCTTCAGCTGTTAGTACTAACGATATTGAAAATAAGGAATACATTGAATTATGCTCTATTCCTGTTTCACCGTTTCCAGTATAGATTGCCAGAGCCCATACCCTGTTGAATTGAAAATGTCAGTAATTAATTACATAAAGTTATAATTCAAAAACATACTTATTTTTCAGATGAGACAACAGACTTCCTTTCCCTTCATCTCCAACAAGCCAGGATATATACTGATGTGGCTTAGTTTTATATTTACCAAGCAAAGATGGAAGGCACCATGTCAAATCTAGCTGATATGAAAATGGTCAGATAAGGTATTTAAATTGGTTGAAGAAAATGCTTTCTAGGGTACATTCAATTAATACAAAGCCACAATTTTATAAATATGTATGTATATATATATATATATATATATATATATATATATATATATATATATATATATATATATATATATATATATATATATATATATATATATATATATATATATATATATATATATATATATATATATATATACAGTGCTTTCATGATGAAAGGAACAAATTCATTAAAAAATTAGGTTTCTATTTCATGTTAAAATCCTCGGACAGGTCGATTAGTATTTTTATTTGGGCATTTTTCGCAATAAAAATTTTGTATACAGGGTGTCTCATTCAAGAGCTATGGCTTTGTCATTAGTTTTTTTTAAGGTAATACCCTCTATATTATTTCACTTTACAATTCTACGATAAATTCTTATCACTTTTTGTGAACATACCATATGCCTCAACTCGATGGGTTGCCAGAAACGGAGATAGTGGGTAATGAGAGGTACGATATGAAAACACACAAATGTAATTACTAATTTAATTTTTACATATGTTCAATCTGTTGTCCGTTTACTTCGAGACATTTTTGAAGTCGATTCAATGTTTCCCGTTGCACATTTTCAATTACTTCTGGACTGATAAGTCTTATTTCCTGCCTGATTCTCTCTTTTAGATCATCAATATTATTTGGTCTATTCAAATAAACTTTAGACTTCAAATAACCCCATAAGAAAAAATCCAATGGGGTTATGTCCGGTGATCTTGGCGGCCACTCAATCGGACCTCTCCGTCCTATCCATCTGTTGGGAAAAGTTGCATCAAGAAATTGTCGAACAGCGATTGAATAGTGAGGAGGTGCCCCATCTTGTTGAAACCATATCTCGTTATTAGGTATGTCAGGATCTTGTGGGTTAGGAAACAAAACAGCTAAAGCCGGAATGAGTTCGAACTGGAGAAAGTTCAAGTAGTCCTATCCGTTTAGTGTTCCTTCAAAAAAATAGGGACCAACTATACGATTTCGAACAATCGCTGCCCATGTATTAATTTTTTGAGGCCGCTGTGTGTGGAATTCTTGCATCCAATGAGGATTCTCGGTCGCCCAATACCTACAGTTTTGTCTGTTGACGTGGCCATTTCAAGTAAAGGTGGCTTCATCAGAAAAAATTATGTTTGTAATGAAATTTAGATGTTGATTATGAATTTCAAGAATCTGCTCACAAAACTGTACTCTGCGGTCAAAATCGTCTTCTAATAATTCATGTACCAGCTTAATTTTATAGGGATGATACTTATTTACCTTAAGTATTTTATGCACGGACCCTACTGATAAATTGAAATTATTGGAAATTGTAGTAATGGATGTATGAAGGTTATCTTGGGTTTCTAGTAGAACGTTCAGCACTGTTTCTTCAGATACTCTCGGTGGTCTTCCTTTAGGAAAATCTCTAACGTGGCCGTATCTCCTGAATTTTGATTCAATTTTGCTGACTGTCGATCTAGTAATTGGCGGACGATCAGGATGATTTTCATTGAATATATTGCAGACTTCTTCTTGTGAACGCACCCTATCTCCAAAACCAATCATCATAAGTACTTCAATACGTTCTCTCTCAAGTAATTGCATTTTCTTAAACAATGAAGTAGTGTAGTGCCTGGAGCGTTAAAAACGTGAAAACTGCGGACTATACAGCACCAGTGAATGAATTCAGATGGTACATGTGAAATTTCATTCTTCAGATTTAATGACAATGTTTACCTAAATTTTTTTTTGTACTTTTAATCCACATTTTAAATCTCCAGGTGCTCCACTATCTCCGTTATAATCTGGGAATCCATCAAGTTGAGGCATATGGTATGTTCACAAAAAGTGATAAGAATTTATCGTAGAATTGTAAAGTGAAATAATATACAGGGTATTACCTTTAAAAAAACTAATGACAAAGCCATAGCTCTTGAATGAGACACTGTATACAAAATTTTTATTGCGAAAATTGACCAAATAAAAATACTAATCGACCTGTCCGAGGATTTTAACATGAAATAGAAACCTAATTTTTAATGAATTTGTTCCTTTCATCATGAAAGCACTGTATATATATATATATATATATATATATATATATATATATATATATATATATATATATATATAAATATATATATATATATATAAATATATATATATATATATATATATATATATATATATATATATATATATATATATATATATATATATATATATATATATATATATACAGGGTGATTCATTAATATGTGTAAATATTTTAACGGGAAAATTTTGAGCTCAAAATATGAAGATCTAACCCAATTTGCTTATACAAAATATTTCTCCTTACTGATTTACAGGGTGTTTTATTTAGATTATTAAAAATGAATTTTGTTCATTACTTTAATGCTGCTTGATATTTCTTTATGATATTTGGCAGTAAGTTGAAGTAGTTTGGGACACATCAAATAATAGTAAAGAAGACTTTCTCGCTATCACCAGTGGCGTACGGCAGGGGTACGGGAAGAGTTCTCGTTTCCTAAATTCTACGCCACTGGCAGAATTGTCATGTTAGTATAATTTTTCGATTCTCCAATATTTTCTCTGTAAATGAGGCACTCTTTTTTCGTAACGCTAGAGCCACTATTTTTCGAGATATTTAACGTTGAACATATGGCTGCACAATTCTTTTGATTTTTATGTACGAGTCATGTCGGTGTTTTTTGTCATACGATTGCATGTATTACGTAAAATAAACATTATTAGGTATTTTTCTTCAATTTATAATAATATCAGCAAACAATTCAAAACAGAACAAATACAAAAATATCCGAAACGATAAATACTCGCCAGGAACTATGGCAGCAAATTGTAAATTCCGCTAATTTTATTGCGAATCAGCCAAACATATTTTTTAAAGTTAGAAGAAAGAATGAATAAACTCATTGGGGTGAACGGAGATCACACTGACCATTTGTTGTAAATTGTTTTTAAGTTTTGTTCTTAAATTTGATACTCTTCAAAAAATTGTAAAGAAGATCTTGATAATTAAGTATTCATTTTGAACTTTTTTATGCAGCGCTGGATATTATTGTAGTTGTTCTGTTTTAAATTGTTTTTTAATATTATTATAAATTGAAAAAAATACCTAATACTGTTTATTTTACGTAATATATGCAATCGTATGACAAAAAACACCGACATGAAAATCAAAAAAATTGTGCAGCCTAATGTTCTACGTTAAATATCTCGAAAAATAGTGGCTCTATCGTTACGAAAAAAGAGTGCCTTATTTACAGAGAAAATATTGGAGAATCGAAAACTTATACTAAAATGTTAATTCTGCCAGTGGCGTAGAATTTAGGGAACGAGAACTCTTCCCGTGCCCCTACCGTACGCCACTGGTGATAGCAAGAAAGTCTTCTTCACCATTATTTAATGTGTCCCAAACTTCTATAACTTACTGCCAAATATCATGAATAAATATCAAGCAGCATTAAAGTAATGAACAAAATTCATTTTTAATAATCTAAATAAAACCCCCTGTAAATCAGTAAGGAGAAATATTTTGTAAAAGCAAATTGGGTTAGATCTTCATATTTTGAGCTCAAAAGTTTCCCGTTAAAATATTTACACATATTAATGAATCACCCTGTATATATATACCTATATATATAAATATATATATATATATATATATATATATATATATATATATATATATATATATATATATATATATATATATATATATATATATATATATATATATATATATATATATATATATATATATATATATATATATATATACAGAGTGGCCACTTTTTTAATGGGATTGTATTGGTAACTTTCAAACCATAAGTGTTAGAAGGTCGGTCAAAAGGAGAAAAAGTTGCATTCATAGAAGCATGGACAAGCAGTTCAAACAAATCGAGATTATCAGGGTCGGTTATTGAGATATCATAAGAAAAGTAAATTCTGTCATTTTGATTTTTCTTTTTTTCCCACTTTATTTCGAATATTATCAAAAAATGTCACAGGTGTTTTTTATTCGACAGTAAATTATCCTCAATTTGACGTAATAGGATTTTGTATCCAACGTTTCGTACGCTCTAGGCCACCCTCAACCTAATGTTTTTCAATACGGACCTGCATATTTTATGACACTTTTCGAAATAACTTTCCACGCTGAATTCAACGACATATCATACAGTGTCATTCAAAGTTGATTGATTTTCAGGTGATTGTGATCCTTATCCAAATTTCTTTGAGTCGGATCTGTATTACATTTACCTTTAGTTTAATTAATTAAAAACATGCAATACATTTCGATAAGAAAATCAACTTACTCATCTTAAACTTAATAGAACGTAACAGAATCAAAGCAAGAAACAAGTAATAATTATTAACAAATGTCAAGAGGAGAAAAACCTAATTCATAATAATTAAGGTTTTTCTCCTCTTGAAATTTGTAAATAATTATTACTTGTTTCTTGTTTTGATTCTGTTACGTTCGATTCAGTTTAAGATTAGTAAGTTGATTTTCTTATCGAAATGTATTGCATGTTGTTAATTAAATTAAAGGTAAGCAAATGTAATACAGATCCGACCCAAATAAATTTGGATAAGGATCAGAATCACCTGAAAATCAACTTTGAATGACATTGTATGATATGTCGTTGAATTCAGCGTGAAAAGCTTTTTCGAAAAGTGTCATAAAATATGCAGGTCCGTATTGAAAAAAATGAGGTTGAGGGTGGCCCAGAGCGTACGAAACGTTGGATACAAAATCTGATTACGTCAAATTGAGGATAATCTACTGTCGAATAAAAAGCTCCTGTGACATTTTTTGATGATATTGGAAATAAAGTGGGAAAAAAAGAAAAATCAAAATGACAGAATTTACTTTTCTTATGATATCTCAATAACCGGCCCTGATAATCTCGATTTGTTTGAACTGCTTGACCATGCTTCTATGAATGCAACTTTTTCTCCATTTGACCGACCTTCTAACTCTTATGGTTTAAAAGTTACCAATACAATCCCATTAAAAAAGTGGCCACTCTGTATATATATATATATATATATATATATATATATATATATATATATATATATATATATATATATATATATATATATATATATCAGGGGCGGCTATTCGAAGGCGGCTATGGAGGCTAAGCCGCCTCCTCAATAATATTCCGTGTATCACTACTATATTATATTGAATAGTCAGCATTCAGCATATTCATATTAATCAAAATCATATTATTTTATGCACCTTTCAACCTACATTATATAATATAATTATTAATTACGATAGAAGGTATTTACATTTACTGCTTACTGCATTTCATTTATTTCAAGATTTCATAACAACAGTGGCAATGCTTCAGAGGCTTAATAAGGTACAGACGCGTTCATTATTCCATATGCCATGCCAGAGAGAAAAGGAAATGCCGAGAAAGAATATATCTTATTTATTTTATTGAAATAGACAACAGGGGTAAAAGCAACACCGATTGAAGCTAGCTGCTCGGTTCAAACAGGATACATCAATTCTCACACAATGTCGACCAATCACAACTATAGATTTTCGAGTAAAATCGAGTGAATTCGTTCGAAAGCATTAATCGTAGTCACTAGTGGAAGAAAACAGTTTGTTTATTTATTTTGCTCGCGTATTGTTTTTAAAATGAGTTCGGTTACTGAAGTTAATTTCAAAAATTTCAATGGTGACTCAGTGGAATATTTGTTATCCCATAACTCTAGTGCACTTATGACGATAAAGTTTTAATAAAAACATTGCGACCTACAACGGGATTAAACAATTTGGTGCAGCGTAACAAACAACAGAATCGCGGTTTTAATATCAGAAATTATGAGAGACATCTTTGGCTAACCGGATCACAGGTAAAAAATAAATTATTTTGTTGGCAGTGTTTACTTTTTACTAGGGAAAATGTCTCTGTTTGGCATTGGCATCTATGCAGGAATTATAAAAAAAATAGATGTCTATACCAAAGAATTTATCAAAATTTTTTTGTTTAGGTCTAAATGTATATTTTATTATTTTATTTTGTTGTTATTTTATTAAGTTTTGTTTGACTTTTATGACAAGAATTTTATTTTAATCTATTTTTGGGAGGGGCCATTTTATTTCTGGCAAGAAAATACTCTCACCTCCCCGTTGGTTCTTGCTGGGCAACAATTGATTAATTCCTCGAATAGGTACCTACCTATTTTGTGAAATAAAAAAAAATTGATGAATAGATGAATTGATTCATTGGCTGAGAAGAGTTTTTGTGAATATTGTAAATAGGAGTTGTAGGTTTCAAGGTAGACACTCGAAAGTAAGAACAATTTTTTTCCCAAAGAAATTAATATTTTAGGGTGCTTGTTTTACTTTGATTTTCTTTAAATTATAAGGCGGTTGACCTTGAAATCCTAAAAATGTTCGCCTATGGTGTATTTTTTAACACCTCTTGTAGCCTCCTTAAACCAACACCTCACGAGCCGCCACTGATATATATATATATATATATATATATATATATATATATATATATATATATATATATATATATATATATATATAAAGTGTATTCTCAAAACTGAACTAAAGAATGTACTAATGTAAGGTAATTATACTCAACTCTAAAGAAATACCTGAGGGATAGTCTCAGCCTAGAGAACACATCAATTATAATTTTATTAAAATCTATGTATTGGACAAAAGTGAGTTATTTCTTCGTAAGTAATTTTAACACAGCTCTTATAATTACCATATTTATTCATTTTACTTCTATTTTAAATTACAGACATGTCCCATGGGAACAAATTTTTTTTTTGTATGCTGTGGTAATATGTCAAATGATATATCTAAACCAGTTTCAAAATGAGATGATATAAAATATATTAACAAATAATTTTTCGTTTAGCAAAGTATGAAATTAATAATAGGATAAAATTGTAATCGAATATTTTTCCCGCAAACATTTGTTTATTTTTTCTTCATCATATTACTGGACATTAGAATATGTGATAAAACTAGTAATTATATATTTCCAACAATTCTTTCATAATCTACTGAATTGATTACCACATTACTGCAATAAAATAAATTTTATCCCACTAATCAGCTCATAATAAAATATATTATATAACACAATTTCATCAATTACAATTTGAGTGATTGGGATAGATAAAAATTTCTGTGATATATATATATATATATATATATATATATATATATATATATATATATATATATATATATATATATATATATATGTATATATATATATATATATATATATATATATAAATATATATATATATATATAAATATATAAATAGATATATATAAATATATATATATATATATATATAAGTATATATATATATATATATATATATATATATATATATATATATATGGCGCATCTTATTAGAATCCGCAGAATAATTTCGATTTATATACAGACCTGACAAATGTCCTTCTGGGGTTTTATGTAATAGATCCTAGAGAACTCAGGAGTATTAAATACGTTATTTTCATACTCCTTAAAATCATCTGGAGGTAGAACATTATTAGGAACGTTAGAAAAACAATCTAGAACAAAGTTCTGAAGTTCTTCCATGGGCAGACGAGCCTAAAAATTGATGATTTACTAATAACAGTTTCATTCATCTTCAATAAAGTTTGATGAACGACCTAATTGATTCTGATTAACAATGAAACCATAAACTTAGATGAACTTCGAAGAAGCTACAATATCTTTCTGTAACATAACAAAAAGTAACAATGTGAAGGAGATATTACATCTTGTGATGCTTAAAAATTTCCTCAATATCATATGGTTTATAATTCATAATCAATTTGTCAATTCGTTCCTTGAAAATCTTATGCACATATTAATTATATCCTTTGGAGGCATATTGAATAGCTTAATAGATGAAAACTAATTAAAAGTGACTCAGCTAGGTGTTACCTGAATAGCTACTGTCATTCGATGGGCCGAATAGTGCCTTTTTCTGAATTCATGAACATCAGCGTACAACTTGACATCAGAGACATTATCTCGTAGAGTTATCAGATTTCCCCATGAGAAAGAATTAACAGGTGATTCAGGATTGGCTAAGCTGCATAACAATTGCTCTTTCCTGTAACTGTCCTTTGGGGAAGCAATCTGAAATTCTATGCCAGAAATATTACCTGAATATTTTGCACTAGACCAGTACTGTGAATTCGTTTATCATATAATTGGGAAAAAAATTTCATTATTTCAAGGTTTATGAAAATCGTTTGACGAGTTTCATCAAGACAGTGATTCTATCTCGTATTGATGAAGTCACTGTGTTGGCGAAACACGTCTATTCAATAGGTATTTATAAACCATGCGAAGTTTTATATAAATTCTTTTTCTGAAACCAATATACATTTACACATACTGCATACAAATTTACAAAAATTTGATATATGAATCTATATTTACCTGATTCTATAGCTTCCCGCTCCCTGGTCATTGCAGTTTCCTTCATCAATGGCGAAATGAAAAACTGAGCAAATCTGTCAAGAGCTTTGAACAAGTGCTTTTCAAGGCATTCAAAATAAAAAACTGTAGTTTCGCAATCTGTTGAAGCATTGTCAGAACCACCTCTTTTCTGAAAAAAAAAAACAATACTTAACAAAATTAAAGAATATCGTAATATCTATAACAACTGTAACGTATATTTGTTAAAATTACATGATGCGTTTCGAAGAATACATAACTTCCTGACATGAAATGTCTACTCTGCAACTATGGCGTATGTGATTCCAAAGCAAGCTAACTTAGCGTTTATAAAAACTCTGGAGATACTCACGAGAGTGCGCTCCATAAATACTTAGCAATATTAATTTTTTAAAATTTTTTTTTAATTATTGAAGAATTTTCCTTATTCACTTTATGTAGTATACAAAATTGACTATGGTCAACCTGAATATTTTTCAAGATTTGATTTGGATTTTTATTGAGTAAAACGTCTATCGCAGAAACAAAGCTTAGAATATACAACTGAATAAATAAACTTAGCAATTTTCTGATATTTGATTTTTAAAAAATTACACTACACATCTGCTTATACAAAGAACTCAATTTCAATTTTAATCCTTAATTTTCCGTAAGGGGATGACAAAAAATTCGATAGTTAAACTTAAGAACATACTTGATGGAATCCGTCGTTACTACGTGATAATTTAACATGATGAACAAAAACAAAACTTGAATTTACTGCGTTTATTATCACAAAAATATTTTTTTTTTTGGTAGTGAACGTAGTAAATTCAAGTTTTGTTTTTGTTTACTGAAGTACATACAATGAAATAATTATTTCTCAACATTTATATATTTTATAGTATTAATAGCTCTTTGGCTGAAGAACAGACAAACTTTATAAAAATCTAGTCGATGATATCGATGCTGATAGCTCATTTCTCTAGAATAATACAATATTGCTTTGTATTTGTAAACCCTAAGCTAAGTGCGTTTTTTCATTTCGACAAGTCTTCTGGTGCGGACTCTCCTTTAACTTTGAATCGTGAAATCAGTTCTACCAACTGATAATGGCCGTAAATTAATAATACTAGCTTCAATTGAAGAAGTACAAAATTTACATTTCAATAATGGCAAAATTAACTATTATATCACAAGCTTCTTAAATACGTTATCGGATATATTTCAGACGTCTTCGGGAAATACAATCACCGATAAAACTATTGAAAAAAGTCAGAAAATTTGTGTTGGCAACAATTTTTAGTAATTCGTTTTCGCAACGCATATTATTATTGCGTGGGTATGTTTCATAAATATACTATTTTAAGAAAATATATATAACGAAATCAAAACTGAAATCAACTACTGCGAAAAAGCAAAAACTCTTCGTCTTCTCAGTGTTATATTTCAAGTGACGACGAACTTTGCTATTTTAGTAATTGGCTTATGTTAACTGTGCAATACTTCATCACGAGTGGACATATTTTTCAGTTTTTCGGGATTAAAATCTAGAATGATGGATTCGAATTTGAATGAAACCAAAGGTAATAATACGGATTTACTTGAAATCAAATTCGGTAACTTAAAGTTATTTGAATATGACCTTCTATATTTTCCCGAATCCAGTAAAGTAGAAAAAATTTCCCAGACTAAGTGGCTACATTTATCTGCTGAGCCAATTCCATCGTGGGTAGGATTTGGTGAAAATAAATCTTACGAGCTAACGGAAATTGACGCAAATTCCTTGCAAATCTGTGGACTATATTCAATAACCGAAGTTTTTAAAATCAACAATCCCTATTTAGAAAGGGCATTTACCTTAAAAAAACTCCGAAAATCCAGAATTGGTCCTACATGTAGGGAGCTAATAGTTTATCATGCTACTAAACCGGATAATGTAGATTCAATTAATATTCACAATTTTAATTGGAGGTTATTTGGTCAAAGCAGAGGGCACAAACACGGAAAAGGAGTTTCATTCAGCCCACACCCAAAATTCGCAAATCAGTTTTGCAGAGACAGAAGTCAAAAGAGAATGATACAAGCAAAAATTTTGTTTCAAAACTATCATGAGGGAATTCTAACTCACAAACTACCGAATAATGGATATGACACAACAAGTTCACGAAATGGAAATGTACTAGTAAAATTTGAAGATTGTGAGTTCCTACCATTGCATGTCATTCATTATTATTAGTAATATGTCGAAAAATTGTCAAAACAAAACTTAAAAGATATAAAGAACTATTATATAACATAAAGATTTTTTACAAAGCTGATCTTCTGTTATGGGTTCCAATAAATAGCGATAATAATAATAAATATTTTCTGTTGTTCAATTCTATAATTTTTTGTTTTTCATTCAAGTATGTTTAGTCATACCATTATTTTCAATACTGATCTGTAATATGCATCAAATATTAAAGTTTATTTCAGAATTTGTTTGAGTTAATTAATATTTGCTATGTTTTAATTAGTAGTCTTTTATTTTTAATAAAATTTATGTATTAACCGCGTTTACATATGTAGACAAATATATAAACAAACTAAATATCACACATTTTCAGTGATATCAATTAAAATGAAAAAAATTTAGAGAAATTTCTTACTTTGTCAACTAAAAATATCTTTTCACAAGACCGATCCATTATATTAACATAAACCTAAGTGTTTGGTGGATATTCAACACAAATATTTCTATAATTTCTGTTATGTTTTTAGCAAGCTTTCTTGTTCTTAATAGTTGGTCATTCTCATTTTCCTATTGAATTAGCAAACTGTTGAAGGGTTATTTTAAACAATTCTATTCTGATTAACAGTAGTAGTGAATTTCAAATATTTCATAATTGAACTAAGATTATTATGATATATAATTATATATATATATATATATATATATATATAAATATATATATATATATATATATATATATATATATATATATATATATATATATATATACTAGCTGACCCGGCAAACGTTGTTCTGCCATATGAATTATTTTTATCCATCTATCTTTCTATCTATTCATCTATCTGCCGATGTATATCTACCTATCTAGATAGTAATCTATCTTTTTATCTATCTATCTATCTATCTATCTATCAATCTATCTGACCCGGCAACGGCTTAAATTATGAAAATGGTTATGAAAAAATATATATTTATGTGAAAATTTAGAGTTATATGTATTTTTTAATGCAACATCATAAAAAAATGAAAATAAAAAATTTTGTCCAAAAAATTCATCAAAATAATTGTGGTAAACCACCCTAATCACTTTATTATATTATTATAGGGGTAAAAATATATTACGACCTATTCTCAGACCGACTATTGTTATTTTCGATTGCCATCTTGCAACGCTATTGCGGATCTGAGGATAAAATAAAATAAAATAAAAATTGCGATGGAAAAATAGGGGTTGATCGTAGAAAGGTAAAAAATTGAGAGTAATATGAGTTTTTTATCCTAAGTCATGACAAAATAAAAATAAAAATCTTGCCAGAAAAATTGAAGTTTATAATTATTAACAAATAAAAAATAGGAACTGATCGTAGAGGGTTGAAAATTTAGGGTTGTATGTATTTTTGAATGCTGTATCATAAAAGAAATAGAACAGAAAAATTGATGTCCGATTCTCCGACCAAACTGTGATGCACACAAAATTTCATGAGAACCGGTCTAGCCATTTTGGAGGAGTTTAACAAATAAAAAATAGGGGTTGATCCTAGAGAGGTGCAAATTTAGGGTTGTATGTATATTGAATTTATATATCATGAACAAATAAAACAAAAAATTTTGTCTGAAAAATAAAAATTAAGGGGTTGAGCGACCACCCCTCGGCCCATCCTCAGCATTCAGAGGAATGAAAAATAGATTTTGTCCGATTCTCAGACCTAACCGATATGCACACAAAATTTCATGAGAATCGGTCGAGCCATTTCGAAGAAATTTAACAAATAAAAAATAGGGGTTGATCGTAGAGGGGTGAAAATTTAGGGTTGTATGTATTTTTGAATGCTGTATCATAAAAAAAATAGAACAGAAAAATAAAAATTAAGGGGTGGCCACCATCAACATTTATGGGGATGAAAAATAGATGTTAGCCGATTCTCAGACCTACCCGATATGCACACAAAATTTCATGAGAATCGGTCGAGCCATTTCGGAGGAGTTTAACTTTTAACACCGTGACACGAGAATTTTATATATTAGATATAATGTATTTATATCTTTCTAATATATAAAATTCTCGTGTCACGGTGTTGGAAGTTAAACTCCTCCGAAATGGCTCAACCGATTCTCATGAAATTTTGTGTGCATATCGGGTAGGTCTGAGAATCGGCCAACATCTATTTTTCATCCCCCTTTATGTTAAGGGTGGTCCACCCCTTAATTTAAATTTTCTATTTTTCAGACAAAATATTCTGTCCTATGTTTATGATACAACATTCAAAAATACATACAATTCTAAATTTTCACCTCTCTACGATCAACCTCTATTTTTTGTTTTTTAAACTCCTCCGAAATGGCTCGACCGATTCTCATGAAATTTTGTGTGCATATCGGTTAAGTCTGAGAATCGGCCAAAATCTATTTTTCATCCCCCTTAATGCTAAGGGTGGTCCACTCCTTAATTTAAACTTTTTATTTTTCAGAAAAAATTTTCTGCTCTATTTTTCTCATGATACAACATTCGAAAATACATACAACCCTAAATTTTCACCCCTCTATGATCAACCCCTATTTTTTATTTGTTAATTATCTTGACTTCAATTTTTTTGGCAAGATTTTTATTTATATTTTGTCATGACTTAGAATAGAAAAATTCATATTACTCTCAACTTTTATCCTTCTACCATCAACCCCTATTTTTCCATCGCGATTTTCATTTTTTTAAAATTTTATCTACAGATCCGCAATAGGGTTGCAATCGAAAATAACAATAGTCGGTCTGAGAATAGGTCATAATATATTTTTCATATCCCTAAGTGATTAGGGGTATTTTTATGAATTTTTAGTACAAAATTTTTTATTTTAATTTTTTATGATGTTGCATTAAAAAATACATACAACTCTGAATTTTTACCCTTCTATCAACAACCCATATTTTTTGATAGCCATTTTGATAATTTAATCAACGTTTGCCGGGTCAGATAGATTGATAGATATGAAAGATAGTTAGATAGATAGAGATATATCGGCAGATAGATGAATATACAGAAAGATAGATAGATAAAAATAATTTATATGGCAAAACAACGTTTGCCGGGTCAGCTAGTAATATATATATATATATATATATATATATATATATATATATATATATATATATATATATATATATATATATATATATATATATATATATATATATATATATATATATATATATATATATATATATATATATATATATATATATATATATATATATATATTAATATTTATATCTATATATTTATATATATATATATATATATATATATATATATATATATATATATATATATATATATATATATATATATATATATATATATATATATATATATATATATATATATATATATATATATATATATATATATATATATATATATATATATATATATATATATATATATATATATATATATATATATATATATATATATATATATATATATATATATATATATATATATATATATATATATATATATATATATTTAATGGCCTTACTTTAATAAATGAATCAAAATCATTTTCCCCTGGATACTTTGAGCTGCCCATAAAAACCATATGTTCTAAGAAATGAGCCAAACCTGGAATTTCTTTAGGATCACTGAAACTACCAACACCAACACACAATGCAGCTGCGGCCTTCAAGAAATAAAATATATATTTTACATTAAAAATTGTATGATATTTTGAATATTGCTTGCCATTTTCTGTTCTACTTCTGAAACTTTTTTCATAGTAGCATCATCGGTTTCATTTTCACTTTCTACCTCAGAATCTTCTGGTGCTTCCTCTGAACCTGACTCACTATCTGTTTCCTCTTCACTTGTGCTATCATCTGTATGATCTAAAGGAGCAGTATCTGCTATTAGACAAGCTACCAATCCATTTGGTAGCTTGATTACTCTGAAAATAAATTCTAATCAAGCAATACATTTCATCATTTGTAAAGCAAATGGTCAGTAGAAAATTTCAATAGTAGCAATACACTAGTTTCAATGCGTTAAACTAACTTATATTCTTTCTTATCACTTGGGCTTTTCACTGGAGATGGTAACACATCGCAGAAATGGGCATTACTTTTTTTATTTTCATTGGAAGTGACAGAAGATACATTTTCCTGTTTATTTTTGGAATTATTAGAGCTTGAACGTTTCATGATTCCTTCTCTGAGATTTTTTCTGTAAATTTTGTTAACTATAGTGTGATATTTTCGTAAAAACATTCAATCATGAAAATTGGAATAAATCAATTGAATTATCTCAATAATTGTGACGCATAATTTAATTTATCTGAAAAATAAATGGTAAAAATGACTGATAATTAGTTATTTATGAAAAGAATTTGGTTCCAATTATGCGATTCAGGTTTGAGGTTATGCCACATAATCACAGATAATAAATCTGTAATGAGAAGTGAGAACCTATATGTGTTTCTATGAAGTCAGAAGCAGTGATTCAGTGAGATGTTGAAATTAATAATAATAAATAGTAGTTAAAAAAAACTGAAAAACACGTTTTAATAGAAAATCAAACTGAAAAGTAGTAAATAATTTTCAATAAACTGACGAAAAAATTTATTTTATTGTAGAAAAGCGTGGGGTGCATGGCATCAATGTTATATTTTAATGACAGATAGTGGTAAAAGTAGTGTCATGGAAATATCCAAAAGAGCACCCCACGCTTTTGTACAATTAAAGAAATCTTTTGTTAATTACACTATTCTTTATTTAAATTTATTGAAAATTATTTTCCACTTTTTAGTTTGCTTTTCTATTGAAACCTGTTTTTTATTTTCTTAAATTATTAATTATTTTTAATTCTTTTATCCACCAAATCGTGTTTTTTTATCACTATCATTCATTTTTCATTTTATAGTTTCAACACTTGGCACAAACATACTACCGGGTATCGGATTTGGAAAAGATAATTGTGCAAAGTTTCAAATAACTCCGACGTTTTGAAAGGGGTGAAAATCACATTCAAAGATTCCGTTACATGGATACATACATACCAAGCTAATGAAAGCTTGTTAAAAAAGTAGTAAATAAAACATGAGAAATAGGCTCTTGCACCGTAAACTCGGTTTATCATTAAACTTAGTTTAATAATATACTAATATACTGTTTAATATAATATAAATTAGTTTAATAATATACTAATATACTGTGCATGAGCCTAAAAAGCATTTCATTTATGAAAATTGTTGTACCTCCTAGCAGTTTATACTCCAATGTAAATAAATGAAAAGATAAATATAATTGTTTAATAATACCAAATAATACAAACGAGTAATCAATATAACTAATATAAAATATAGACCACTTCAAATGTTTTCTTAACCCTTCTCTTAAAACTAGAAAGTTGTATAAACCCTCAACAGTGTTCGGGGTCACAAAAAAAAATTATATACGTATAATATATATATATATATATATATATATATATATATATATATATATATATATTTATATATATATATATATATATATATATATATATATATATATATATATATATATGTGTGTGTGTGTGTTTGAGAAATGAAACTGTGAGTTTAACGATTTTCACATATAATCAAACAACAGCAGTTGCACAACGCGTTTCGCTGACAGTACAGCTTCTTCAGGTGCGAATTTCAAACTAAAACTAAAATATCTAATGCAAGGTTTGCAAAGTACAATTATAAATTTGGGAAATACATTCTGGGATTTTAAGAACTACCTTCATTCATTGAAAAGGTTAAGAAGGGGGAGCTTTTCACATCCAATTCCTAACCTTTTCCATGAATGAAAGTAGTTTGTTCTTAGAATCCCAGAATGTATTTTCCAAATTTATAGTTGTACTTTGCAAACCTAGCACTACATATTTTAGTTTTATTTTGAAATTCGCACATGAAGAAGCTGTAGTGTCAGCGAAACGCGTTGTGCAACTGTTGTTGTTTTATTATATGTGAAAATTGTTAAATTCTGAGTTTCATTTCCCTAACATTTATACGCCAATGTAAATAAATAAAAAAATAAATATAATTCCAAATAATACAAACCAGTAATCAACCACTTCGAATGTTTCCTTAACCCTTCTCTTAAAACTATAAAGTTGTATTATTATTAAGTTCAGTATAAACCGCAAATTATTGAAATGATCTCGGGGTTCTTGAGACGCTTTATAAGCTTCCGCTTATCCCGATAATTTCCCAAAAAAATTTTTTATACGTATAATATATATGTGTGTGTGTGTGTGTGTATAATAATAACGAAATTTTCTTATAATACATACCTTTCGAATAATAGATGTATGGTTTTGGTGTGTACCAAATATAAAACTATATTTTTTTTTAATCTGATGGCTATAAATACTAGTCCTATACATAAAAAAAAGAAAATAATGTATTCTATGATGTAAATGATTACAGATTAAATTTCTGGCGGGAAAATACTTGGAAAATGTATGTAAATAAATCGCATACATAACCCAGTTCAATAAATAAATATAAAGCAGAAAAATCTAATTGACTATTTTCAGATCATTTTGAACTATTTAGCAAGTTTTCCATTTCATCTTATAAATTTTAACCTAGAAGAATACTTTAATGAAACTCGATTATTAATAATCAACATGGATTTTACTGCCCGCAAAAGAAAAAGCCTCAAACCGGTTGAAGTAAATCTCTGTTCTCAATATTCCCATGATTTGAACATGTATAGTTCACCACCTACAGGTGAGATAACGTTGGAAGAATTTGAAACACTTGCAGTTCATAGATTGCAGCTTTTAAGAACTCTGGAACAATCTTCTTTGAAAGGTCATAAGTTATATAGTGATGAGTGGAAGCGATGCATTAAAGAAGATCTTACTAAACTAGAACTTAAGAAATTTGTACGACTCTTGAATGGTTTAGATGGACAAACAGAACAGGACTTTAGTGCTCGTAGAGCTGATCATTTGTCGCATTATATTTTAAGATTAGCTTATTGCCGTTCTGAAGATCTGAGAAGATGGTTTATTAATAGAGAGCTTGAGTGGTTCAAGTTACGCTTCATGGCTCAGAATCAAACTATCATCAATAGATTCTTGGAATTCAACAAGCTAATTTATATTCCTATTTCTGAAGAACAGAAAGATGAAATTATAAATGAATTGATAATGTCTGCTGCTAATATGTCTGATGTTAATATAAGAACAACAAATTTTTTCAAAGTTCCTTTTGATGAGGTGTATTCACTTGTGAGAAGTAGGAGAGTTTTTATAAAAATGGGATTCGCTTATATTCCAACAAGTGAGCTTATAGTTTGTGTTCAAGCAAAGTTTCGAGCAAAGCTGAGTGAATCTTTAAACGTAAGAGTTTTTGTTTTTCATATATCTGAATCATTGAATATATTATTCTATAAAATTTGGATAATTTACATTTTTTGTATAAGTAGTTATTGGATTTTTAAAATTAACTGTAATCAAGGGACACTTTATTATGGTGAACTTCAATTTGTTATAAATCTTTTGAAGTCTGATTTTGAAAATAAACCCTCTTGATTATATAAGATATGTTTTGAAGAAATGTTTAGAATATGAATAATATTATGTCTTCCATAGAAAATTAATCTTATTCTACTATATCTCTCATTTATTTAGGTTGCAAGTCATCGCTTACCTGCTTTGGACGATGACAGGATAAATAGTTTTTTACTTAATTTATATAACTCATACACTGGTAAAGATTATAGTGCTTCAAATTCCGACAAAAACAGTTTTGATATGAAAAATCTAGATCCTTACTCCAAGAAACACTTTCCTTTATGTATGAGACATTTACATGAAACATTGAGAGCAACTCATCACATGAAACATAATGGCCGATTTCAGTATGGCTTATTTTTAAAAGCTATAGGAGTCAGTTTTGATGATGCTATGGAGTTTTGGAGAGAAGAGTTCTCTAAATTAATGGATAATGAAAATTTTGAAAAAAATTATTCTTATAATATAAAACATTCTTATGGGAAAGTTGGCAGAATGGTGAATTACAGTCCATACAGTTGTTTGAAAATAATAATGGGATCAGTTGGAGCTGGTGAGCACCACGGATGTCCTTTCAAGCATTGGGATGCATCTTTAGTGAAGCAGAAGATGATGGATTATGGAGTATCTCTGGAAGGTACTGAATACATTTCTTAACATAAAGACTATGTCTAATATTTGATATAACAAATGATAGAATATCGTCAGGGAATACAATTATTAAAAGATATATTAATGATTGATTACTCTTTGATGAGAATGGAGTGTTTAGAAAATTGAATATTTCTTGCATGTGATTTATCATATTGATTACATTAGTTTGCAATAACAATACATATAGGGGCACTATATTTCAATTAGTAATTAAGTAGTTGTATGTATACTGTTGATAAACTATTGATATAGATGAACATTAAAATCTCAGAGATATACAATTCTGTAGGTTTTCAAATGTTATTGCCTCTGAAATGTTATCCTCTATAGGACAACTATTTATGTGAAATAAGTCTCCTGAATCTTAATGAATATTCAGCATATATATATATATATATATATATATATATATATATATATATATATATATATATATATATATATATATATATATATACATACAATTCTGTGAGTCTTCGAATGTTATTGCCTCTGCAACATTGTCCTTTATAGGAATAAATAGTTCATATCAAAACTATTCACGTGAAATAAATCTCCCGAATTTTAATGAATATTCACACAATAAAGAGCGCAATTTTGAAGCAATAGGGTTGAAAGTTTGTAAATAGGTAGTTTCGTATGATATCTTGGATGGTTCTGGTTCGAATTGGCTGGGGGGTTGACTCCCCAGGGAAAGAAATGAATCTTGTTTACACTATGAGGGGCGCAATTTTGGAGCAATAGGGTTGAAAGTTTGTAAATAGGTATTTCCGTATAATATCTTAGACGAGATTGGTTTTGGTTTGAATTGGTTGGGGGTTGACCCCCTGGGTGAAGAAATGAATCTTGTTTACACGATAAAGGTCGCAATTTTGGAGTAATAGGGTTGAAAGTTTGTAAGTATGTATTTTCGAAAAATATCTTGGATGGGGTTGGTTTTTGTTCATGTTTACATGATATTGGAATTATGTTTACATGATAAAGGGTGTAATTTTGGAGCAATAGGATTGAAAGTTTGTGAGTAGGTAGTTTCGTATGACATATTGGATGGGATTAGATTTGGTACGAATTGCTTGAGGGGTTGACCCCCCAGGAGAGAAAATAAATCTTAAAGTATAAACTTCAAAATAAAAAAAAACACTTGGCTTATATTTCACTATATAAAAATATTTAGATACTGTATTTAGCAGTAACGAATAGTCGACATGTTTCGAGTTATGAACTCATTATCAAGACAAGTTCATAACTCGAAACATGTCGACTATTCGTTACTGCTAAATACAGTATCTAAATATTTTTATATAGTGAAACATAAGCCAAGTGTTTTTTTTTTATTTTAAAGTTTATACTTTATTCTTTATGATGTTTCACCAAGTGATGTACGAGAATTCAATCTCAAATAAATCTTGTTTACACGATAGAAGGCGCAATTTTGGGACCATAGGGTTGAAACTTTGTATGTAGGTAGTTTCGTATGATATCTTGGATGGTATTTATTTCGATATAAATTGGTTGGGGGTTGACCCTCCGGAGGAGGAAATAAATATTGTTCACACGACAGAGGGCGCAGTTTTTGTTTTTTGGATTTGGAACAAAAATCATAATTGAATGAATGAATTTTTCAAACTGGATACGTTTTGAAAACCTGCTCTTCTAATGCAGCTCGCTGCGATAGAGTATTTTATAAGTGAAATGGAATAATTAATATTGTTTCACTGATTTTATTTCAAATGTGACACATTAATACATAAACATACATAAAGGTAAAAAATTTGTATGTACTATGTTTTTCAATGAAACAAATTAAGAGTTTTTAATAACTAGTTATTTTACTTGACCATTACTGATTATTAATATATTTGAATATTCAGTTAATCAGATTATCTTATTGATACTTATATTTAAGTCAATTAATTCAATTTGTAGTTTATATTTTATTTTTTTAGGTATTGAAGCTGTACTTGAATTGGTGAAAAATGGTCATTTTCAAATAGCGTGCACAAAATATTTTGAATATACTCATTCACTTCAAGCTCCGTCAACGACAATTAATCATCCAAATCAGTTTTTTGAGGAAAGTATAAATATTTCAACTGGAGAAAAAAAGAAAGTTACATAGTTTTCATTTTATGCAAATTTGTGAATATATTTTTCCATTAAAGCTAATAAATTAATTACTTTTTATCTTGTATTTATGTATTTGAATGTTCTGGAGAAGACCTACTAATTGATATATGAGGCGTTTAGAGCAAAAGTGGCCCAAGTCACAATGTGTTGAAAATTGAGTTAAGAGCAAAAATGGCCTACAAATAAATCAAATTTCAATAGTGCTATACCGGCCCAAGCCTCTTTCGACCATTCACCGCAAGATACCACATAAATTCACTTTTGCGCTCACAGTAAGTTGTGACCCACTTCTGGGTCGCTTTTGCATTCAATTGCGACGCATATTTCAATGCGTGCGTTTGTTGTTACTTTCATGGCGTACCTTTTGTCCTTTAAATTGAAGTTTATTTTGAGAATTAGTGCAATAATATGCCATCATTTCAATAAGAGTTGCGTAATACAAAAGACAAAGACGTTTTGTTTCGGGATTCATGGTCATCAAACTAGCAAGGTACACATGTTCATGTGGGACGAGAGTATAGCATCCCGGGGTCCCCAGGAAAATTGGTTCTTGTATTGCCCACACAACATTAAAAAAACTTTGTCACCCCACAAGAAAAGTAATATGTACAGAGCTGTGCGTCAAAATAAGAAATTTTAAAATGGCTGCCCTTTTGCTTAAACATACCCTCATCCTGCGACCACAAATTGACCATAATTTTTTTAGTATATCGGGGACACTCTTACCTTCCAAAAACGATCAAGACTTTTGACTGGTTGAAAAAAAAACAAAAAACACTATGAAAATATTTATGTTCCCAAATGCATTAATGCAGGTGGTTCTTGAAAAACCAAAGAAAAAAAATCCGTTCAGAGTAGTTGTTTATGACATCCAGCGACTTTTTCTTCAACAAAAAGAACAGAGAAAGCATTTAAAAAATCGTTAAAAAAAAACAGAATTCTGATAAAAATGATACAGTGGCCTACGTATACATTGCTTCGTATATGCAAGAAAAAACCAGGAATTGTCCAAGTATAAGTTATTTCGAATAAACGAAGCATGTTGTTATTTAACCAAAGTTCAATGTGAAAAAAACGGCGGCAAGCAACATTCCAGGAAATGGCAAAAACCTTCTGCTGTTTGGAAGACTCAAAACCCAAACAAGAAAAACACCAAGACTCATATCCCTGCTTGACTTCCACCCAATGAGTACTTGAATTTTATTCGTCAACTGCGTCCCAAGCAACATGGGATGATGAAGACTAAGATGTTTTTGAAGGTCACGGCGTGGAAGAAAATGAATAAAAACACTTTAAGTAAATTATTTTGCATCAAAATCATTTTTTATTCCAAAGTCAACAAAAAAAGAAGTTATGCAAAAGTGGCCCAAGCCACATTAAAAATCTTATTTTTCAACAAAAATGATCCAAATAATCAGTATAACACATTAACTGTTTTAAGAAATAGAACTTGCGTAGATACCTACGTTTTTAAATTGAAAACGGCCGTTGATTTGAATTGTTTACGAAAATCGCTTATTTTGGGAACCTCTAGCCTTTTAAGTCTCTTCCATCTGTCTCTTGCGACGTTATTCCAGTCCTTTTTTCCTTTCCGGCAACACCCTGCATTACTGCTTCTTGCCACTTCCTTCTAGGTGTTTTCCTCTTGTTCCTTCCTTCTGGTACTAACACTATTCCGCATCTTTTACATCTCTTGTATGTTCCATTCGTTCCAGGTGTCATAGCCACTGCAGCATCTTGGATCGAATTACGTCCATTATTGTTACATCATCATACAGCTCCTATATTTCTTGGTTTGTGCTCACCTAGCATTTTTCTTCAGTTCTTTTTCCACCATAAATTCCTCTCAATATTTTTTTGTCCCAGATTTTAAGTTTATATTGCTGATAATTCAATCACCAAACTATTCTTTCTTGTGGTGGTAAAATAATATTATTGATAACACTTCCAAGTTCTTATTTTTCAATTTTAGCTAATTAACCAGCAAAAAAATTTATTTACCCGATGATATAATAACGAAATAGCTAACTTTTTTCTAATAATCCTGATTTAACTATTACGTATCTTATGTTTAAAAAAACAAGAGTCTAAAATGTGTAAGAATATAAACATACTTAACCCCTTAATGCATGATTTTTTTAAAATTGATAAAAAAGGGTACAGTGGGAAAAAGACATATATTTCATCAGAAAAATATTTAAAAAATAAAGCACAATATTCTTTGTCAAAAAAAAGAAAAACTGGTTTGTGCCAAATATGGCACAGCATGCAACATGAACTAAAAATATTTTATACAGCCAATATTTCATCTTCATCTGATATTTTGTCTTCACTTTCATTTTGATTAAAATTATGTATAACCACATTTTTTTCATGCATAAAATAACTTGGGATCCATATAGGGTTGCCAACCCTCCCGGATTGCCCGGGAGACTTCGGTAATAATGGTTATCCTCCCGAGTTACAATAATTTCTCCGGTCTGCTCGAAAGAAGCAAATTGAATATAAATTCAAAATTGATTGACAATTTAGCAACCCTAGATCCATAATATATCAGAAAAAGATTTCTTTCACATCTTCTAAATTCATAATCTAAATTCATAATATGGTCGAGTCAGATATACTTTTGAACTGCATAATGTTCCATATATGGCACAATATGGTCAAGTCAGATATACTTGAATTGCATAATAGTACCATATAAAATTGGCCACAAAGTCATGATTTTTAGTATGAAAAATGTCAATTAATTATTCAAAAATACCGAAGTACTTAGCCACATATGCAGGCAGTACTAGAAGTATTATTTTTTACAAAAACAATTTTTATTGGGTAGAAAGTTACGTGGATGAACTCAAAACTATTACTCAATCTACAATAATACTGACAAGCAGCTGATTCATCGTCACCATTTTGAAAAACGTATATAACTCCGAAATAATTACAGAGAGGGAGCTGCCTCTTTGGAAATATGTTTGTATGTACCAGAAATGGTAATTCATGCAAATAAAGTAATATTTCTCTGACGTATGTATTAAAGAGATGTAAAACATTGGTTTGTGCCATATTTGGCACATGATGCAACAAGGGGTTAAATTATTTCCGCTCTTCTCGATTTTCTGTTGGTGAAATCCTTAATATGTCTATATGCTCTAATATGGCCTTATTTATGGATATTGTTGATGAATGTGTTAATCTTTCCTGGCTCATTGTTGAGCGCAGGTAATTAAAAAAAAAAAAGTTTTAATTTAGAAAAGGACCTTTCCGCGCTTGCTACGGTAACTGGCATAGTTAGCAAAAATTCGTAATGTTATGGTGATGTTAGGGCATACAGCTGTCAAATTGTTTAAATTTATAAATTCGAGAATTTCCACCACATCATTATTTAATTTTTTGAAAAGACTGACATGACGTAATTTCTTGGCACAAATCATCGGTGTTAATGGCCAATGAATCATTTGCAGAAAGTTTTTCCTGCGAACGATGAGAGCTATATACTTCTTAATCGACATTGATCTTGGCCATCACTTAGTTTAAATAAAAAATTGATTATTGAATAAATTAAATCTTTCGTCTACGGAAGATGAAGCTTGATCCAATATATAAAAAAATACATACAATAATTTTAAAAGCGGGTTTTGGATCATTTATAGTGTGTTCTTCGTGTTCATAATCAAAACCCTTTAGAGTCTTATGCCATCCTAGGGGTCTGGATCTGGAGGACGTCCCTATTGTCTTGGCGCCTGTGTGCGTCGCACACATGGGCGGCGCGGCCCTGTATATGGTCATCATGGGCCAGTTAGAGTTAGTCCCATTAATTTTGATGAAACCTTCTATTAAGAGGATATATAGAACGATTTAAATAATATTTCTCTAAAAAAAATTGTGAAATAAGTTGCTCACACAATTCAATTAAAACAGTTTCATATTCCATAATTCGAGAAAATGAATCAAGCAATGTGTGAAAATCGATAGTTTTATTTGCTAATTTGACCTTTTTAACAACCCCGTAAGCGCGAAGATGACCTGGATAACATCAAAATTAATGACAATTGGTAATGACGTCATTCGATTACCAAATCACAACATTCTTTTGGAATCACAAAGTACGAAAGAATATCATTTTTACTCTGGAATCAAAAAAGCGGGAATGGAATCGCTTTTAATCGAATCTACGAAGTACGTTACGGTAAGACCTATAAAAAGTTGAGATAGAAGCTGGAAATCTGTCTTTAATTGCATGATACTCATGAATAGTAGAATCTCTTTCATCAATGAAATGACGTTCGGCTACCCGATTGGTAATGGCTATGGAGAACACGTGATCAAGCACCAATAATTTTACAGCTCACGTTGAGACTTCCGACCCACCCTCGCACAATAAGCCAGAAGTCTGGCAACTCCGCGGAAAAATTCGCCATTCAATGTACAAACATCATTCTCAGTTTTGTAGTCGTAGAGGCTGCATGTTCTTTTCATAATACGTAATTTTTATTATATTTTATATAATGTAATTAAATTTCGTGCAACCTACGTGAGTTCTGTGAATTATTTGTGAGTAACTATCGTTCAATTACGAGTGATCCGGAATGATTAAAATGCCTACTACCCCTGAATGTGACTATGATTTGGTTTCTAATGAGGGTTTATTATCTTTGCTGCGTAATGAATCGAAAAATATCGTGATTTTGGATTGTAGGAGTTCTAACGAGTATACCGAATCACATATAAGGGATTCTGTCAATTTTTCCATACCCTCTATTATGTTGAGGAGACTGGCGGCTGGAAAAATTGAACTGGCATCTACAATAAAATGTAGGGACTTGAAGCAAAAAATATGCAAAACTTACAAGGAGAATTTGTTCATTTTGTATAATGATGTACCTGGAGTTCAACAACATCAACCTGATTCGGTCCTCAATGTTTTGTTACGGAGATTAACGCAAGATGGATGCCGTGTTGCTTGTTTGGAAGGTTAGTTTAGTTTTCTACGTTTACTTCGGAATTGTTTTTCATGAATCGGTGTTGGTCTTTTCCCAAACATATCATTCCTTCTGATTATTCGTTATTCAACCCTTATTCAATTCAAAATTGTTGGAAATATGAATGTTATTTTCCTGTTTTGATCTACAGGTACAATTTATCCAAACAATTGACAACAGCGGTGTTGTAAGATTTTATTAGATTTCTTTAGTCATTCAAACTTCCTGGTTGAAATAGAGTTCAATTCATTCACTTTTTGTTCCACTATTCGTTTTCATTACGTAAATTTCACTACTAACAATTTACAATCGATTCAATAACTCTTACTTTTTATGAATGAACTTTCTCATCTTAAGACATTCATTGATTCGAAATTTACTGCAATTTTAAAATCATTTTGAAAAGGTTTGTAAAATTCCATTAAATTGAAGTATGAGTGTGCCAAAATTTAGTCAAATTACAAATGTGGTAATAACATACTAGAAGAATATCAAAAAATTATCGCAAATATTTGAGATGAGGCCAGGATTAGTAAAAACCACTCTACAAATCGAGTTTCGAAATCAGTAGCCTCCCTAAATTATATTCTTCACGAGCATCGTTTTTTTTTTACTCTACAAAAGTTCAAGAATCAGTCTCAATTTTCAGTTGCGTTTGGAAATATTTTTTTTAAAATTCAATTTACATACATGTATTTTTAAAACATAAATCAATATTGAGTTATCCCACCCACACTTTGGCTCTATATTCCGTATAGGTACCTACCTACTTAATGAAGAGTGGAGTATGTTTATTACTTATATGGATACATTCTATTTAGATATTTATAATTTTATATAAATACTAGAACTTCTGAATTATGAAATATTACTTCTAAGGAGCCTATTTAAAATTAATATATCAACAATCATCTGGAAAGTATTGACGATACTCTCGACGATACTCGTATACCTGAGAATATATTCCACATGAAGGTTGCTCACTCGGTTGCTCAAAAAAGCTATAACCTCGGCTATTCAGTCACTAAGGAAAAATCGAAATACTTATATCGTTTGAACCTAGGTTTAATCTTATACTTATGTGAAAATTGTTATCAATATTGTTTTAATATAAATTTTCACCAAGTAAGTATCAGATTCATCAATTGATACATATATATATATATATATATATATATATATATATATATATATATATATATATATATATATATATATATATATATAGTATATATAATATATATATTTATATATATATATATATATATTTATGTTATATATATATAATATATGATATATATATATATATATAATATATATATATATATATATATATATATATATATATATATATATATAACAACTTATTGTTGCAAACTGGTAATAATATTGGAAAACCTGTTAAGAATACCCGCTAGAATACCTAATAAATCAAAACACCATGAAAATAAAATGCCTCCAATTTATTAAATTAACTAGGTACTGCAGTTGTGGAACTTGGTTTTGAATATTAAAACGTAGTCTTCAATTAATGGCAACCATCCGTTTAGCTCAGACTTTGAAATATTAAATAATCAAAATGAGGGTTTGAAATTGCATTTTGTAGAATATTTTCAAATCAATAAATTCAAATACTAAGGTTTTCTTCTCAATGGTTAGGTAGAACTTAAAAATAGTCCTTTATTGAATAGTCAATAATGCAGCTCTTGGTAGTGGTTCGGTTTGAAATTTCCTGAAAATTTTATGTAAACTTCTGTAGAATTTTACCATTCATTATTCAATTAGAGCATTTGACGAAGGAGCAGTATTTCGAAACGTGCGTCATGCGTTATTAACAAATATTTGTGAAAATTGATATCGATAGTGTTTCGTTATGAATATTAAGGTAAGAGCACCAGTTGTCGACACGCTAAGAAAAAAAAATCAGTTATTCTGGCACAGATTCCAGTGAATTGAAGTTCATATTAAAACTACCATGCCTACCGGATGTTCATAGTTTAGGCTTCACGTCGAATCAGAAATTGGGATGATATTTAACCAAATAAGAAAAAAATAGATTTTTTTGTAGGTAAATATCTGCAAATGTCCCTAAGCTCGACACGCTAAATTAAGGATGTTCCAGTTCTTGACACTGTAAATGCTCCAGTAGTCGACACATGTAAATAACATCAGTTTTGATCATGGGAAATATACAAAACAAGAAAAATGTATGTTGTGAAAGCAGGAAACAATAATAAAATATTCAACACATTTGTGAATTAAATATCTTATAGGTAAAATGAAGTAGAAATATTTTAAGAACACAAATGTAACAAAAGCTTTCTTTAGTCACTTTTATAGTTCATAACTTGCTAAGGCATTGAGAAATCGGTAGCTGGCCGGTACACTTTCCCCAAGTGTAGTCAGTTCTGGAGTCTCGACTTTACTGATTATCTGATCGAATAAAATACATGATATCAAAACAGCTACAAATTCCTTTCCCATAACTAATATGTTTCCATGTGAAACAAATGCTTGAATAATATATAAGTATATGAATACAGACGCATTCCTTTTGCCACTCTTAAACTCTGATAATATAAAACTTCCTTGCTTCATCAAGTCTTCAAAGCTAATATTTTCAGAACGCACCTCTTCCCAGTCAGAATCATCTGATTCTCGGTATGAAATCATGTTTGAATCCTAAGAAGACGACTCTGGTGGCAATGGTTGTTTTGTCTTTATCAACTTAAGTTTCTTCTGTTCTGTGCTAACTCTTTCTTGGCATCTCTTGCTTTTTTCCTTTCTTCTTTACGCCTTTCTTCTTCTTGTTCCTTACATTCTTTTCTCTCATAGTACTCTATCACAGCAGGTAGAATGTCTCTTTCGTTTTTTCGCTGTGAAGAATGTTCTGGCCACAGCAAAGCTAGTTCAAAAGGCGATAACAAAAAAGGCAAATGTTATTTGTTCTGATCCGTATTGAATGAATAAACCATTACAGTTAAATTGGGCTCTTTTCACATAAATATTTTCTTTTCCTCGACAACCCTGTTGACTATAGGAGATTACCACATCTGTACGATAACTAGATCCAATATTCGTCACCCCATGTCGACTATTGGAACGTAGTGTGATCTTTGGTGTGGATCACACTCCGTTCCAATAGTCCACATGGGGTGACGAATATTGGATCTAGTTGTCGTACAGCACAGTTACATATACATATCTGTATCAAATGAGCTGAACGTTCATACCACACTGAGTTATTATCTTATAAAAATGTTCCTTTTCTCGACACCCCTGTCTACTATAGGAACATAGCACTTTTCGTGTACCAGTACTCGACACATGCCAAAAAATATATCAAAAACTTAAAAAATCACAATATACTTACCTGGGCTGCAGCTTCGAAGGTTTCACAGTTAATAGAACACAATAAAAACATTTTTAGTCAAAAAATACCACTAAACAACACCACAACAAAATTAGCTTTTCTTAACCTACACCTTAACAAACACTGGTTATTGGCGGGAAAAGTCGAGGTTGCTGGAAAAACTTCGATTGTATTCTTGTATGTTAGTGTGTTTCCATGGCATAACTATGGCAATGTGCACTAAAAAGTTCGAGCTATCATTGGTTATTTCGGGAAGCCGATGTTTTCTATAGTGACGTTATTTTTTCCAATAATTACAATGAGTGTCGACTACAGGTACAGTGTCGACAACTGGTGCGTTTACCTTAAGTAGGTATATACCTCATCAATTGGGTGCATCAGAACAACAGTGGTTCAAGTCCAAAATTCTGATTTTCTTTTTTATTCTCGATTCAGTATATCCACAATACGGTTCCTTTTCAGAGCAACAAAGATCCAAGTCCACTTCTCAATAGTTGCCTTAAAAATACCACTAGATTGGTATTGCTGTGAATTAAAAATGAAAATGTTCAGAGCAAAGGTGACTCAAGTCCTATTTTTCCTGCCAGGACACGTATTGCTTCAATTAGTGGATGTGACTATGTGACTAAAAATTCAGTTAATTAACTGAAGATTCAAGTCATCAAATTCGAACGTGGACAACCATTTTCTTTATCATTTAGAGAGAATGTCTTAAATGTTATGGACTTTCGAGAGATTTCCTTAATAAAGAAGTGCGTTGGAAAGAAATTCACATCTTTAGCAGCGGTAAATCGTGAGCCTCTGTACATGCAACTACGAGCCATAATTTTAGTAAAGAAGAACGATAAAAAATCGCTTCTACCTTATATAATACCTATTTTTCATCAATTTCATAAAAATCTTCCTGTTAAAATTAATACAAGAACATTCTTCCAAGATGGTCGGGATCAGAGTAATCAGTTGTTGAGTGATGAAGAGTTCAACAACGAATACCAATTCGACGAATAGAGTAGCTAGTTTTCTTAATATTCATGTTAGAATTGTTTTTTGATATAAATTTTATTTTACTTACTTGATTCAGTCTAAAAACATCTGTGCAATCCTAATACACACAAATTTGAATTTGTAACTCTACAATTCAAATTTATTTTCTATGAAATTGCAAAAAAATGTTTCAAGAGCAAGTAAAATAAATAACATAAAATCTTTTAGCACATTCAGTTTTATTCTTGAGACTTGGATTGAAAAATGCACCTTAATATGAATTCGTTCAGTGCAACACAGATCTAAGTCCATTTTTTTTTCTTAATTGATTGATTAGTTAGGTGTTCTTGAATTTATCATTCATGAAGTATAAGAGAAATAAAATTTAATATATCACAAAAAAGAATCTAATGAATCCAATTTGAAATAAATAACAAGAAATTACCTATCAACACAAACGCAAATATCTTAATTAAACAAAACTTTGTAAAATGGACTTGGACCACTGTTGTTCTGATACACCCAATTAATATATTCCATATTTATTATCAGTATATCGTGAAAATGTTGTAGTTTAGTAGAATTGTAGCCGGATTCTAAACTCGGATATTATACTAGGTATGCAATCGAGTGCATGCAGCTGTTTGCAAATTTTGAGCGAATCAAGCAGTTTTTTAACTGAATTTAAGAATTTCAAAAATAAAAGTAATCTCGTTCCTAATAGTAGGTACAGGAAATGAAGCATTTTGGCCCGCAATTTTTTCGTCCAGCATGGAATTACGCGAAATTTTCACAGAAGGTAGGGAATAGCCCAAGGATCATTTTCTACATCATGCCGGTGTACGCTAAAACCTTGAGGGTGGTTGCCACCCCATCTCGGGGGTGGAAATGTTTTACTACATTTTAACTGTAGGAATCGATGGAAGATGTTCTTTACGTTTTCTTCGTAAAACTAATATTTTTTGAGTTATACGCGGTTGAAAGTAACAGTTTTTCGTCGAAAAAATCGATGTTTTTGAAAGGTTTTTTGCGAATAGCTCGAAAAATATGCAGTTCATCAAAAAAACTGTGGAGAGCAAAATTGTAGCTTCTAAAAAGAACAAAATCATTTTTTAATTATTTTTCTACGACCAATACGAACCAAGATACGGCATGTTAATGGTTAACTTTTTTCGCCAAATGCATAATTTGAAAGATTCAAAATCAAATATCAGGAAAAATTTGCATTTTGCGAGGAAAACTCATTCAATATTTTTTGAAGTATTTAATTGGACCTTTCAAACAACAACAAAAAAAGTTTTTAGCATAAAAATTAAGCGACTTATGACCAAAAGAAGGCCGGTTCCTACTTTTTTCTACGGAAAAATCAGTGAAAACAACCCCCTAACTACCCCCCTAATTGAAATTGACCTCAGTCTTCTGTAGTTATTATATATAACAAATCATGTTTTCAACAAGTTGTTATCTGCTTTGGGTCATTGAACCAAAGTCCAGTCTTCCTAAAATTTGCCCAAATATCAGTTGTTGATCCTAAGTTTGTCACATTACTGGCTGCAATAGAAATACTTTCGTGAATTGGGTATACATCAGTTTGCCATGCAGAGCTGGTGCACTGTATTATCTTGCTGTTCCGAGACACCGACATGTGGTAGTTCGTAGAAATCACAACAGAAATAGAAGAATACACCACCAAATAGTTGATCACTCCTACTGGAAATGCTTGTCTCAGTGTCTTGTCCATGACAGAATCCTTTTTTACGTCAACCATGGACATCTCATCTCATATTATAACTTTGGCGTTTCTCATAATCTCTTGAAAATTGCTCTCTTCTTTCGCCGCTTACTAAAAAGACGCATGCGGAAACAAAAACAACTTATCTTGATAATTGTTGAATGGGCACAGTATCAGGTTTGAAAATTGAAGTAGTTTCAAACTGGGCTGACAAAAAAATATATTGACTAATATTCACAAACTTCGGAAACAAGAACTATAAAACAATGTAGTACTCTTTCTTCGTCGTTGTATACTCGCAATATAGATGTAAAGAAAAAACTGTCCTCTCCTTGTTGATTTTTCTTCTTATAAGAAAAAACTACTGGGATGAGAATGGGGGAATTGGGGGTGGATCCATTGGAACTTTGAACGTCATTCATTCGAAAGCACCCTGATTGAGAGCGATTTAGGTATGTAATTGTGTTTGTCGGTGTCATAGGAATATAATATGGTCGGTGTCCTGCAGTGAACTCTATCTAAAATTGAGTTCACTGGTATCCTGTAATAGAACGTGCCATATCAGAATCCCAGACGGGATGACCTGATTGTTCTCTAGTCTATAATCAATCTTAGTAATCGTGGACAACGTTGTTCCGTGCTAGCGTCAAATGAAGAGATGAGTGTAACGTTCTACCGTTTATGTTATTAGCTGCTACACCTGTTGGATACATGAGCAAATGCTAGTCTACACCATGATGCTATTCGATTATTTTCACCATTCTCTCATTACACAAAATTTTCCTGTCATCTCTTTGAACAATCGAAAGTTTGTTGTTATTTCGACCTGTCAATTGGTCATCTAAATGTTTCAAAGTAGTCAACTCTCCAGCTTTTAGTTGTATTTCTTGGCTCGTTGATCTGCCGGTGTACCAATTGAAATCACGATCCAATATCACGTTGACCAAACATCCTTTCTGATACGGGCTAGTTTGGAAGAGCTGTTGCAATTTCTATCCAATCATGATGGTCTAGTTCGGGTGTATCGACGTCGTCAATGCTAGTATCTGTTTTGTTAGCTTCAGGCAGTTCCCATAATGTTACTGGACTCACTTAATATGATGTTTGTTTCTAAATAGGTTCAATTTCAAACTTTCCATATCCCTCGCCATGGTTAATGCCACACAATCTTCTGTTTGTAGTACCTTTCATCCATGTCTTCAGACCCACCACAAACAAAAAGAAATTAAAAAAAAGATTTGAGAAATCTGTGGCATTCGAACCCAAATATTACTGCACCAGTCCAGTACTTAGACCATTCGACTGCGATCGCAAACGTAGTATTTAGACAAAAGTGTGGGATATAAGGAGATTTGTTGCCGTCCATTTTCACGCTAGTCGTATTATTTCTTCGATTTTCAATTTTATTATTTCTAAACCACTCTCTGGCTTGTTGTCTAGTATAGAAAAGCAAGGTTCTTCCAGGCGTAGATATAATGTTTATCCATGATCTGAGCGTAGCGGAGCAAATGGATAATTTTATAGGTACCTACGAACTGAAAAGGAAATAGCTTTTCTTACGTTTATAACATGCTAGTTTTCCTTTTACTTAAATTATCTTATTGAATAATATAAATAGAAAAAATTATTTAGAATATGATTTATTCTGTGAACTTGTATTTTTGACAAATATGTCAGAATAAAATAATATAAAATTTGACATTTTGTTGGTATGTTAAAAACGTAGTATGTGTTGCTAACATGAGAAAGTGTTGCTTACATGGAAAAGTGTTACTTACTGGAAAAATGTCACTTTGTTTTACGACTTGTTGACGTACAAAATTGCACTTCAGTATTAAGTACAAGAAAAACATAATTAATACAAATTTCAAGTGACAATGACATAGACAATTCTGAAAGGTGGATTTCGCCCATTATTGAAACGTCAGATAAAAACCCTTCTTTTGTGTTTGGCCACTTATTGCGTCAAATCTATGGAAGTGCTTTATCTATCACTTTATGAAGCATATTTGCATTGCACTGATTTCCTTGTCGGGTTATCAAAAAAGGGCGAGAAATGTTGCCGTGTCGAAATTTTTATTGATCACTTTTATCCCGTCAATTGCGTGAAGCTTATTACAAGTTAAATATTGAATGGATTTGTCCGTTACTTTGTGATAATAGATTTTGACAATAAATGAGAAACAATTCACTTTGTTTTTTATCACATTTTTTTTGCTTGAAAATGTAGTAGTACTACGGAACTGCAGTCGCAAATAATTATTTAAATAAAAATAGTGGTATAAAACAGAGTGAATTGGTTCTCATTTATTGTTATTAGATTTTATTCAAACGTATTTTACGTTTTTCAAAAATTCAGTATTCGGTTTAGTTCCTTGATGTGAATCTGTTGTAATTGGAAACGAAATGAAAACGGTTGTTTCCAAGGAGATTCGGGAAATATTTTTTAATTTAGTGAGGTACGTTTCGTCTCTGTCAGGGCTTCTTTGGGTACAGTAACTATTCGTAGTAGGCTTACCATTGGAATTTGAGTAAAAGTTTGGTCGGATGTAGACATCGAGTTTTGTAGTTTTGCCTCTAAGAACTTTGGATAATTTGGTAGAAGTTCTACGATATATTTTTTGTAGTATATTATGAAATATTTACTATATATATATATATATATATATATATATATATATATATATATATATATATATATATATATTTCACAATCATAAGCTTCCAAAGCATCAATTTTGGCATCAATCTTAAATTTAAAAATAAACGATATTTTCACTGATTGCAACAACATCCAGATAATATTTGCAAAAATAGAAATAATACTTAAGTATAGTTTATGATTAGTCATTGATTAAGATAAGAACGGCAAACGGGTGATACTGTATGAGAGCGTCTATGTTCAAAAGTAACTGAAAAAACAGAGTAATAATATTTTATATGATCGCTCATTTTCAATAACATCAAGATTCAAGATAGTTCAAGTATAGTTTTTGTAAGGTGGACAAACTTTCGAAGGCTGAAGATGAACGTAGCACTGTTGTTGAGAATCATTTTCTATTCTGTCTGCTAATCGAAAAAAAGGAAAAAAAAATTCTGCTAATCGATGCATTGAAAATATTAAATATCTTATATAAATTCAAGAATCGTCACCTTCGTGGGGCGTACGTAACGTGGCTTATCTATAGATCTCAAACTATCATATCTCAATTCCGAAACGTACATTTTCTGCCTTGTATATGACGGTTAAAAAAATGTTTAGTCTGTGTGATATTTCCTCATTGATTTGTGATGGCGGTAATCCCTTTGAGTTTCACAACCGTGCGTAAAATGTTGAATTTATATTCAATATTTTAATAATTTCAAGAAGATTTTTTTTTCCACTTACATCTAAGCACTATAAAATTTTTTTATGTTGTCAGGCATATTTATTGTTGACCACAACGTGTTAGATTTGATTTCTTATAAACAAAAAAAATTAATTTCAAAAAAATTTTGTGTGGCTGAAATTTTAATATTAAAGAAATTAAGTGTCAAATTAATTTACCAGACATTAATTCAGTTAAGTTACGAACTAGACTGATTTAATATTGTCATAGAGTTCCTGGGTATCATGCCGTCTGTTAACAAGAGATAGCTGCAAAGTAGATAGGTATGTGAAAAGAAAACAAGAATATAGTAGGTACTATTTGAAGTATTGAAAGTGAGTTTTTTTTAACTTTAAATCTTCGATTGTTACACGTGAAAAATAGCCAAATTACATATTTTTGTGGAATAGAGAGGCAAAAAAAATTGTTTAAAATTTTTTTTTTTATAACAAATCAAATCTGGCACATTGTCGTTCAGATAGCCCGCCCGCATGCTCTTCATGAGAACTTGAGAAAAGATATATTAAAGAATCGGCTTTCTTAAAATTCTCACATGTCGAAAACGTTGCTAGCTCTTAGACTGAAACGAAAAGAGAAAATGAAAAGTATCAATGGATTCCTGGAATTGGATGAAATGATGAGTTATTCTCGATGGCGACGTCATCCGTGGCGGCATCTTCCGCCCACACAGGGTCGCTCACAATCTGGCGGTTATGGATAATTGTCTTTGGACCTTATGAATTTCTACGGAGATGACTTAGTCGTTCGACGGCCTCCGATGCTCCTCCGCGGGGCACCGTCGAAAATAATTTAGATGGTGCACGATAGCTTTCGATCATTTATAGAATTATATTGCACAACCCTTGTTGTAGTTCAAAGTTGCGGCGATTTAAATCATGATTTATATCAACTGATTTTTTCAATTTTAATTCAATCTGATTCAAATCAAATTATAAATTGCTGTAAAAACAAGTCACCGAAGCAGGAAATTCAATAGAGGAAGATAGTTTATTCAAAACTGAGTGTTTACATACTTTATGTAAGTGTAAAAACTTAACTAATCAGTCCAGGGTAAAAATATTCTTTTTCTTCAAGCGTATAACAATATCTATATTGTTTTCGACAACACAGATCGTAGAAATAACCTATTCTTTTACTAGTAAAATAATGAACGCTCATTATTGTATTAGTAATAAAATAATGAGAAATGATAGCAACGTCTTATTATGGGCGTTGTATCCAAGTAGATAGGAACTGTCATTTAATTTTTAATTAATTTGATGTTTGTCAGTATTGAAAAGTGTTGTAAAAATGTCTGAAGTAGAAGAATTTCAATGTACACCTCCGGAATTAGTCGAAATAGCTAATTCCACTATTGAAACACTAATTCCGACGAAGTCAAGAAAAGTATGATTTTGCTTATGAAAAATTTATAAAATGGCGCACAAAAAATACTTCGTTGCGAAGAACAACTAAGTACGAGTTCTGGAATCAAAAGAGATTTACATTCAGGAAAGCTTTCAAATGAAAATATTTCTGACATAGTAAATACTGACAAGCACCTTACTAATCATAACATGTACACCAATGACAAGATTGTGAATGTCGAAGCCGAAAGCGGTATACAAAACTGCACCTTTAATATTACATTTAATAAATATCTAATGCTTATGCAAGCCATAACTGTTTTTTCATATTTGTATTAATAAATAGTTGAGATATACACAATGTATTCAATTTTTTCAATTTACGCTTGAAGAAAAAATAGTATATGTCACTCGGAGCAGAAGACCCTTTATATGTTTCGCCCAGTTTGCACAGCCTCGGCTGACGCCTCGGCAGTGCAAGAATCTGGGCTCAACAATAATGATACTACTCCTAGTAGTGATGCCGCCGAGACGAAAGATTCTCGTCTCTCGTCTCGTCTCGTCTCGACGAGACGAGAGAGATATTTTCTCTCGAAAAAATTTCGAGACGAGACGAGAGAAAGCCCCTCTCTTGTCGAGAATTTCTCGTTTCTCTCGATCTCTCGAGAAAACATTTTTTACAATTGTACAAATTAAACAGTTAAGCCGTTATTTATGTCATGTTTCCTATAGTTTTCATCGAAGTATGCAAAAATCGTGATAAATATTTAGATCTCTCGTAATATCCTTTGAAAGTAAGCAGTGTATATTGTAATTAGTTTTAACATTATCCATTTTAAATTAATAGCGGGTAGTTATTAGTAGTAAATAGTAATAATATATACAGGGTGTGACTAAGTTTGCACTATTGCTATCTTCGATTGGCAAACTAACAGCCGTATTCACCATCAGCTGCTAACTTTTTATCAAGCCGCTAAATGCGTAAAGGCGACTACACATATAGCTGTCTACTTGACAAGTATGCTTTTTCAAGCTTTTTGAACAATATTATAAATGAAGGTGTGTATGGTAAAACTCGCAAAGACTTCTGCTGTATTTCTCCATACACACATTAATGTATAATTGTACAAAAAGCTTGTGTCAGCATACTTGTCAAGTAGACAGCTAGTTGCGTAGCCGCCTTTACGCGCTCAACAGAGCCTATTAAAAAGTTAGCGGTAGATGGTGAATACTGCTGTAAAACTTATTTTTTTTTCTGCTGACTGGTAAAACAGAAAAATAATCAAACATTGCATTTTTGAGTAAATAAGTAAAACAAACCGTATATTATTATACATTTGGATTTTACGTAAATTTCAAGACATAAAGGTCTACATAACTTGCTTTGGTTAAATTGTTTTTGAGATATTTACCTCAGCTTGAAAAATTACACATTTGCATCTTTGACGACCCGAATAGTTTAAGGGTGAGTTCGGGTTGACGCTCGGAGCACTCGGAGCGCGCACTGTTTTCGCTTTTCTGTTATTATTGGAGCTCCAAAAACACTCTAGTATGTTTGGTTTGGTACAGTTTAATAACTCCGATCGAACTTTATATACTCCGAGGTCCAAAAATACCAGAAAATAGTGCGCTCTCCGAGTGCTCCGAGCCTCAACCCGAACTCACCCTAAGACTGAGGAAAATTGTTTTGACTTTCTTAGCTTTTGAATAGCTTTTTAATAATATTAGTTTACGTCTGTTGAAAAATAAATAAAAAGGACATACCCGAGTTTCATCAAATTCCGCGGAAAACCAAAAGCCCATGTATTCCGTGCGGGGTCCTTTATTAAAAAAGTTTAGTGACAAATTTTTGGGAAAAATGTAGGTACCTGCCTATTTTTATGAAAGAATAGCTGTTAAAAATTGGGATAAAAAGTGTTTTTTCTAACTTAGCTCGTTTGGGTTCTAGAGCATGTAAAGTTGCAAATAAGTATGTAATTTTTTAACTTCAAAAATATTTTCGTACATGTCGATGTCACTTCCTACTTCTTGCACAGGCGTATAGTTTTTATCTTTGTCACTCTCGTCCATTTCAATATCACTATCGCTTTGATCACTCAAATGTTCTCTAAATTTTAAAAAAGTTTGACCTGTTCTTTTCATGTTTAAATTCTTACAAATAACCAACTGCACGCTATAAGACACAAATCGTAACTAAAAGTTTTAAAGAAAAACGATAATAACCCTAATTCCATACTCTTTTGTTTAACAATTATTGTATTGCTTATCTAGATCTCGGAAAATAGCTGACAATCCTGATTTATGAGTTTATGGTTGTTTACCCCGATTGGGTTTTTCTAGGAATTTACATAAATACAATGGTTCGTTCCATCATGTTTATAAGAGACAAAATTATGTGGAACGAAACTACTAATATTATCTATATTTTTATAAGACGAACACACAAATATATATTGGTACCTTTTAATGTCCGAATTTTAAATGTTATTTCATAAAAGTTAGTCTAGCAGTCAGGGTCGTCGCGAAAATATTTTTAGGGGAGGAGAAGATACCAATTCCCGACTTGCATTATGGAAATGCCATCGCATATTATGAAAATCCTATATTATTGAAATACCTACTGTCCAAAAAAATAAGAATGAAAAGCTCCCTCGTTTCTTTTTTTTACTAAATTTATTACTATTTTACCAATTTTCCGTGTTAAATTTTCCAACTCAAGCGTGGTTGGAAGGGGGGAAGGAAGGGGCGCTTTTTCTTATTTATGATGTATGCTCAGTTTTACGTGAATCTAATGTACAAGGAGAATTCCTTGAAAAAAAAAACGTTTCGGAGTTAAATGAAGAAAAAGAGCTTTATTTACACACCTATAAAAATGCAGGAATTTTAAATATTTATATTTATGCTGAATTTGTTCTTCAATTAATTATTATAATTATGTATGTTTACTTGCTTTAGATGTTATAGTTTGCCAGGTTTTTCAAATATTGTTGTGAAGTACAAGGATAAATCGGAATAAAACTAAATTTTATCGTAGAAATTTTTATGCTGGAAAGGAAGAAAATTAAATACAGAAAAGTTCATTTCAGTGTCGTACCCATAAAAAAGGTTTGAAGGCAGCAAGCCCTAATAAAATACATAGGGATTTAATATATATTTTTTTAAAGGGTCGAGACGAGACGAGAGAGAGGTTCTCTCGAGCGAGAGAAACGGGCTCTCGTCGAGACGAGAGTCACATTTTCTCTCGTCTAACGAGACGAGACGAGAGAGAGCATTCTCTCGTCTCGTCTCGTCGAGAGGCAACACTAACTCCTAGTAACATAATGTACTATTTTCCGCAAACGTCAAAAAATGACGACTTTTGTAACCTCAGTTCTCGATGTTGAAGTTTGATTTCACAGACGGCATTGTGTTTTTACTTTTTTGTCCGGCCGTGAGCGTACAAAAAAGTATACTTTTTTGTACGCTCACGGCAATTTCACGAACGTCGGGCGGCGTACAGTTGGGTTCCGAATCTGACATAATGTAATCTGTAAGAAACATTTTATGTATTTTAATGAATCAAGTCATTTCTAAAGGTATACGCGCACTTATCGGAAGCGTCGCGAACGGAAGCGTCGCGACGAAAATTCGCCCGAGAAGTTTACATTAGTTTCAATGGCAGCCCGCGCACTACGGCGTGGCGAACCGAAGAGGCGCGTCAGTCGACGCGCGAATTCTCTTCGGACCAACTAGGAGTCATTTCTCTTGACGCTTCGCCTCAATGCGCGGTGACAGGCGTCGAGAAGATTCAAATATTTCTTGATTCTTGTCTTATTTTTCAGTTTGTAGTTCAAAAACCTTTCCCTCTGACATACTGAAATATTTGAAAATTCTTCATCTTGTATAAGATCATTAAAGAAATGATGAAATTAACCGTAAGTGTTTTTTCTTATTCTTCCATAGTGACAATCAAACTTAATACAAGAAGATCCTCTTCTGACGAACTGCTCATCGTACCTCACAAGACAACGTACTAAATGAAATTCTCGCCGAACCGTTCTAGAAGTGACGCGACGCTTCGGACAAGTGCGCGGACATCAGCTAAATGACGCTTCGTCTCGCGACGCTTCCGTTCGCGACGCTTCCGATAAGTGCGCGTATACCTTTAATACTCGGGTACTTACCAAAAACGCACAGTCCTATAATGTGTAGATAAGTGCCTTAAATGTTTCTGACAATCATTTTGTTGAATTGTCAAATTTGTGTTGCCTTGACATCTACAAAACCAGTAAGCAAAGCAATCTAGTTTTACGTTTCTTCGCATCTAATTCTTTTTAAAAATATTATCTTAATTCGTTTGAACACCGTTTGCGGAAAAAATCGCATGTTTCATTCGGAGAAAAGCACTTTTTATGGCTCCACTAAAATTGTCGGCCTCACATTTATGCCCGATTTCACCAACGAATTCCTAAAGTTAGGCAATACTTAAATCGGATTTAGGAATTCCTAAGTGCAATTTACGTTTTACCACGCGTTAAGTAATGCCTAAGGACGATAGGAAATACCTAACGTTAGGTCTGCCTAGGACCTAGAGCAGGGGTGCTCAAACGGTCGATCGCGGAAACTTTCTGAGTCGATCGCGGCAACTTTCTGAGTCGATCGCGAGGAGCGTGGCTGACCGCCCCCGCAAGAATTTGGCACCACCACTCCGCACTAGGCCTGTAAAAGTAACGAAAAGTTTGTTACCCGTATGTATTCGTTACTTTATGATAGAGTATTCGTTACTAAGTATTCGTTACTTTCGTTACTTCCGTATAAGGAAAGATTTGAACGCTTATAGCGTTCTCCATTGGTAAAACTGGTGCGGCACTGAAACTCGATTAGTTCTGTCACAAAGCTGCCCTAGGGCAGTCCCAATGGATCACAAATTTTATAAATTCCGTTTCGGGTTTCAGTAACACTAGAGCTTTTTGTTTTTTGAGGCTATGTTAGTTAAGTTCCGCTTTTTTATTTTGAATCGTAAAATTGAACTTTTTCTTTGTTTATGAAATGTAAAAAAAATTACCCAAGAAATAAACCTTCAATTTGAAATTAATAACGAATTAGTCCTTTGTGTCCCTATTGATGACTGGGATACGCTTTTTAAGTTGACAACCGAGTATTTTTATTTAAACTTTTTCTTGCCAGACTGCTTCTTGAGAGAGTGTGCTTTGATTACAGATTTCGATGAATTTATTCGTTCTTACATTATTGATTTAATAAATAATGGTATGGTTTCATTGAAAGAACCTCTACCAAATATTTATAAAATGGAAGGTTTTGACAGGTAGTTTGTATGCTAAAGTAACCATGCAGTCAGTAATTTACCTTGTATAAAGTGTATTGATTCACTGATTAAAATTTTCTCTAATTTTGATCTGTAAAACTTTATATAAGTATTTATAAAATGCAAGATATTTCCTATAAGGTGATGAAATTAACTATTATTATATGTTAGCTGGAAAACTGGCAAAACAACTAATTGATATTATAACTCTTGAAGTACATACATTTATTATCTAAAGATTGGTTCAAGTAACTATATAAAGTTGAAATCATTCAATAACAATTTTCTGGATTATTTTCACACAATTAAATGTATATTCCATTATATTTAACCGTCACGAAGCAGTACAGGAATAATTTTTTATCAGATCATCGTAAAACTTTATAAAATTATTAATTTAAAGTTCTCAATATTAAGTATTCTGTTATTCATTCAAATCAAATAACTGCACTGACCCCGGCACGAGCTCTCGTTCCTCGTGCCAAAAAACATGCACTCAGTTCAATTTCTATTGCCCTAGTTTTCCAATGGATCAAGAACCCTCACACTAAGCTTACCAATGGATCATAAAAATTGTACTCAGTGCGCACTAGTTCTACCAATGGAGAACGCTATTAGTTTTCGTTATCGTTACTTTCGTATGTTTCGTTACATTCGTTATCGTTACTTTCGTATAAGATTCGTTAGTAGTTTACTTTACAGATATACCGTATATACGTTAGTTTCGTATGTTTCGTTACATTCGTTATCGTTACTTTCGTATAAGATTCGTTAGTTCCGTATAATATAACGATAATTTGAAAGATTTAAGCTCATATTCCTTATTGCATTAATATTTATGTGTCGTTATTTATATTTAGTATGATTTATTGGATTATAGGACACTTTCCTGTAGGCTAGGGTTATAGATAGCTGATTGCATTTTATTAATTACAATAAAATTCATGGGCATATTTGTAGGAAACACCATTGATGCATATTATTACTGAAATAACGGCTTTTGAATTTTTTAGGTTTTTTTTTCAAATTATTCAACAGAGTTATCCAAAGAGGATATTATTTTGTAATAATTTCAAGATTCAAAACTCATTATTTTCAAATTGTTCATCTCCCCTTTATATTAACTCTTTGTTCAATTGCTTCTAAGATTTGAGCCTTATTTTATATAACATTTTGAAATAAAATAATTTCACATAAATTGGTTTCTGCAGATTACTTTTATTAGGGTAAAATTGATGTTCATTTAGTTATTTGTTAGTCTTTGAGGCATCGATTACAAGCCAAGTAATTGAATAATTCCAATACGGAATCAGAATCCTGTCTCGGTAGATGGTTTATTGGAGGACATGATACCGACAAACACTGGCAAAATGTTATTTTTTTAAGGTATGTGAATATGATAATTTTTTTGTGATTTGAATTTTAAAATTTTTTTTAGAGGTATGTCTTGTTTTTTTTTCATGTTTTTCTTTATACTTATTGAAAAAAAATTATTATTATCAAATATGTGAGTGTTTAACTGATGTAATATGTAGGTAAAAAAGTAAAGTAAAGTTCGTGTGACTTGTGGTGGTCATCTTTTCACTCGTACATCTAATAAAAATTAAACATCTGACGTCACGGTTATCTACCTTAATAATTATTACCCAAAGATAAATTTTAATTTTTTTATATGATATTCATAAACAGAACAGTAGTACAAATACATGCTCAAAGTCATGCGCAAAGGAAAAATGCGAAAGTAACGAGTAACGATGCTAGTTCGAACTTCGAGTCTAATGAAGTATTCGTTACTTAGTAACGAATACATACGGTTTGTCACAGCTCTACTCCGCACTGCCTTTGAATTAGAATTAGTTCTGAACTTGTTGTGTGCGCATGTGTGTCAGAAAAAGCATTGGTTATTGAATTTTATTTTGTACGTATTTGTACGTAACGAAAGAAAATGAGTTCATCCAAGAAAAGTAAAACTTATCATTTTAACAATGAGTGGGAAGAAGAGTTTCTATTTATTATGGTAAAAGATAAATGTGTGTGCCTTGTTTATCGTGCTTCGGTGGCATTGCCTAAACGTGGGAACTTAGAAAGGCATTATAAAACTATGCATGAAAATTATGAGATTGATTTTCCACAAAGAAGTGAGTTAAGAAGACGAAAAGTTCAAGATTTGAAAAGTGGTTTGAGAGCAGAGCAATCAATGTTCACTAAACCAGTAAAGCAAACAGAAGAAGAAGAACAATTGCGTCTTTTAAAATTTCCCACATACTGGCAAAACACAAGAAACCCTTCGAAGACGAGCCGATATTAAAAGAAGCATTTATTGAAGCAGCTGATGTATTATTTCGTGACTTCAAAAATAAAACAGAGATGTCTGCTACTAAAGAGGTTCAGCTATCTCGTTCGACTATTACTAGGCGTGTGGAAATCATGGGCAGGGATTTGGAGAATAAACTGAAAAGTGATATTGCTGATTGCAAGTATTTTTCTTTGCAGTTTGGCGAGTCCACTGATATGACAGATACCGCCCAGTTAAGTGTTTTCATTCGGATGGTATTTTCTGATATGTCAGTTAAAGAAGAATTGTTAACAGTGCTTCCATTGAAAGGAAAAACTTGCGGGCAGGATATCTTCGAAGCTTTTTTACATTTTGTAAAGAAGTGTGAATTACCTATTTATAAACTCATTTGTATAACAACAGATGGAGCGCCATGTATGACTGGCAATAAAATTGGATTTGTTGCAATCTGTCGAGCTGAAGACGATTTTCCATCGTTTTTCTCATTCCATTGCATCATACATCAGCAAGTGTTATGCTCGAAAATACTGAATATGAAGGATGTCATGGACATTGCCACGAAGATTGTGAATTCCATTCGTGCCCGTAGCTTGAAACGACAACTCTTCAAAGTGCAGTTGGAAACTAGCGAGTCTGCTGATCACACCGATTTGATTCTTCACACAGGTGTAAGATGGATGAGTCGCGGGAAATTTTTAGAAAGGTTCCAAGAATTGCTTCCTGAAATAATTGCCTCTTTGGAAGAACGAGGTGACGACACTGAAATACTTGAAGACAAAACGTGGCTCTGTGATTTTGCTTTCTTATCAGATATCACAAGTCATTTAAATACTATCAACTTGGAGCTTCAAGGTAAAAATAGAACGATTATTGACTTAATAAGTTCAGTGAATGCTTTCAAAAATAAATTGAAGCTACTGATCCAACAACTGAATCGAAATGACTTGAATAGCTTTCCAGCATTGAAAGCAAGAAGTAGTACCAACTCAAGTTACGATATTTATGAGACCAAGCTAAGACACCTTTTGAATGAGTTTGAAAGACAATTCTCTGATTTCGACAAACTGAAAAATATCGTCACTTTTATGAGTTATCCATTTAGTTGCGAAGATGTTGAAGAAGTTTCTAGTGAACTATCGAACACTTTCAATATGGAAAATACTTCTATTCAAAATGAGGTATTGCAGATTATTTCCGATGTACATCTTAAAGCCAGAGCATCTGATATAACATTTTGGTCTTTTATAACTCAAGAAAGATATCCGAATTTGAAAGAGGTAGCTCTTCAATTGACAGGATTGTTCGGATCAACGTATTTGTGTGAGTCAGCATTTTCAGAAATGAAAATTATTAAATCAAAATATCGCAATTGGCTAACTGACGAACACCTGACATCATGCTTGCGGTTGGCACTTAGTAATTACGTTCCGTCTTATGAAAAGTACGCCGATGATATGCAGTGCCATGTGTCAACGTCCAGAGAGTAATTGACATTTTGTGCTTTATTGTTTTATGTATGTTTTGTTTCGAAGTGCAATAAATTATATTCTTTAATGTATTTGTTTTCTTTTTAGTAACATTAAGTTGGTCGATCGCTTTTCACCTAAATATTTTGTGGTAGATCGCCAGCACTGTGAGTTTGAGCACCCCTGACCTAGAGTATTTAGGAAATGCTTAACCTCAAATTGATATAATAAAATTATTATATTTCTATCATTTTTCTCTTCTTACTATCCTTTGTCAAATTTACAGTCTAGTATTGAAGAGTGGTACCAATTATATGTACAAAACTTTCCAAATCAAGTTTTTAACAAGGTATTTCTTAGCTAAGAATTTCTTAGGTTGGTGAAATCCGATTTAGGTAAGTATCGGATTTAGGTATTTCCTATCGTAGGAATCACTTAGTTAGGAACTTCCTTACATCTCGTTGGTGAAGTCGGGCATTAGTCTCGCCACAAAAAGTATCACTTTTACTCCTAATAAAACAATATACTATTTTTTACAGGGCACTCTGCTTCCCGTTTTTTCGTCTAATTTATTCGATTTCTCATTAAAATATTGCCGAATAGGGTATAGAAACAAAATAATGAATTTTAAAATTCATTATTACAATATTGAATGAAAAAACCACTATAAATTGATTTAACCCTCTCGGTCACGAATTAAAACTATTGGAGCGAAAAATCTGAAATTTAATGTGATGCAACTCATGATTTTTTGAAAATTTTTGATGTTAAATTCAGATTTTCAAAATGCTCCGTTTGGGCACTATGACATGTCCCCAATTGAGGACATCATGAGCTGATGGGCACTATGACATGTCCCCAATTGAGGACATCATGAGCTGATGGAAGACAAAAAAATTTCAGAAATATGTTCAGAGGGTAAAATATTAATATGTTTTATTAAAATAACATTACAGGGTATGGTATTTCATGAATGGTCCATTTTCGAAGTACTAAAATGTATAAAATTTAACTTTTGCAGAAATAAAATAAAAGTGCTGTTATATTTACCTCGATGTTGCGTTTACCGCTAGCTCACAATGTCCTCAAATTAGGACACCACACTTTCAAAAATCGCTGATTACAATATGCACAAAAATCACCAAACACAATTACTTTGGAACAAGTCTACACTTATTGTGAACGTGAACAAACAGTTTTCAAACACGTTGTCTAACGAATATAACCAAAAAAAAATAAACAGTAGAGCGCTACACTGCTATCACAGCTACCCTACGGAAACCTATATTTCAAATGAATGAATTTTTTTTCCATCAGCTTGTAGATGGCAGCACATATATTCATTTGGAAGTATATGATGTCCACAACTGAAAACAATGCGACTGAGAAGTAAGAGCAAGCGGCACTTCATAGGAAAAAATCCAAAGTAGGTTGTCCTCAATTGAGGACAAGGTGAGCGAGAGGGTTAAATCAAAAAAATCACGCTTGAATCGAAAAAATCAGAATTATTTTCAAATCGTGATTTATTGAAACCCTGGCTGTAGGTACTTGCATGACTCATTTCATTCCTGACGAAGTGACAATCTCTCCTAGTCTCCGAATCGCTATAGTACCCGCATTTTGTTTTTCTTGAATAAAATAAATTAGTTTCAATTTTTAATTATGGCTTGCTATTGAAGCTTGGTTTTTCAATGATGCGATGCACTTCTCGAATTTTTTGTTTTCAATGAAATAACTTATTTTCGGTTCGCTATTAAAGCGTGGTTTTTCAAACATCTCATCTCGACGCGATGCACATCCAGCGAAAAATACGACCTTAGTGACTGAGATCTTCTGCTCACTCTTTTTCAGTCGTATTTTATCCCATAAAATACCCACTATTGCAGTGTATCGAGGTCAGGTCGGGTCAGGTGCGGGAATATTTTTTTCATCTGTTTTAGACCTAGACCACGATTTTCGAAAATTTTTCATGTCTGATATATATATATATATATATATATGTATATATATATATATATATATATATATATATGTATATATATATATATGTAAATATATATATATATATATATATATATTTTCTTCAAATTTTACTGACCACTTTTATTATATAATAGGAGTATAGTTTTACTAGGTTAAGGCCACAAATACAGTCAATTTTAATAATCTTTTACTTCCAAATATCACAAATTAAATTAAAATTACGCGTTTCGACTTATGTCGTTATCAAATAATAATTAACATAACCCTCAAATACAATAACATCTATGCAAGTTTATCTTCTTCTCTTCTAAGTTACATGGCCTCTGTGGTTTTGATGAATGCTATTATGGTAAATTCTTCCAAAATTTTCGATGTCCACTCTTGAATTAATTGTCATCATTTCTTCTTTCTGAATTGCGATCGTTTCTAAAACATTCCTTTTTAGCTGGTTCTTTTCTCTTTTTATGATTTTTGTGTTTTCAACACAACAAGTTCAAGTCAACAGAATGTAATTGTTCGATTGCATGTTTTGCAAGAGCTGTAGATTTTTTATTAGTTTGTATTGAATATTTATATTCATATATTCTTTTATGTAAATATTGTTTTGTGTTTCCAATGTAACAGGATTCACATTCACCACAATTTATTTTATATATTGTATGTGTTTCATCCCGTTGCTCAATCTTTGGTTTGAGTTTAGTGTATATAATTATATAAATATATATATATATATATATATATATATATATTTAAAAAATATATATATATATATATATATAAATTTTTATATATATATATATATATATATATATATATATATATATATATATATATATATATTTTTTTTTTTTTTTTACCTGGTTCATTTATAGTCAGTCATTTTTGAAAAGTTTCTCAACTCCACAGCTTCTGAGGATTGAGTTAGAGGGTTGAAGTTTGTTACGTCCATTAAGTTTATGTTGACTCAAGATCCTTTTTTGGATTAAACTCTTTTTCTCAACCGCGCTGCATTTCGTGGTGACTATTCCGTTCAAATTGCACCTCGATCTGTTTCGCCATCAGTACGGGATACACTACACGATTTTTTTTTTACAAGAGTGGTGAAATTTGGTATGTGGATTGAGTTGATGTTGAGGTGCGTTCCTTCGATGGTTTCAGCTTTATCTCTCAAACACGAAGTACTTCGCGCATTTTTTGTAGTAAAATAAATTTTCTACTTTTTAATTCGGTTTGCTATAAGCGTGATTTTTCAAAATATAAATCAATCCGTTAGATTAGCATAGCGCGATGCATTTCGCGCGAAAAATACGGCCTTAGTGGCGAATCTCTGCTGCTCACTCTGTTTCTTTCAATTGACATCACCGTTTTTGACTTGATAATTGCAAATTGTGTGTGCAGTTATAGTGTGAATTAATAATTAACTTTATTTTTGATTTAATTCATAACTCTTTTCACGTCATTCTGGTTCGGTTCTCTTAGAAATTTATTGTTATCTTCGTTATTTTTGCACGCCCGTCATTATTGTACAAGGTGGGCCAAATTGGACACTTTTAAAGGGAAAGTCCTGTTTTTAAACTGCTACATTTTTGAAATGGTAATTTTAAGTTCTATCGTAATATGTATAAATATACAGGGTGTCTCATTCAAAAAAAAATGATTTTTCCGTCAATAACTGTTGATGTATGATATGAAAAAATAAATTACTTAAACCATTGAATTCTACGTAAAAAAGTGCTTAGAAAGTGTTCATAGAACCAAAGAATTTTTGACAGGAAAAAAGTTACAGCAATTTTTCAAAAATGAACCTATTCGAAAAACATGCTGTAACTCAGAAACGATGATAGATATCGATATGCGGTTTTCACCATTAAGTTTGTCATAAAAATTGAGCCTGAAACACCGTCATCAGTTTTCATCTATTCAGTTTAAAAACAGGACTTTCCCTTTAAAAGTGTCCAATTTGGCCCACCCTGCACCTTATTTTTCGAAAATCGTTTTCACTATCGTCAACTTCAAAATTGAATTTAACGAAACAGTTTATGCACCACTACGTCCTTGCGTCTATTTCCTGCCAACAGCGGATCGTAGTATCCGGTACCTTTTCGATGTTATTCCCGTGTAAAATGGAGGATATCCTCTCGTTTCTCGACAATTATTGGTCTTATTATGGAGATACTACAGCCAACAAAGGCATGAGCTTCCTCTGTTCAGTATTATATCTTTTTACGACAATAGCCATGTTGCATTTTAATTCTCTCGTTAATTAAGCCAAATGCGTAGTACTAAACGATCTGACTAGTGCCCCGTTCTATGAAGAACATTTTTCGATACTTGTTGTCGATGGAGATAGTAATGAAATCAATGAAATTAGGAAATTTAAAGCAAATAATAAATAAAATTTTCGTTTGAGAATGTTTGATTTTTAGGTTGTATTGACAATTATCGCTCCTTTTCTATCTCCTTCCCGTATTTAAATTTTTATTTTTCACCTGTATATTATTTGTTGATTTCTACCTTAGATACGGTTGCTATAAATACACTCATTATGCCCTAGGGTGTTATGAGCGGGCATTATGGATCATAACGCCCGCTCATTGTACAAGGAGAAATGAAGCAACTTCCATTGATTAAATACTTCATAATTCTTGTCGTATACGACTCTGGATTTCTCCGGCAATGAATTATTCGCAGCTTTGGCTGCATTTTCTATGATATTCTTGGGTAAATTCATTTTCATTTACATTATTTCTACAAGACAACACAAAGAAAGCAGCAATGACATTCACTAAATATGATGACAAAAATATTCACTAACGTCAAAATATCAACAAATGACATGCTTACTATGAGAAGGAAAATGGAAAGTATAGGAGCAATGAACCGATTTTAAAATCGATTTTTCATTATAATATAATAATTTTTTCGTGAAAAATGAAATCTTGTATGCACCACGTGTGTTATTAGATCCTAACGCCCATCGGGCGTTAGGATCTATATAACGCACTTGGTACATAAATAACTATTATTGCACTATATCGAAAGCCAACAGTGAGATGCGGGAGTTGTTATTGTATTTGTTTTGGACCTCCTGGGTCACGATTTTTGGGTTTTTTTTCCGGTACATTTTGTCGTCTAAAGCAAGTTGATGTTGGAGAAGTGCCTTTTGGCGGTATAATTTTTTTTATTTTTCAACTGCCGTCATTTTTATGTGTAGATATCTTGTTTTTTTTACGTGAATCTTTCCTTTTCTGATATTCGGGGCAGTGACAACATCATAGATCATTTAAATCGGTCAATATGATGATTTTTGCACTATTCAACGTACATTGTATAATTCAAATTCAAAATGAGCCTATTTGATTAAAAAATTTATATTTTATTGAATTTATACATACTTACAAATTTATAAATACTGAATTTCTGCCTACAACACTTGTTTATACACTATATTTATAGTTTTGTTATCTGGACTTTTGTCTATAGCTGCTTCAACTATCAAAATTTCTAGTTTTACAACATTGTAGGACACACAATTACATTTTAATACAATCTGTAATATTCCAGAGAAGTCCTCATTGTCACACACATATACACTCAACGTCATTCAAAATAACCTCGGGTTCAGATAAGTCATACAATGTGTTAGAAAAAGAAAGAAATTTTCAAACAGAAATTTTTACCACTCACAATCACTCACCTCCGCCTCCAAGACCAAACTTCCTTACTCACAAATGCAGCCCAATGGCTATCTGCCTCTACAACCATGAGTGGATGGCACTAGGTGGTTATAGAGAAAAGTCTGTACAAACTCATATAAATTAAAAAAGTTGAGGGTATTTCCGATTCAACCGTATATGATCAACAAAAAATTGTACATCAGATGCATTTTACGCCATTGCACTTACCTGCAAAATTTCATGAATACTGTCCTTTTCGTTCAAACGATATTTACTTGGTTCCATACTTTATCCCAACCCTGTATGTATATATATATATATATATATATATATATATATATATATGTATATATATATATATATATATATATATATATATGTATATATATATATATATATATATATATATATATATATATATATATATACATCGATAACCAGCTCCGCTGTTTGATAAGTTTCAAATAAATGTCCTAGCTTCACTTGATTACATCCCACCCCTGTATATATATATATATATATACAGGGGTGGGATGTAAAGTGAAGCTAGGACATTTTATTTATTAACAAAAAGCTTCTCTGTTTTATATGTTTCAAATATATTTCATAGCTTCACTTGCTTACCTCCCAACTCTATATATATCTATATATATATATATATTTATTTATTTATATATATTTATATATGTATATATATATATATATACAGGGGTGGGATGTAATCAAGTGAAGCTAGGACATTTATTTGAAACTTATCAAACAGCGGAGCTGGTTATCGAATCATCGAAATATCTACCTTAGACGGTACATGTTAGAAATGTTGAGTTGTTTATCACAATCGATGGAAATTGATAGACAGACTGTTTCGCCCTTATTGGGGCTCATCAGTATCATCCATCCATCGAAAGTGATAGCCAACCCAACATTTCAAACGGTTTTATATTTTCTTTCTAGCAACACAATGGCATATAAATATGCCACATCGTCACCAGTCGGAAACAATTGAACCACATCTTTCAGACAGACGAAAGAGTTCGCCAACGAGAACTCGAACGTACCGACACCCGAAGGTGGCTACCTTCGTATATATATATATATATATATATATATATATATATATATATATATATATATATTATATATATATATATATTATATATATATATATATATATATATATATATATATATATATATATACTATATATATATATATATATATATATATATATATATATATATATATACAGAATTATTTCTAAATTGAATCAGTTGAAAATGTTGAGAAGGAAACATCTTACGAAAAAATGTTTCGAATTTGAGGGGGAAATCCACTTATGCTAAAACCTCTTGTATATCCTCCACCATTGTGGGGGGCGTCAACTTTGATATTGTAACCCCTGATTTTTATTACAGATTTGGCGTCAAAAAATACGAAAGTTTTGTACAGACAATTTTTTACTATTTGTCACTGATGGCTCTGTAATCGACTTGGTCTGTGATGAATCGCAAAAAATTGTCCGAACAAAAATTTTTCGCCATGGAATACGAATCTTCAATAAAAAACAGGGGATCCCATTTAAAATTTCAAAGTTGACCCCTTCCCCCCACAAGGGTGGAGGAAATGAAATTGGTTTTAGCATAAATGGACCCCCTCAGAACCATCAACTTCTTATTGGAAAAATTTTACCGTAAGATGTTTCCTTTAGATATTCAACTGAATCAACTCAAAAAATTCATCCTGTATATATATATATATATATATATATATATATATATATACATATATATATATAAATATATATATATATACATATACATATATATATATATATATATATATATATATATATATATATATATATATATATATAATATATATATATATATATATATAATATATATATATATATATATATATATATATATATATATATATATATATATATATATATCCTCCTTGATTCAAATGTTGATCAAACCAATTTATTGGTACTGCAAATAACCCTCGTTAATTAAATTTGATTGGCTACCCACAATTTTCATTTTTGTTTCAGTTGCAATTAATTGAGTGCCGCGGCGTCGAAAAAAAATGACATCTACGTATCTTTTGAACAAGAATTGATAAAAATATAGCTGTCAGGTTTCAATATGCCAGGTTAATTAACAGTCTATGTCTGGAAATATTTACGATCAGATAGGATTCTTTATATACAATTTGGTTGGTACGTGTCTTGTATAAGTTTTGGATAATTAACTAGTAAGTTGTAGATGTTAACTCGGATGCTTGCGCTGGGACGTCGAGTAGTCGTCCATTGTTTCGATGATAATTGAGCATAATATTCATATAAATAAAAATTACAATACGCCGAGGTAGGTTGTTTACTGTCGAATAAATCAAGACTGTTATTTTTTTGTGGACTTTACGAGTATTTCATGCGAGATAATAGGTCGGATTTAAATGGAAATTCTGCTTCGTAATTAATACAGTGAATATACTGAATTTCCACTAATTGAACAAATTTTATAACGCGTCACGGCACGACGAACCTTTTAATTCTAAGAGCATATAAAATTGGATATTGTGGAAAATAAATCATAGAGGCCATCATAGGAGATGAAGAAAATTACCTTTTTCTATGTTCTTATATTTTAATGCGATTCGATGGTCGAAAAAGAAACAGGGAGTCGGTGTCACTTTTAGGTTACTATTCGATCATAAAAGTTAGTCTAGTCCTTGTATTAAGCTATATTAGGTACGTGTTAGTTATGTGTATTACGTTAGAGGAATAAAGATCACTTCATTAGTAATATTAAGTTATTAAGAAACGCCCCATAAGAAACCTTTACTTAAATATATAATCGCACATAACTCGGTGAAACATCATAAAGAATAAAGTTTAAACTTTAAAATAAAACAACACTTCGCTGAAGTTTCACTATATAAAAATAATTAGGTACTGTATTTAACAGGAAATGATAGTCGACATGTTTCGAGTTATAAACTCATTATCAAGACTAAACTACAGGAGAGTATTACGATCTAATATTATAAAACAGATAATAGCAAAGGTGATACCTGAAAATTACTTTGTTCGTTCACAAGGGGTAATTTATTGTTATTGAGAACCTGTTAAATACAGTACATAATTATTTTTATATAGTGAAACTTAAGCCAAGTGTTACTGAAATACCCTGCATATCTACCTACGTTAAAAGCAACACAATTATTAGAGGGGCCAAAAAAGAGGTCCAGGTACATTGAAATGATATGGGTAATTACTAACAATATTAATTAAATAAAATTGACTATGAACAGATTTATCCGGGTGAAACGTTTTTAAATTTTCATTTTGTAAAATTTTATTCATAATTTTCTTTTGCTTTTTGATATTCTGTCAAAAATTTTTTGATTAATGCTTTCATTCTCAACTCTTTTCAAAAGGGGAATGATATGAATTCCATAATTTCTTTATTTCTATCAAAATCTTGGATTCATAATCTTCACTTTAAAAAAAGACATCACCAGCGAACTGCCAAGACTCCCTTTGCGATCGACCTGTCGTTCGCGATCAACTTGTTGGCCACCCCTGAACTACACAATTGAGAGGATTCTGAGTCCGTCCTGCAGCTGCCTTTACCTGGAACCAGACTTGATCAGAAATGTTTCTTTTAATATTAAACTTACTTATTGAACTTTAAAAAATATAAAAAACACTATTCACCAAGTAGGTAGTTCACCATTATTTTCTGGTTCACGAAAATGAATATTATATGTTCTACGTCGTTGTTAGTTCATTGTAGTGAATTTTTTATTACTGTAACAAATATATAAGCCATAATAAAACGTAAAAATCAAGTATGAAATTCATTTTTTACTATGACTTACTTCAAACTGTCTGGAATGAATTGTGAGTCACAAATGGTCGGTGTCACTTGAAACAGCCGCCTTTATTTACAATAGAGTGGCTATTACTCTGTAGTAACGACCGCTACGACAAAATTTTATTTTCTACAGTTGTAGTAGTAGTAAGAGACCTAACACTTTTTTCTGATATTGATGAGACAGTATTGATAATTAAAATCGATGACGTCATTGTTTGCTATACTGGTACAGATAGACAATTGGATAATTTCATTACTTATATTAATTCCATACACCCCCGTATTAAATTTTCTCTAGAAACTGAAATGAATGATTCTATTATTTACTTAGATTTAACTAAAACCAGAAAAAGCAACAAACCATCTCATACAGATATACCGGTGTGAAGTTGGCAACGAATTCCATCTAAAGGCGCCACACACGTCAGGATACATAAATGAGAACTTGCGATTATTATACCCAAAGTAATTCATTCAATCATGCTTTCATATTTGCTTCTAGAAACAACAAGATTTTGATTTAAAAGTCGATATAATTCGAAAAAATGTCAGATAACATTCCAAGTCCTCATAAAAATGTTTTTAATGTCAATAACATCTTGAGCCTGTTCTGAGAAACCTCTTCCATTACGATTGAAAGAATTGACATAGTCAGATATATTCATTCGAATTATATTAAAATAGTTCAATGGCAATTTAATGTTGAAGAGGATGAATGAAGGCGCAACAAAAAGATTGATGTAATTTCTGAGCAAAACTCGTTCACAAAATTCTGAAAAGATTTCGTAAGCATATTCAAATACTTTTCAATGTTATATAGTTAATTCAACGTCGCTGCTGTAGGGTGGGGGATATCCTGGGGGCGGTACTTAAAATCGATGTAACTTCTCAACTAAGCCAGGTCACACCAAATTCAAAAATGAATTTGAAAGCCTATTTGAATGCCTTTCGATGGTATATAGTCAGATCAACGTCGCTGCCGTAGGGTAGGAGATATGCCGGGGGCGGTACTTAAAATCGATGGAACTTTTGAACTAAGCCAGGTCACACCAAATTGAAAAATGAAATTGAAAGCCTAGTTGAATGCCTTTCGATGGTATATAGTCAGATCAATGTCGCTGCCGTAGGGTAAGAGATATTTTGGGGGCGGTACTTAATATCGATAGAACTTTTGAACTAAGCCAGGTCACACCAAATTGAAAAATGAAATTGAAAGCCTATTTGAATGCCTTTCGATGGTATATAGTCAGATCAACAACGCTGCCGTAGGGTAGGAGATATGCCGGGGGCAGTATTTAAAATCGATGGAACTTTTGAACTAAGCCAGGTCACACCAAATTGAAAAATGAAATTGAAAGCCTATTCGAATGCCTTTCGATGGTATATAGTCAGATCAATAAGGCTGCCGTAGGGTAGGAGATATGCCGGGGGCGGTATTTAAAATCGATGGAACTTTTGAACTAAGCCAGGTCACACCAAATTGAAAATTGAATTTGAAAGCCTATTCAAATGCCATTCGATGGTATATAGTCAGATCAACGTCGCTGCCGTAGGGTAGGAGTTATGCCGGGGGCGGTACTTAAAATCGATGGAACTTTTGAACTAAGCCAGGTCACAACAAATTGAATAATGAAATTGAAAGCCTATTTGAATGCCTTTCGATGGTATATAGTCAGATCAACGTCGCTGCCGTAGGGTAGGAGATATGCCGGGGGCGGTACTTAATATCGATGGAACTTTTGAACTAAGCCAGGTCACACCAAATTGAAAAATGAAATTGAAAGCCTATTTGAATGCCTTTCGATGGTATATAGTCAGATCAACGTCGCTGCCGTAGGGTAGGAGATATGCCGGGGGCGGTACTTAATATCGATGGAACTTTTGAACTAAGCCAGGTCACACCAAATTGAAAAATGAAATTGAAAGCCTATTTGAATGCCTTTCGATGGTATATAGTCAGATCAATGTCGCTGCCGTAGGGTAGGAGATATGCCGGGGGCGGTACTTAAAATCGATGGAACTTTTGAACTAAGCCAGGTCACACCAAATTGAAAAATGAAATTGAAAGCCTAGTTGAATGCCTTTCGATGGTATATAGTCAGATCAACGTCGCTACTGTAGGGTAGGAGTTATGCCGGGGGCGGTACTCAAAATCGATGGAACTTTTGAACTAAGCCAGGTCACAACAAATTGAAGAATGAAATTGAAAGCCTATTTGAATGCCTTTCGATGGTATATAGTCAGATCAACGTCGCTGCCGTAGGGTAGGAGATATGCCGGGGGCGGTACTTAAAATCGCTGGAACTTTTGAACTAAGCCAGGTCACACCAAATTGAAAAATGAAATTGAAAGCCTAGTTGAATGCCTTTCGATGGTATATAGTCAGATCAATGTTGCTGTCGTAGGGTGGAAGATATCCCGGGGGCGGTACATAAAAATCGATGTAACTTCTGAACTAAGCCAGGTCACACCAATTTGAAAAATGAATTTGGAAGCTTATTCGAATGCCTTTCGATGGTATATAGTCAGATCAATGTCGCTGCCGGAGATATTTTGGGGGCGGTACTTAATATCGATGAAAAGTTCCATCGATAAATCACGATGTAGATTATGTAACCGACGAACACATCATTTGTGTTTCTCTATGGCTGACCTTTGCTTGATATGCCGGAAACTATATTAGTAGTTTTTAAACACCTTATGAAACTATTATCAATTTGATTATAGCATGGTGCTACATGAATATAAACAAAATGAAAATCATGGCTGTACACTCCCCAAATCTTTTATATGTAGCACACAAATTAATTTTCTAAATTTATGAGAACGAACCTCATAAAAAGTTCAGCAGGTACTTCGATCTTTATGTACCGTCCCCAGACCATCACCTATCCTACAATAACGACATTGAACCGATTATATACCGTAGACAAAAATTCAAGTAGATCTGACTATATACCATCGAAATGCATTCAAATAGGCTTTCAATTTCATTTCTCAATTTGGTGTGACCTGGCTTAGTTCAAAAGTTCCATCGATATTAAGTACCGCCCCCGGCATATCTCCTACCCTACGGCAGCGACATTGATCTGACTATATACCATCGAAAGGCATTCAAATAGGCTTTCAATTTCATTTTTCAATTTGGTGTGACCTGGCTTAGTTCCAAAGTTCCATCGATATTAATTACCGCCCCCGGAATATCTCCTACCTTACGGCAGCGACGTTGATCTGACTATATACCATCGAAAGGCATTTAAATAGGCTCTCAAAATCATTTTTCAATTTGGTGTGACCTGGCTTAGTTCAAATCGTTTTTAAGTACCGCCCCCGGCATATCTCCCACCCTACGGCAGCGACGTTGATCTGACTATATACCATCAAAACGCATTTTAATAGGCTTTCGAAATCATATTTCAATTTGGTGTGACCTGGCTCAGTTCAAAAGTTCCATCGATTTTAATTTCCGCCCCCGGCATATCTCCTACCCTACGGCAGCGACGTTGATCTGACTATATACCATCGAAAAGCATTCAAATAGGCTTTCAATTTCATTTTTCAATTTGGTGTGACTTGGCTTAGTTCAAAAGTTCCATCGATATTAAGTACCGCCCCCAAAATATCTACGGCAGCGACATTGATCTGACTATATACCATCGAAAGGCATTTAAATAGGCTTTTAAAATCAATTTTCAATTTGGTGTGACCTGGCTTAGTTCAAAAGTTCCATCGATTTTAAGTACCGCCCCCGGCATATCTCCTACCCTACGGCAGCGACATTGATCTGACTATATACCATCGAAAGGCATTCAACTAGGCTTTCAATTTCATTTTTCAATTTGGTGTGACCTGGCTTAGTTCAAAAGTTCCATCGATTTTAAGTACCGCCCCCGGCATATCTCCTACCCTACGGCAGCGACGTTGATCTGACTATATACCATCGAAAGGCATTTGAATAGGCTTTCAATTTCATTTTTCAATTTGGTGTGACCTGGCTTAGTTCAAAAGTTCCATCGATTTTAAGTACCGCCCCCGGCATATCTCCTACCCTACGGCAGCGACGTTGATCTGACTGTATACCATCGAAAGGCATTTGAATAGGCTTTCAAAATCAATTTTCAATTTGGTGTGACCTGGCTTAGTTCAAAAGTTCCATCGATTTTAAATACCGCCCCCGGCAAATCTCCTACCCTTCGGCAGCGACGTTGATCTGACTATATACCATCGAAAGGCATTCAAATAGGCTTTCAAATTCATTTTTGAATTTGGTGTGACCTGGCTTAGTTGAGAAGTTACATCGATTTTGAGTACCGCCCCCAGGATATCCCTCACCCTACGGCAGCGACGTTGAATTAACTATATAATTTTGAAAAGTATTTGAATATGCTTACGAAATCTTTTCAGAATTTTGTGAACGAGTTTTGCTCAGAAATTACATCAATCTTTTTGTTGCGCCTTCATTCATCCTCTTCAACATTAAATTGCCATTGAACTATTTTAATATAATTCGAATGAATATATCTGACTATGTCAATTCTTTCAATCGTAATGGAAGAGGTTTCTCAGAACAGGCTCAAGATGTTATTGACATTAAAAACATTTTTATGAGGACTTGGAATGTTATCTGACATTTTTTCGAATTATATCGACTGATTGAATGAATTACTTTGGGTATAATAATCGCAAGTTCTCATTTATGTATCCTGACGTGTGTGGCGCCTTTAGTTGGAATTCGTTGCTGGAAATTCGTTGCCAACTTCACACCGGTTACAGATATTACAATTCATAACACATAACTACACCCAATTCCACATAAATTATCTGCTTATCATAGCATGATTCATATCTTCTCAAAATTCCGTTGTCCGAAACTAACTTGCGGAAGGAATTGAATATAATCAAACAAATGGCAGTAAATAATGGTTATTCACCCAATATGATTGACACTCTCATTCAGAGGAAAAAATACAGAATGGCAATTTCAGAAGTTTACCCACTTATATCCGAGAAAAGTACAGTAACTAACAGTTCAACATACTTTGCAAACGTTCCGAAACATGAAATTGTTTCTTCATAAACAAAATTTCAAAGTTTCATATTAAACCAACAATAGCATTAGAAAATTGATTAAAAACAACAAATCAAAAATTCATAGAGATTAACGTACTGTTTTGTGTTTATAGACTCGACTGTAACGATTGTGAAATTTTTTTTATTTTTCACTTGTATATTATTTGTTGATTTTACCTTAGATACGGTTGCTATAAATACACTTATTATGCCCTAGGGCGTAATGAGCGGGCATAATGAATCATAACGCACGCTCATTGTACGATGAGAAATGAAGCAACTTCCATTGATTGAATACTTCATAATCCTTGTCGTATATGACTCTGGATTTCTCCGGCAATGAATTATTCGCAGCTTTGGCTGCATTTTCTATGATATTCTTGGGTAAATTCATTTTCATTTCCATTATTTCTATAAGACTACACAAAGAAAGCAGCAATGACATTCACTAAATATGATGACAAAAATATTCACAAACGTCAAAATCTCAACAAATGACATGCCTACTATGAGAAGGAAAATGGAAAGTATAGGAGCAATGAACCGATTTTAAAATCGATCTTTCATTTTAATGCTTTAGGTTTGAAACTGTGAGAATCGTTGTTTACTTTGTGTTTTCTATCCTCGATAAGACCTAAGGAGAATTAAAATAAAAAAAAATTGTTGGCTGATGGCACAGGTCAAGGCCATGTAGGCAATCTGCCTACATACACATATATATATATATATATATATATATATATATATATATATATATATATATATATATATATATATATATATATAAAATAATTTTTTCGTGAAAAATAAAATCTTTTATGCACCATGTGCGTTACTAGATCCTAACGCTCATCGGGCGTTAGGATCTATATAACGCACTTGGTACATAAATAACTAATATAGGACGTACAATTATAAATTTCAAAACTCTAATACACGAAAACCAACGTAGCTATATTAAGCAGAAATCTGACTCTAATTATGCATGCCATCTTATTCAAGAAAAACATACCTTTAATCACAATTTTGATATATTACAGTTAGAAAATAGTCTCCACAAAATCAACTGTTGGGAATCACTTTACATCAATAAATATAAAAATTCCGGAAACCTAGTTAACGACCAGACTGAAGTAAACCCTTCTCCTCTCCTTAATCTGTTCAATATACCTAAGTACCCATAACTCTGAAAAATTGCGTATTGTTAGTTTCTCCAGGAACCCCTCTGTTATGTTCAATTTTTCGTATAAATAGATTGTTTTGTAATGCCATTATTTAGTACGAGATGAAGTAAATGTTATGACGAAACGCGTTTGCTCAATATATTTTATTTCAACCTATGAAAAGTTAGTTTTTCGAGGCCTCGGTAGACCAGCGGTAAGGCGTACCGCTTGTAAACCGAGGATGTGGGTTCGAGTCCCACCTTGCTCTTGGGTGTTGTGTATGTCAGGAATTTAGTGGTTCTAATTATAAAGATAAATTGTTGGGTAATGTACATCGTTTACAAGCCCATTGGCCGTTCGGAACCGGCGTTAAACTGTAGGTCCCTCGAGTTAAAAAAAAAAAAAGTTAGTTTTTATTTCTTTATTAAAATCGATAATGATTATCTAGTTCAACTGAAAAATTTTGTTTATAACTATAGATATAACTACAAAATGTCGTCCTGATTCGCTGTCATTGTTCGAATATATTCGGTTCTCTCCGTCTGCCATACGTTAATTTAGAATATTATGAGCCTTACTTTTCTAATAAAACAGCGCCAAAATTGAAATTACGATCACGAGTCTTCCGATAAAACGCAAAGTTCAATCGGAAATGTCATTCGTTCCCCATAAAGTGTAGCTTCTCTTAGGTCATTAAGGACGTAACCTTTTCGACGCCATTAAACGATATCGTAATATTACAGCTGATTTTATTGTGAAGTCACCACTCGCATCGCTAGCGAGGTGTGGGGGTTGGAGCCGAGGGGATGGGTACTATTTCGTGACCTCCAAACATTTACTTCGGATTTGTTAGATGAATGGGGAAGAAATCCGATTGGTAACTCTGATATTAAAATTTAACTGTCTTTAATACTTGAACCGAGGTAATGGCCCAGCGTCATGGGCGTTTATAAGCATTCGGGAGGCTCTGGGTTCGTACCCTGTAGCCGACTGGTTTGCCATGAGATCTTTTTTTCACAGCTTTTCTCAATAAAAATTGCCTGTTTTTATCATGAACCATAGAATTCAACAATATGATACGATATGAAGATTTTAATATGATCGGTCTATTTGACATTATTGATATTTTTTTAAATAATAATAATAAAGTAGTTTTATTTATGACTCCTAATGCAGTATAAAGTACTGGGTGCAGAGCCTTATCCTTTACAATAATGAAATATAAAACAAAACAATTTTAACAATATAATCATAACATAAATAAAAATTTTTCTTTCAACTTTTTTTTCCATTTCATTTCCTCAACTGATCCTGAAGGCTATGGCACATTTTCCTTATATTGGAGATGCTGGTGATTTCTTGTGGTGTGGCATTATATGAAATTATACTATTATTGACTGGATTGTTCTTAGATTTTGCTGTCCTATAGAAGCAAGTTCTCAGCTGTTGTTTCGACCTTATGGAATATTGGTGGCAATCTTTAACTTGATTTAGTTTTACATTGGTTTTTAGATTCTTGTTTTTGATGTTATATATATATATATTTCACTTGTTCTAGTCTTTTTAACTTGCCAACGTCCAATATACTTGTTGATTCATAAACTTTTTCTGTTGGAGTATAAAAGTCCAGATCAAAGATTGCTTTGATGATTCTATTTTGCATTCTTTGTAGTTTCGATAGTAAGGTCTTAGGTGCACTTCCCCAACATACAGTCAAGTATCTAATATGTGGCTCCACAAAGGTGTTATATAATAATCTTCTTGTATTGTAGTTTATAATTTTTGTACACCTCCTAATTGCACCAACCATTGGAGCAATTTCTGTCATTACATGTTCAATGTGCTTATCCCATGATAGTTTATTTGTTAAGTGTAGTCCCAGATACTTGTAATCTGTTACTTCCTTCAAATTTATATCATTTATACTTAACTTAATATCACATTTTTTTTTTTTTGATTAAATATCATGTAAACAGTCTTACTAGTGTTAATTGTTAATTTATTTTGACACAGCCATTTGTAGTACAGTTCGAGATCAGAGTTTATACCTTTTTCCAGTTGCTTAATATCATTGTTTGACAGTATGATAATAGTATCATCAGCAAACATGAAGTATTTTGATTTCAGCATAAGGTATTTGATACTGTGTACATATAGTAGATATTCCAGGAGGCCCAACACTGATCCTTGTGGTACACCTATACTTATGTTCTCAATCTCACTATCATATCCATTTACAGTGGTATATATTTTTCTATCACAGGTATATGTTTTCAACAGTTTATAGCAAACTCCTCTCATTCCCATCTTATGAAGCTTGTACAACAATAATAATATATTATTTTCTTTTAAAATGATGCGTTTCTTATTAACCTTCATTCATAATGAAACAATAATGAGTGACAATTTTCGCGGTTAATTTAATAGTTATTTATGTACCAAGTGCGTTATATAGATCGTAACGCCCGGAGGGTAACATTCGGCCCGAGGGATGAATGTTGCCCGATGGGCGTTGGGATCTAGTAACGCACATGGTGCATACAAGATTTTATTTTTAACGAAAAAATTATTTTATTATAATGAAAAATCGATTTTAAAATCGGTTCATTGCTCACCAGTGTGAAGTTAGCCTGAAAAGATAGCCGGTAAAATTCCCGAGTATGCCCGATTGTTCATTGGCGTACACCAAATGAATTATTCGTATTAACAAAGCGAAACTAGATATACTTGAGAAATTTAACGCTATTTCACATATAATTATTGCGTATATCAGTAATTTATACGGTGACAATGTGAAAGATAGGAAATGGGCATTGTAACGGAAAAATTCCAAAGTCATGAATTGATGGAACTTAAGATTCCGTAAAAAAATTAATTCAAAAAAATTATGATTCCACAAGTTATCGGCCTTGCATCAATATAACGTTACTAAAAATACTTACTAGTATGAAATTCGTTATGATATGGTTGAAAAATTCACTCATAGTGGAATATACTTAGATTGAAAGCGCGCAACAAATGTCCGTCATATGTTTAAGAATATTTTTTCACGTCGACGTGAGGGCTTCGAAATCTCCGTCGCATGCACAACGGGCACGATATTGTACGTAAACAAGGATTCCAAATGAATCATTTCTTAATATGTTCAATTGAATCCCTCAGCGAGAAAACAAGGGTATTGCAACCATCCATATTCTTCAAAAATCGCACAGATCTTCAAAATCACTCAACTTTCCGAAAATCGTCAAAATTTATTTGAAGTCGAACATGTATCAAGATGAAATTTTCAGAACATATCAGATTCTAAGTTACCTTCCATCGTATGTAGGACCAAATTTCTTAGCGTGGGGATAAAAGTTTCAAAATCACTTTAGTTCTCAAAAATCGTCCAAATAGACCTGAAGTCGGTCCTGTCTCAAAATGAAATTTTCAGAAAACATCATATTCAAAGTTACCTTCCATACTATGTAGGACAAAATTTCTTAGCGTGGGGATAAGAGTGTCAAAATCACTCAAGTTCGCAAAAGAAGTCCAAATAGACCTGAAGTCAGTCCTGTCTCAAAATGAAATTTTCAGAAAACATCATATTCAAAAATACCTTCCATCGTATATAGGACCAAATGTCTTAGCGTGGGGATAAGAGTGTCAAAATCACTCAAGTTCGCAAAAAGGACCAAATTGACATGAAGTCGGTCCTGTCTCAAAATGAAATTTTCAGAAAACATCATATTCGAAGTTACCTTCCATATTATGTAGGACAAAATTTCTTAACGTGGGGATAAGAGTGTCAAAATCACTCAAGTTCGCAAAAAAAGTCCAAATAGACCTGAAGTCGGTCCTGTCTCAGAATGAAATTTTCAGGAAACATCATATTCAAAAATACCTTCCATCGTATATAGGACAAAATTTCTTAGCGTGGGGATAAGAGTGTCAAAATCACCCAAGTTCGCAAAAAAGGTCTAAATTGACATGAAGTCGGTCCTGTCTCAAAACGAAATTTTCAGAAAACATCATATTCAAAGTTACCTTCCATCTTATGTAGGACAAAATTTCCTAGCGTGGGGATAAGAGTTTCAAAATCACTCTAGTTCTCAAAAATCGTCCAAATAGACCTGAAGTCGGTCCTATCTCAAAATGAAATTTTCAGAAAATATCATATTCAAAAATACCTTCCATCGTATATAGGACAAAATTTCTTAGCGTGGGGATAAGAGTGTCAAAATCACCCAAGTTCGCAAAAAAGGTCCAAATTGACATGAAGTCGGTCCTGTCTCAAAATGAAATTTTCAGAAAACATCATATCAGTACCTTACCATCCTATGTAGCGACAAAATTTCTTAGCGTGGGGATAAGAGTGTCAAAATCACTCTAAGTTCGCAAAAAGGTCCAAATTGACATGAAGTCGGTCCTGTCTCTCATTTTCAGAAAACATCATATTCAAAGTTACCTTCATCTTATGTAGGACAAATTTCTTAGCGTGGGGATAAGAGTTTCAAAATCACTCTTAGTTCTCAAAAATCGTCCAAATAGACTGAAGTCGGTTCCTGTCTCAAGAATGAAATTTTCAGAAAACATCATATTCAAAAATACCTTCCATCGTATATAGGACAAAATTTCTTTGCGTGGGGATAAGAGTGTCAAAATGCACCCAAGTTCGCAAAAAAGGTCCAAATTGACATGAAGTCGGTCCTGTCTCAAAATGAAATTTTCAGAAAACATATATTCAAAGTTACCTTCCAATGTAGGACAAAAGAGATAAGAGTTTCATATCTAGGTCAAATGATGACCTGTCTGTCTCAAAATGAAATTTCAGAAATCATATTCAAAGTTACCTTCCATCGTATGTAGGACAAAATTTTTATGGGATAAAAGAGGGAATCACTCTGGTTCTCATCGTCCATAGACTGAAGTCGGTCCTGGATTTTTTCAAAAGATATAGTAATTTCGTGGGGATAAGAGAATCCTACTGCGATGTTAATTCACAAAAGTTAGAGTCCAAGTGGGGATAAGAGTGTCAAATACCCAAGTTGCAAAAATTGTCTAAATAGACATGAAGTCGGTCCTGTCTCAAAACGAAATTTTCATAAATCATCATATTCAAAGTTACCTTCCATCCTATGTAGGACAAAATTTCCTAGCGTGGGGATAAGAGTTTCAAAATCACTCTAGTTCCCAAAAATCGTCCAAATAGACCTGAAGTCGGTCCTATCTCAAAATGAAATTTTCAGAAAACATCATATTCAAAAATACCTTCCATCGTATATAGGACAAAATTTCTTAGCGTGGGGATAAGAGTGTCAAATCACCCAAGTTTCGCAAAAGAGGTCCAAATTGACCTGAAGTCGGTCCTGTCTCAAAATGAAATTTTCAAGAAAACATCATATTCAAAAGTTACCTTCCATCCTATGTAGGACAAAATTTCTTAGCGTGGGGATAAGAGTTTCAAAAAATCACTCTAGTTCTCAAAAATCGTCCAATTGACCTGAAGTCGGTCCTGTCTCAAAATGAACATTTTCAGAAAACATCAATATTCAAAGTTACCTTTCCATCTTATGTAGGACAAAATTATTTAATTAGCGTGGGGATAAGAGTTTCAAAATCACTCTAGTTCTCAAAAATCGTCCAAATAGACCTGAAGTCGGTTCTGTCTCAAAATGAAATTTTCAGAAAACATCATATTCAAAAATACCTTCCATCGTATATAGGACAAAATTTCTTTGCGTGGGGATAAGAGTGTCAAAATCACCCAAGTTCGCAAAAAAGGTCCAAATTGACATGAAGTCGGTCCTGTCTCAAGATGAAATTTTCAGAAAACATCATATTCAAAGTTACCTTCCATTTTATGTAGAACAAAATTTCTTAGCGTGGGGATAAGAGTTTCAAAATCACTCTAGTTCTCAAAAATAGTCCAAATAGACCTGAAGTCGGTCCTGTCTCAAAATGAAATTTTCAGGAAACATCATATTCAAAGTTACCTTCCATCGTATGTAGGACAAAATTTCTTAGCGTGGGGATAAAAGTTTCAGAATCACTCTAGTTCTCAAAGATCGTCCAAATAGACCTGAAGTCGGTCCTGTCTCAAAATGAAATTTTCAGAACATATCAGATTCTAAGTTACCTTCCATCGTATGTAGGACCAAATTTCTTAGCGTGGGGATAAAAGTTTCAAAATCACTTTAGTTCTCAAAAATCGTCCAAATAGACCTGAAGTCGATCCTGTCTCAAAATGAAATTTTCAGAAAACATCATATTCAAAGTTACCTTCCATACTATGTAGGACAAAATTTCTTAGCATGGGGATAAGAGTGTCAAAATCACTCAAGTTCGCAAAAAAAAGTCCAAATAGACCTGAAGTCAGACCTGTCTCAAAATGAAATTTTCAGAAAACATCATATTCGAAAATACCTTCCATCGTATATAGGACCAAATGTCTTAGCGTGGGGATAAGAGTGTCAAAATCACTCAAGTTCGCAAAAAGGACCAAATTGACATGAAGTCGGTCCTGTCTCAAAATGAAATTTTCAGAAAACATCATATTCGAAGTTACCTTCCATATTATGTAGGACAAAATGTCTTAGCGTGGGGATAAGAGTGTCAAAATCACTCAAGTTCGCAAAAAAAGTCCAAATAGACCTGAAGTCGGTCCTGTCTCAAAATGAAATTTTCAGGAAACATCATATTCAAAAATACCTTCCATCGTATATAGGAAAAATTTCTTAGCGTGGGGATAAGAGTGTCCAAATCACCCAAGTTCGCAAAAAAGGTCCAAATTGACATGAAGTCGGTCCTGTCTCAAAATGAAATTTTCAGAAAACATCATATTCAAAGTAACCTTCCATCTTATGTAGGACAAAATTTCTTAGCGTGGAGATAAGAGTTTCAAAATCACTCTAGTTCTCAAAAATCGTCCAATTGACCTGAAGTCGGTCCTGTCTCAAAATGAAATTTTCAGAAAACATCATATTCAAAGTTACCTTCCATATTATGTAGGACAAAATGTCTTAGCGTGGGGATAAGAGTGTCAAAATCACTCTAGTTCTCAAAAATAGTCCAAATAGACCTGAAGTCGGTCCTGTCTCAAAATGAAATTTTCAGAAACATCAATATTAGTACCTTCCATCCTAATGTAGGACAAGATTTATTTAGCGTGGGGATAAGGAGTTTCAAAATCACTCTGTTCTCAAAATATATAATATATATATATATATATATATATATATATATATATATATATATATATATATATATATATATATATATATATATATATATATATATATATATATATATATATATTTTTTTATATTTATATAATATATATATTATTTTTTATATATATATATATTATTATATTATATATTATATATATATATATATATATATAATATATATATATATATATATATATATATATATATATTATCAAATAATATGAAATCAACCATATATCAACAAAGAAATTTTTTATGATGACTCGATACCAATAGTATTTTTTTGAAAATCGATTGATACAGGACCGACTTCATGTCAATTAGGAATTTTTTTGCGAACTTGAGTGATTTTGACACTCTTATCACCACGCTAAGAAATTTTGTCCTACATACGATGCAAGGTAATTTTGAATATGACGTTTTCTGGAAATTTCATTTTCATACAGGACCGACTTCATGACAATTTGGACCTTTTTTGCGAACTTGGTTTATTTTGACACTATTATCCCCCCGCTAAGAAATTTTGTCCTATATACGATGGAAGGTATTTTTGAATATGATGTTTTCTGAAAATTTCATTTTGAGACAGGACCGACTTCAGGTCTATTTGGACGATTTTTGAGAACTAGAGTGATTTTGAAAATCTTATCCCCACGCTAAGAAATTTTGTCGTACATAAGATGGAAGGTAACTTTGAATATGATGTTTTCTGAAAATTTCATTTTGAGACAGGACCGACTTCATGTCAATTTGGACCTTTTTTGCGAACTTGAGTGATTTTGACACTATTATCCCCACGCTAAGACATTTGGTCCTATATACGATGGAAGGTATATTTGAATATGATGTTTTCTGAAAATTTCATTTTGAGACAGGACCGACTTCAGGTCTATTTGGACTTTTTTTGCGAACTTGGGTGATTTTGACACTCTTATCCCCACGCTAAGAAATTTTGTCCTACATAAGATGGAAGGTAACTTTGAATATGATGTTTTCTGAAAATTTCATTTTGAGACAGGACCGACTTCATGTCAATTTGGACCTTTTTTGCGAACTTGGGTGATTTTGACACTCTTATCCCCACGCTAAGAAATTTTGTCCTATATACGATGGAAGGTAACTTCGAATATGATGTTTTCTGAAAATTTCATTTTGAGACAGGACCGACTTCATGTCAATTTGGTCCTTTTTGCGAACTTGAGTGATTTTGACACTCTTATCCCCACGCTAAGACATTTGGTCCTATATACGATGGAAGGTATTTTTGAATATGATGTTTTCTGAAAATTTCATTTTGAGACAGGACTGACTTCAGGTCTATTTGGACTTTTTTTGCGAACTTGAGTGATTTTGACACTCTTATCCCCACGCTAAGAAATTTTGTCCTACATAGTATGGAAGGTAACTTTGAATATGATGTTTTCTGAAAATTTCATTTTGAGACAGGACCGACTTCAGGTCTATTTGGACGATTTTTGAGAACTAAAGTGATTTTGAAACTTTTATCCCCACGCTAAGAAATTTGGTCCTACATACGATGGAAGGTAACTTAGAATCTGATATGTTCTGAAAATTTCATCTTGATACATGTTCGACTTCAAATAAATTTTGACGATTTTCGGAAAGTTGAGTGATTTTGAAGATCTGTGCGATTTTTGAAGAATATGGATGGTTGCAATACCCTTGTTTTCTCGCTGAGGGATTCAATTGAACATATTAAGAAATGATTCATTTGGAATCCTTGTTTACGTACAATATCGTGCCCCTTGTGCATGCCACGGAGATTTCGAAGCCCTCACGTCGACGTGAAAAAATATTCTTAAACATATGACGGTTATTTGTTGCGCGCTTTCAATCTAAGTATATTCCACTATGAGTGAATTTTTCAACCATATCATAACTAATTTCATACTAGTAAGTATTTTTAGTAACGTTATATTGATGCAAGGCCGATAACTTGTGGAATCATAATTTTTTTGAATTAATTCTTTTACGGAATCTTAAGTTCCATCAATTCATGACTTTGGAATTTTTCCGTTACAATGCCCATTTCCTATCTTTCACATTGTCACCGTATAAATTACTGATATACGCAATAATGATATGTGAAATAGCGTTAAATTTCTCAAGTATATCTAGTTTCGCTTTGTTAATACGAATAATTCATTTGGTGTACGCCAATGAACAATCGGGCATACTCGGGAATTTTACCGGCTATCTTTTCAGGCTAACTTCACACTGGTTCATTGCTCTTATACTTTCCATTTTCCTTCTCATAGTAGGCATGTCATTTGTTTGAATAAGGACATTATCTCGTTTTTTATTTCTTACAATAAAAAAACGTTTTGAGGGTGCGAATTTAAAATGCCACTGCCCAGGCGGCTTCATTATGTTGGTAGTTTCACGCGACAGAATGCTCGACTTCTGGGGGGCAATGGATTTTGACGCTTTTGATGCACAAGCATCGTTGAAGGTGGCCAGTTTTGATGCAAACATTAAACTTCAGAAGCGTTTCTAAATGGGATATGGCCGTATTTGATGCAGATGAAAAAATATGCGCTTGTGCTTTAAGAACCAATATTATGCAAAAAGCCGCAACTGAAAAAAATTGGAGGTGGCCGGTTTTGAAACCAAGGTACTCAATTGTAAGAATTTCCGTTTCCTCCACGATTTTGTGACTCCGACCAACAGCTTGTAAAGGGAATCTGGTCTAGACTCGAGACTGATAAGATGAAAATAATTAATAAAGTATGCATTCAGGACAGTAACTGATCAATCGAGGCTGTGTTGATATCGATGGAATTAGGCCAAATAAGTATAATGACACTAAATTGAATACGTCATCATGAAATTCGCTCTAGATAGATGAAATGCTTACTTATAATAATTTCCTAGAAATTATTTCATTCCTTTGTGACATCAACAAGTCTAATGCTTTGTCAGTAGTAGATGAGTAAGATTTGAACCAGTTTTCTTGGGATACAATTTCCTAGTTCCTTTGTCACTGCGACGACGTATTTTCCTTTGTAACGCGTATGTATACCTGGCGTTGGCTTGAAATCGTATTTCAACACAATGGGCTCGTTATGACGTATAAGGTTTTCGTGCAATACAATCCTCTTGTTTTTTCGACGATAATATACTAACTTAGGAGCGATCTGAAAATTACGTATTTTCACTGATTTTTTACCTCTCTGACGTTCTTTCGTTCATACTTTCCTAGAACTATTCATTTAGCGATTCAGAATTTTCGTCATGTGATGTTTTTCACGATAACGCTTTTCCATAAAGCAACTTTTATATTATAGTGCTAATAATTGACATTCCCAACCGTCATTTATGTTTCTATACAGTGTGTTCCAGATAAAAGTTTCCACTTGTATATTTATTTGAGTGACAGTTATACTAAAACATGTCTAAATGGTACAGACAAAAATGTACTCTGGCTCCTTTGATTTCGAGGTTATGTTTTAACGGTTGACATTTGTTTGTTTATAAAAATCAGTTGTAAATGTCGTAGTCAGTTGTGTTTTGTCGTTACAATAAAAATCAAAAAATATGGAATATACTGAATGCACTCCTCTGGTCAGTTTATCAAAAGTAAGCCAGAAAAAAAAGTTAATTTAAAAAAATTTCATCCATCCAAATTAACCCTACTTATTTTTATGATTTAATGAAACAGTTTTTGTTTCCTGCAATTTTAAATAAACTCAACGCAATTGCACAAAAAAAAATTTGGAAATTAGCAAGCAAAAATTGATACCATCAATAATTCAAGAAATAAAAAATACACATCCTTTGATCAACTTGAAGCTGTTGAGAATTTTACTGCACCTATTCATCCAACATTAAGGGCAATGGCGGTACATAGCGGCGATACAGAAAAACATGTTATGGGTCTTTCCGGACTCATAAATAAGAAAAATATTTCTCATAATAAAAATGTACTTCCTCAAAGACGTTTATTCTCCACCAAAAATCAGTCCAAAAAGGCGGAAAAAAAATTGCTAGCAAAACCTAAGCCAGAAGAGGCAATTTTAATGGCAAATCAACTGTTAATTGCATCTTGATTCCTAACAATAATAAATTTTAGAGTTCATATTATGTAATGTTCTTATAAACTAGAATAAGTATTAGTGAGTAATTACCTAAAGCCGAGAGAGCCCAGATATTTTAATTTTTAAAGTGTTTATATTTTTTGTTCATCTGTTTTGCGTTTGCTTTCTAGTTGAGTTTGAATGAATTTTTTATTATTACGTCTGCCTACGTGTTTGTATTTGTTTCCTAAAATCTTTTTTTAGTTCACCAATTGAACAAAAAGTTTTACTATCTAGATGCTTAGGTTAATAATAAATTTCAAATTTTCTTTGTTTTCAATTCAATTACTCATAATTGATCATTTAACTATACATAATATAGTGATTTTCCATAAATTCGAAATCTCAAAAAGATCAAAATAATAAATTAAAAAGATGTGACTTTTTACGAATTTAAAAAATAAAAGTACATATACGTTTAAATAATCGCGCGAAATCGAAGGAGCCAGAGTGCATATTTGTCTGTAGCCGCGAGTTCTAAATGGCTAGAACTGACAACTGAAAATCACGTTGACATTTATATCTAATTATGTCAAAGTGGACTAGAACTTACAACTGGAAATCACGTTGACATTTATATCAAATTATGTCAAAATGAATTAGAACTGACAATTGAAAATAAATTAACTAAAATCGACGAACTGACAGTTCGACTGACGAAAACGGAAGTGAAAACTGAAATGATGGTGTGACAATTCTTTAAGAAATTGGGTAGGGTTTCTTCAATCAGGCTTCATGTAAAACAAATTCGCACATTAAAAAGATCTCTTGTGTGAAATTATGGATATTCAAATTATTTTTCAGGAAATGAGGGAATAATTTCATTACGAAAAATCGGCGTCTCTGAAACAGTCCATCTCCGCTGTTGAAATTTTCCAGTATTTCCTCCTATGACAAAATAGATTTTGCAAATCGGAAATAATTTCGTATCCGCGTCGGAATAATGAGATAGCGCTGAATCCGAGTTAGTTTCATTAGTTTCATCGGTATTCGCACTACCTATCGCGGTGAGAAAATCCAACTCCGCAGAAGAAAATAATAAGGATTTAGATTTCCCAGGTGACCCATGAACTGTGATCTAATATCAGCGTCGGTATTATTCATCGGGGCGAGCATAATAACCATTCGGGACCGCCTCAATTGGAATCGTATCACATCCTTGAGATTTGCGTACAATAGGCGAGATTCAGTCGTAGGCATTGTACGTGTACAATTTCAAACTTCTGAACTCTTTTGTTTCGCGACCGGAAACGCATTCAGAATGTTATCTCACGAATAACGGCCGGAAGTGATCATTGAAAATTCCACCAATTAGTTACTCGGCCGAGTATCGTGCTATCGGATCTGGCTGAAATCGGCCGATAAATATCTCTGTGGATTCCGGAAAATATGATAAAATTTGAACTAGTTAGGCGTCCCTAATGGTGCACCAGCTTTTATACCCCACACCTTATTTCACTGAACGTGAATTTTTTACACATTAATTACAATTTATTACACCTATTCCCAAATTTATTATAGTTGCAGAACTCAAGTTATGAGGGTGTGGTGTAGAATTAGTCTAAAGCTGTGCCACACTCATACCATATTAATTATTTTTGATTCAGAAATATTCTGTAATTAATTACAATTAATTAAAACCATTTCCGGCTTCATTACAATTCCAAAAAATAGGTAGCGCATCGAAAAATTATGACAATAACAAATATATAAGGATATTCATTTATTACAATAGCCCACTCGGTTTTATAAATACGAAAAATGGTCAGCAGGATTGAGGAAATAATAACAGAGAAGCTGCAAGTGAGCGATTGATAAGAATTTTCACGAGATAAAAAAAATAGAATTATCGAAAATGAAAGCCCACCGAGTGGGCTATTGTAATAAATTGAAAACCCTGTATTTCTTATCTTATTTTCGATAATTTGATCATTTTTCGTCGTGAAAATTCTTAACAATTATTACGCTACCCCACTCACCTGCAGCTTCTTTTTGATCATTTTCTTAATCCTGAGGACCATTTTTTGGATCGATAAAACCGAGTGGGCTATTGTAATAAATTGAAAACCCTGTATTTCTTATCTTATTTTCGATAATTTAATCATTTTTCGTCTCGTGAAAATTCTTAACAATTATTACGCTACCCCACTCACCTGCAGCTTCTTTTTGATCATTTTCTTAATCCTGATGACTATTTTTTGGATCGATAAAACCGAGTGGGCTATTGTAATAAATTGAAAATCCTGTATTTCTATTTAATTTTCGATAATTCTATACGTTTTTGTCTCGTGAAAATTCTTATCAATTATTACACTACCCCACTCACCTGCAGCTTCTTTCTGATCATTTTCTTAATCCTGATGACCATTTTTTGGATCGATAAAACCAAGTGGGCTATTGTAATGAATTAAAAATCCTGTATTTCTATTTTATTTTCGATAATTCTATACGTTTTTGTCTCGTGAAAATTCTTATCAATTATTACACTACCCCACTCAGTTGCAGCTTCTCTCTTATTATTTTCTTAATCGTGCTGACCTTTTTTTGTATCGATAAAACCGGGTGGGCTATTGTAATAAATGAATATCCTTATATTTATTTGTTATTGTCATAATTTTTCGATGCGCTACCTATTTTTTGGAATTGTAATGAGGCCGGAAAAGGTTGTAATTCATTGTAATCAATTGTAATTAATTACAAAAAGTTCTGAATCAAAAATAATTAATATGGTATGAGTGTGGTGCAGTTTTAGACTAATTCTAAACCACACCCTCATAACTTGAGTTCTGCAACTGTAAAAAATTGGGAAATAAGTGTAATAAATTGTAATTAATGTGTAAAAAATTCACGTAGAGTGAAATAGGGTGTGGGGTATAACAGCTAGTGCACCGTGAGGGACATTCTAGTTAGCCTGAGCGTAATGTGTATCTCTCTTCCGAATTACGTTAATTTGAAATTGAAAGTTGGCCAATTTATATAGGGATATTATTAGAGTTCATTTATTCATTCATCTATTTAATTATATATTCGTTCGTTTATTTATCAGTAAAGGTTCATTTACATCTATCACGTTGGGTGTTAATTTTGGAGGATTTATCCAAAGTGATAAATGTAGTTTGCCTTCATTTTTGTTTCATCCAAAGTGTACACTAAATATGAACTATGGAATATACTAACTCCCTTCGAACTTTTGATGAAAGAGTCTTCTTTCCTCGAATTGATGATTTATCCAGAGTAGAGGCTCAGCGAAAATTGTAAACTTTAATTTCCTTCTCATTCACTCTTTAGTTTACAAGCGCTTGTCGAACCTCTAGCGGAGTGCGATGATTTCTGGTGTCACCGGGGTTAGTTCGTTAGTCGTCACAGGGGCAAGTTGTCACAACGCAAATTGCAAATTTTAGAATGTTTCTTTTTAGCGCCATCTACCTAATTGTCCTTCAATCGTCTTAGAAGTCCGTCACAAAATTTCTTGAGAAAGTATTTGTGGTCCATTTTCTTATATTCTGTAAAATTGAGAGGGAAGAAAAATGATTATGGCTTTCAGTCTGAAACATATCGTATCAAATGGTGTAGTTAAAATGAAAAATGTCGGGGAAATTTGTCACAGCGTATGTTGACAATTTGACAAAACGCGCTGGTGCAAAGCCATTCTATGTTTGTCGCAATTGTGATTTAGTTAACGAGAAATGAACGATTTTTTTTTATTTGGCGATTTTTTTTCATAATGTCTTGAGGTGTTAATTTTTTTTTAAATTAAATTTTAAATTTTCCACGTATAATTAACTCGTGACTACTTACCCCGTTCTGTGTGACAATATACCTCCTTAAGGGGTACGTGGTCGTACTATATATAACCACTCGCATTATCTTTCCACGGGTACTTTTTCCAATATAACTCTCAGTACTTATTGGTATCCTTACAAAAACAAACTGATGAAAAAAAAAACAAATAATACTTAATTTTCATATGGTGAAAACTATTTGTATTTTTGATGCTTGTAGCCCCGGTCTCCCCTAACCTTAAGAAGTTTCTTCTTCACATTCTGTTGATAGCGTAGACAAAGTAACCAGATTTCCTCTGCTTGAGATGGTTGCACCCATCAACGAACACGACCAGTTATCGTAAGTAATTGCACAAGTGCATCAAAATTACCGATAATTTTGCATGACAGCGTGTTGTCAAAAAATTGCATGAGTTCATTTTCATTTTAGGAGAAAATTTTCTCCAGAATATGAAAATGACCGAATGCAGTTTTTTAAAGACAACACGCTGGAATGCGAAATTATCTGGTTATTCTGATGCACGAGTGCAATTTGAGGGAATATTTCCCGAATAAACTTTCAACTTGTCAAACTGACGTTAGTAATTCATAAATTCTCATCTTGTCATCAATATTCGTAATATGAACTATGCTACTGTGCAATTATCGGTCTACAATGCAATTATCGCAGGACTCTTTCGGTATTATGAACTATGCAATTATCGGTCTACAATGCATTTATCGCAGGGCTCTTTCGCTTTCTACAATGCAATTATCGCTGTAATTTTCGATAATTGCATTCCATTTACAAGGGATTTTTGACAGGAGGGAAATATTCCCTGTAATTTTCGATAATTGCATTCCATTTACAAGGGATTTATGACAAGAGGGAAATATTCGATATAATCGAGTTCAGTTTATGTACCAATCAATCCACGTGAAATTAAGTCAATGCATCTGCGAATAATTCTTGCATTCCTTCTCGAATGAGATATCCTGACATCTGGTAGTACCACTAGTTGTCCTGGCACACAGAATTTAGATACGAAATAAGGAACATAGAGAGCGTGCGAAGATAAAACCACAGAACTGGATGAAAATATATGAACAAGGATGACCACTTCGCTAGTTAGTCGAGCACTTAGCGTACGCTGGCTCGTATTTGGGAGGTCTCGGGTTCAAACCCTGGGGCCGACTGGTCTGCCATGAGTTTTTTCAGAGTTTTCCTCATGGTAATGTTAGTCACTGCTTGCAAACTTATAAGGCGAATGCTGGGCCAGTATTAATCCTCTGAACCCTACCCACACTTCCTATGTTCCATAAATATCCCGTCTCACCTATCCTTAATGCACTTGTACATACAAGTGTATCCTCTGATCTGGCTGAAGGAGTTAATTCCAAACTCAAGCTGCCCGCCTCCCTGACACATACTTCAAGGAGGAATGAAACACGAGTGTTTCTTTTTTTTCCTTCGGATGATTTCACTCAAGTCTGATTCACTTTGGACGAACATCAAAAGTTATATAGTGTGAATTCGGCTTGAAATATTCGTTAATGCATGGCTCCTATTCTTCGCTATATAATTTATGACGTTTCAAAAAAATTTGTTCCACAGTTTTTAATAGATGCTATAGATATATGAACTGCAATAATTTCAAATTTAAACGTTATTTCACCTGTAGTTGCTGTATTGTACGTTCAAGTCATGGGAATATTAAAAACAGATTTTCTTCAATCGGTTGAAGGCTTTTTCTTTTGAAGACAATAAAATCCATGTTGATTATTAATAATTTAGTTTCTTCAAATTATTTTTCTTGGATTCGAGGAAGAAATAGAAAACTTGCCGAATAGTTTGAAATTTGTCGACAAATAGCGAATGAACAATAAGATTTTTTTCTTCAAATGTATTTATTGAACTGTTGTTGTTTTATTCATATTTTCCAAATATATTTTCTTCAGCAGTTTTATCGCTTTTATCAAATAGTATGGAAATTGATGTACATCTATTATGTCTGGAACTACTTTACCCATCTGAATGAAAAAAAACTTCAGAATTTTAATATTTGATACTCATCATTATCTTATATAACAGTATATATTCCTGTGAGGTGAGTAAAAATATCGTTATTCGTTCTTATTATCTCACTCATCTCTAGATATTATAGTTCGGCGTTTGAATAAAATTGATCTATTTTCAGCACATCGATAATGATCTGATGATAACTATTTCCACGAGGATTTCTAATGTAGTATTGATTCAAGTGTTTACGAGCAGCTCTCCAAATCTGACCCTTTGCACGTGATAACCATCTTGTAAGCGGATCGCAATTTCCAAACACAGTTCGTATTAGCCCAGCTCCACACGTGCCTGATGGATTTGTCCGTTACCGGGCGGGCGCCGAGTGGTGTTGTATAGGCCAGTATGCACCATTTCCGACGTACCGGGCGAATCTATCCGTTCCCGAATTTTGGGTTCCGTACCCAAAGGGTTTAAACGGAACCCTATTACTAAGGGTGTATTCGCGTTGGGCGCTTACACGCTTTAAGCGCTCACGCTTAGAAGCACAGATTATTTGCGTTCGTGTTGGCCTACTAGCACTTAGAGACGCTCACGCTTTGGCTTTGAGCATTAAAGGTGAATGTCAGATCTTCTTTTTACGCTTAGGTAGGCAAAAGCCCGATAGTACACTGTGCTTTAACATTTCCCTACAAATTTATTAATTATCGACAACAAAAGTTAGGTTAGCTTACGCTTAGTGTTAAGCGCTTGTGAGCGCGAGTCGACCACAGAGAACGAAGCTTATGAGCGCTTAAAGCGTGTAAGCGCCCAACGCGAATGCACCCTAAGACTTCGCTGTCTGTCCGTCCGTCTGTCTGTCACTTGGCTGTATCTCAAGAACAACGATAGCTAGACAGTTGAAATTTTCACAAATTATGTGTTTCTGTTGCCGCTATAACAACAAATACTAAGAACAAAATAAAATAAGTTTAAGGGGGGCTCCCATACAATAAACGCGATTTTTTTGCCCTTTTTTGCTCGATATCAATAATAGTAACAGGTAGGCACTTGAAATATTCAAAAAATACTACCAGTTGTATTTTTACTTTAATAATAAAATTAAAATAAAGTAAATATTCAAGGTACGGAATTACCCTTCGTGCGCGAGTCCGACTCGTACTTGGCCGGTTTTGTATTTCATATAACTTCTTAATTAGAGCCAAAAAGAATTGTTGTGTTATAAAACGTATATATGATCTTTCGATTTATCACAGAACCCAATTGCATAAATCTTGGTGTAGTTACGTACTGCTTAACAGTCGTGCCATTTCTCTCATCCCTAATCTCACTTACTCTCTAAAATATGACCAATTTTTAACGGTCCCTTTGACGAAGATTGCGCCACTTCAGGTGGACATAAAACAACATATGAGAAATCTATATCACCAAGTTGCTAATCTCTATCGATCTAAAATAATAGTTGCGCTGCGGCGTTGCCGCTTATACTAAAAAGTAGCAGCAACTATGAAATTTCAAATGAGACACCCTATATATTATTTAATTTTTTGCTTTTCTACCATTTTCCAATTGTTTTTGTATCATACTTCCCTATACCTATCTCCAGAGGTTTTCGAGAAATTAAATGGTTTCCTTATTTTTTTGTGCAAAACATAGCTTCAATTAAATGTTCATTACTAAGGTATTCAGATTCGTAAGACGCTGAAATTTTAGTTGTAGTTTACCAAGTTCCGACGTATTAGGAATATTCTAAGGACTTTGTTCTCCATTATACAGGGTCCTTCAAAATTTGCGATTTTAACGATAAATACAAAAATAGTAAAAAGTGCATTTTTTTAAATATCTCGAAAGGAAATTGAAATTTCTTTCAAATGATATATCATGTTCCTATACCTAAAAAGTCAGGTTTCCGAAATAAAAACAAGTTTCTATAAAAATCGGATTATTTAGCCATATTTTGTATTAGGTAGCTATGAAATGTCAAGAAAGATGTCATTATGAAAATTTGACAATTAGTCCATCAACAATAAAACGTTCGCGCGTTCATTAACGAAAATTTGATTTGAAAACAATCAAAATGGAAGGCAATAACTATTCTCATGAAGTTTTGATCAAGTTGTTTATTGTACATGGTCAATGTGACCAAATAATAGCAAGAACATGCAAAAAATTCAATAAAATGTATACCTATTGACAACCAATAAACGAGAGAAAATTTGTACGTTTACAAAATAATTTTATCACTTATGTTATGTTATTTTACGTAACGCAAATTGTTTTTTATTAGTTTAGTAAATTTCGTTTCGCTTTCAGTATTGACCCATAAGTGATGAAATTATTTTGTAAACATACAAATTTTCTCTCGTTTATTGGTTGTCAATAGGTATACATTTTATTGAATTTTCTGCATGTTCTTGCTATTATATGGTCACATTAACCATGTACAATAAATAACTTCATCAAAACTTCATGAGAATAGTTATTGCCTTCCATTTTGATTGTTTTCAAATCAAATTTTCGTTAATGAACGCGTTAACGTTTTATTGTTGATGGACTAATCGTCAAATTTTCATAATGACATCTTTCTTGACATTTCATAGCTACCTAATACAAAATATGGCTAAATAATCCGATTTTTATAGAAACTTGCTTTTATTTCGGAAACCTGACTTTTTAGGTATAGAAACATGATATATCATTTGAAAGAAATTTTAATTTTCTTTCGAGATATTTAATAATATACAGGGTATTACATTTAAAAAAATGCACTTTTTACTATTTTTGTATTTATCGTTAAAATCACAAATTTTGAAGGACCCTGTATAATAAAAGTCCTTAGAATGTTGATGGACTAATCGTCAAATTTTCATAATGACATCTTTCTTGACATTTCATAGCTACCTAATACAAAAATGGCTAAATAATCCGATTTTTATAGAAACTTGCTTTTATTTCGGAAACCTGACTTTTTAGGTATAGAAACATGATATATCATTTGAAAGAAATTTTAATTTTCTTTCGAGATATTTAATAATATACAGGGTATTACATTTAAAAAAATGCACTTTTTACTATTTTTGTATTTATCGTTAAAATCGCAAATTTTGAAGGACCCTGTATAATAAAAGTCCTTAGAATACTCCTAGTACGTCGGAACTTGGTAAACTACACCTAAAATTTCAGCGTCCTACGAATCTGAATACCTTAGTAATGAACATTTAATTGAAGCTATGTTTTGCACAAAAAAATAAGGAAACCATTTAATTTCTCGAAAACCTCTGGAGGTATAGGGGAAGTATCATACCAAAACAATTGGAAAATGGTAGAGAAGCAAAAAATGAAATAATATTATAGGGTGTCTCATTTGAAATTTCATAGTTGCTGCTACTTTTTAGTATAAGCGGCAACGTTCGCAGCGCCACTATTATTTTAGATCGATAGAGCAAAATAAATTACCCAAGAAACCAAATTTTCAGAATAATCTCATGTCCCGTTCTCCGTAAACGTCTAACCTATACCATCCACCGTGAGTGACCCTGTATATATATATATATATATATATATATATATATATATTTATATATATATATATATATATATATATCAAAAAAGTACATTTCATTCATGACAGGGAAAAAATCCTGGAACACAGAAAAATTCACCTTTCGGAGGGCTCTCCTGCCCCATGGAAGTGCCGAACCACCATGTGTGGCACTTCATTAGAAAGGTATAGCCAAATTTTGACTAATGTCGTGTATACATTAGGATAGATAGCTCCTAGGAATACACGGTGCAGATTAGTGATTTTTGTATTTTTTTCGAAAACAATCAGCTTATTGCTAAAGCTGGAAGTTCAACAAGTTAAAATCATCACTCCAAATTTCGTTGAATACATAGAAAACTATCTCATATTTTAAGTGTTGTTATCTTTTTTATTTGTAGTATCGACTTCTTTCATCAAGTATATTTTACGTTATTTGTTGAATCTTATTAATTTTCGCAGAATTTTGGATAGTTATAGTAGTGTTTATTGATTGATTAGATTATCCATACATGTAAAAAATATCACAAATATATATACTTAAGATAAAACTGAAACATGTCAAAAGGAACAATGAACTCAATTCCAACCACAAATGACTTTAAACTCCTTCATGTTATAAGGTACGCAATTGAACAGCCTAAACACCCTATCCTTAGTACTTTTTTCCGAAGAGCTGTTGAATGTGGTTGGAAAACGTAAGGATCAATTTGCCGCGTATTATTCACATTTCTGCAACTTCTAAAGTAATGACGCTGTTTGTAAAGAAACGGTAGAAGCCTAAACACCATAAAATGGGCTTTAAGAACATCACGTCGTATTGGATACAGAGAATCTTGTACTGGCTTATTAGCGAAAAATGACATCTCAAAAATCTATGGATTATTTATATAATAAATATATATATATATATATATATATATATATATATATATATATATATATATATATATATATATATATATATATATATATATATATATATTTATATATATATTTATATATATATATATATATATATATATATATATATATATATAGATATATATATATATATATATATATATATATATATATATATATATATATATAGGTATATACAGGGTGTTAGTGAATAAGTGCAACAAACTTCTGCATGAAAAAATAATGACAGATTGCTATATAACTTTATATGCTTTATAACTGCTCATTTTTATAGATACAGGGTTTTGAAGTTTATCTTGAAAACTTACTATCTATTTATTGCTCTGAAACCAGTTGAGATATGCAAATAAAATATGGTAGGTTTTAAGAAGTAGTTATTGTGCATTATTTGACATGCAATTAGGAATTTCATGTTCATCATTGTAGCGCGTACGGGTAATGATCTCATTTTTTTTTGGAAAAAATGGTACGCCACTGAGATATTTCAAATTCAAAATAATTTTTGAATTTTCTTTCAATTTGTGACAAAAAATCTTTTCTGCCTTTCTTTCTTATGGGGCGCCGTTTTAATGCAAAAAAAAAAATGAAACATCTTAAAGCAAATAATAAAGTAATAACAAATAGGTGCTGATAAATTTTTTCATGAAAACGGCGGTCCATGCGGAAGAAAGGCAAGAGAAATGTTTTTTCACAAATTGAACGAGGAACTCAATAATGATTTTTAGTTTGAAATATCTCTGTGGCGTTCAATTTTTTCAATAAGAAAATTGAGATCATTGCCCATATGCGAGAAAAATATTGAACATAATGCATGTGAAAAATGCCCAATAACTAGCTCTTGAAACCCACCAAATTTTATTTGCATATCTCGACCAATTTCAGAGCAATGAATAAATAGTCAGTTTTGAAAAAAAATTCAACACCCCGTATCTCGGAAAACGAAGCATGTGCGGACGAAAGTTATATAGCAAACAGTCATTAATTTTTCATGCAGAATCACCCCCTGAAGTTTGTCGCACTTATTCACTAACACCCTGTATATAATTATATATATATATATATATATATATATATATATATATAAATATATATTTATATATACGTATATATATATATATATATATATATATATATATATATATATATATATATATATATATATATATATATATATATATATATATAAATTTTATATATCATATATAAAAATATTATATATATATATATATATATATATATATATATATATATATATATATATAATCTCTTCATAATTATTAGCAATAACAGGCTTGTTGAATCTTAAAAAACTCGATTTTATTAAAAAGTTGACGTTTCGCCACGACATTCGTGGCTTTATAAAAACTTCTGAAAAAATTGAATAAAAATAATAAAATGGCATAGAAAAGAAATTTTTTCACAAAGAACATTGAACTACAACAGTACACATCATTTGTCACAAAAAAAAGAGTTTAATAATCGGATATATAGACAAAGCACTTAAACTTACTTCACCTACACACAGACATGAAACATTACAAGATGTCCATAAATTACTCATAAAAAACGATTACCCAATAAAACTTATACAGAAAATCACTAAAAATAGAATTCATAAACTTTACAATACATTAGAAACATCAAAAAAAGAAAATATTAACAAAAAATATATTCCTCTTCCATATATTCCTCATTTAAGTAATAAAATTTCACAAATTTTAAATCCACACTATATTAAAGTAGCCCACACACTATATTAAAGTAGCCAATCAAATAAAACAAATATATTCTAAATTGAAAAGTAAAACACCTCTTCTGCAAAAATCTCATGTTGTTTATAGTATACCCTGTAATAATTGTAATAAATCATAATATATAGGACAAACTTTTCAAAATTTAGAAGAAAGATTAAAAGCACACAAATATACCAGAACACAAACCACAGCACTAATAAAACATAAAAACAATGAGAATCATACTTTCAACTTCAATAGCACAAAAATTTTAGAAATAGAAAAAGATCAAAAACGCAGAGTAATTTTAGAAATGTTACATATTCAAAAAAATTTAAATAAAGTCGTAAATGATAGAACAGATATCGAACATTTGAGTTCAATTTACGCAGATTTAATTCTTTAATTTTTCTAAGAAACAACATAAATCAAAACAAAATAATTCAACAAACAAACTCTAACCATAACAACTCATCTTCTTAGACAAAATCTAAACATCTAGAATTTTCAATTTTTCTAAAAAGAAAGTATAGTTTAGAACATGTGATCTCCAAAATTGTCTTTTTAAAGACAACAATCAAATATTTTAAACCTATTTTGTACATTACGTGGGTGAAGGTTTCTGTGGTTCCCTTCCCATCTAATATCAACAGACCTGTCTGTTGATATTGGACTAAATAGCACGTAATTAATAACTGAAGACGGCCACAGACGCAATGAGAAATTTTTGAAAAAAAGATAAATAGTACCCTATTCTTTGACTCTTCAAAATCAAAATAATTTGAACCTATTTCGAACATTACGTGGGTAAAGGTTTCTGTGGTTTCCCCTACCATCTAATTATTTACAGATTTGAATGTTAATATTGGACTGAATAGCACGTAATAAATAACAAAGAACGGCCACAGCCGAAAAATTTTAGTGAAACATAGTAGTCTTTTTCTATTCAAATTTTTTCAAATCAATAAATGTCATAGAAATTTCAATTTTTTCAAAAGTTTTGATAAATCCACGAATGTCGTGGCGTAACGTCAACTTTTTAATAAAATCGAGTTTTTTAAGATTCAACAAGCCTGTTATTGCTAATAATTATCAAGAGATTAGAAATAGTTCACAGGCAACAACAATTCGAATAAATAATTATATATATATATATATATATATATATATATATATAAGTACATATATTTATATATATAAATACATATATTTATATATATATATATATATATATATATATATATATATATATATATATATATATATATATATATAAGCCCATTTTTAAGCACCAAAAATTAGCCAGTATAAGAATCCCCTCCCCAATTTATGATATCGTATGAAAGGATGAGTTTAAAATCGGCGTAGTAAGTGACCATATTTATGACCATAGTTTTTCACCACTTAATGTAATTTTGCAGAAACATACGCCATTATAGAGATGTTTCGCGGGACGTACTTGCACGACATTTATTCAATTTCCAATACTGTAGGTTTGTGAAATTTGGCGCTGATGTCTTTACAACCCGCAGTATCTCTGTTTGACTAGTTACTCCTTCTCCGCCAATGGCGTTGCTCATTAATTTCATCTACTTTTATTCAACGTATTATTACTTTCATTGTTATTTCATGCAATCTAAAGAAGAAAAGAACGTTATAATTCCGCAATTCCGAGACCAATTGGAAAGTTCAAGGATCAATTAATAATTGACATTTTACGAGTGTGCCTCCCACGAGCATCATATGATATAGTTGTAGTATTCTTCCCCCTCATCGTTTAAGTTTAAATGATCGCATCATCGGTTTCTGAAAGCGTTTCTCTTTCGATGTCTCAATGTATCTTGCCGTATCGTGCCCGCCTTGATGTAGGTGTTAAGGTAGTCGACTTGATTGATATATCGTTGGGATGAATGAAGAACGAGGTCGCTAGTTCACATCCTTTTTGCATCAAAATTTCATCCGATCCAGACAGTTAATTTCCTTCTAGGTGCGAGAGCGAGGAAGTGGAGCGCATGAGGCATTAAGGCCCCTATACTTGGCGCGCTGCTTCGCATACGGTGGGAAAGGAAGCGATTTCATTCAATGGTGATTCTACCATAACGGTAGCTTGTAGCGTCCATATGATCATTACGCGTCTTTTCCCCGGAAATAATAGACTATTGCACTATATATCGAAAGTGAACAGAGAGGTGCGGGAGTAGTGTGCAAAACCGTTTTATAACTACCGGGCCACGACTCGCGACGCTTTTTTAAAAATTTTTATTTACAACCATGCATGTAATAATGACATTTCACCTATCTTTGAAAGGTGGAAAGTTGACGTTTTTTGACTTCTACTTTCCACCCGGGTGGAAAGTGAGCACTTTCCACCCGGTTGGAAAGTATAATTATTTTTTGTAATTTTGTTGAATATTGATATTTCAAAATGGTATAGTGACACACCAGCATACGCATTCTAATACGTTCATACTGATTACAGAAAAACAACTATAATATTTTTAAAATTTTTTAATTGAATTTTGAAGGCATTACATATTTATATAAAAATCAATAAAGTAACTTATATTTTACTTATTTAAATTAATTATTACATTAGTATTATTGTAGGCAGGCACTGATATGTTCAAACCTTGCTGAAGTTCTTTTTTTGAAAGGTTTATTTCATGATTATTTGAAGTAAAAGTAGAGTTTGAACTTGTCTTTGAAATAAATTTTGCAGTATTGACTTGAGAAGCGGCAGAACTATCTATGTATCCCTCAGCTACTGTGCTAGATTTCCAGCCCCCTAACCGTTTAATTTGCATGAGGTCGCCACCATTGTCTGCGAGCAAAGTAGCCGCTGTTCCTCTGAAACAGTGGCCAGTAAAATTTTGAATAATGGGCAGCTTCAGAAAAGCTGCAATTTTTTTTTGGAAACTCACTTAAAGTGTTGTGCCCAATACATTATTTAGTAGATAATTTTTCCATATCTTATTTGCATGAAAAGCCTTCCATCCTCTATATTTTTCCGAAGAGTCATGTACTCCCTAAGTGGTGCAATCTATTTCTTATCAGTTATCATAAATTCTATTCTGTATTTCAATCGCTACCTTTTCTTTTAAAAAATGAACTTCTGTTGTTATCATATTGTATAATTCATCCTATCGGCAGGCGCCTGAGACACCAATAAGCAATGCAACCTACAAATGTAAAAATAACAAATTAATATAGAAATGGTCAACCTTTTGGCCTAAAATACCTTTTGAACAAGAAATTCCATGGGCGCTTGTTCCAAAACAGTTTCAATATTTTCCTTAGACAGTGTGTTCGATTTTTTAGGCTTGTATCCTTTATTTTTCCTTTTTAAAAATGCCAATAACTTTGCGTGTTATTGTAGATATGTCTACTTTTTCTCTAATTGATAGAGTGGTCCTTAGCATGGAGTATACTGACCAAAGCGTTGATATCTTCTTTGTCTTGGCACATTCGCTAAAGTAAGCCAGTAACGCCGATTCAGAGCCAGGATTTTGAACTTTGTTTTCCTTACACCATTATTTAAAAGTATCATATGCCTTGTCATATCTCGGACGGTTTTTGGTTGGTAGTAGATCTTCTTCCAGTATTTTCGCAGCTTCTCGAATTTCTGGTGGAGTAGCAGCAAACTCAAATTCCTCATCTGATAACATTCTTTTTTTGGATTTGCGAAATTTTTGACTGCACATACGTTTTCAATAAATAATTATATTGTTTAGTGACATGGAAACCATACTCAAAAATAGTATATTACATACCGAGCGGGGAAGTAATATATTACAGCCGAACGGCAAGGTAGCATACCGAGGTGCGCAGCACCGAGGTGTGCTGCAGACGTGAGGCTGGAATGATTTTCCCCGAGGTTTGTATACTATTTTACTCACAATCTATCACATTCATAATCAAGTTCTGATAATAATTATTACTTGTATATTAATTAGGCAACATAAAAAGTTAGTTGGTTCAACCATAGATTGGATCTGACAGTTGGGTCATAATTCACAATTCAATTTTTGACAATATTAACGAAAAATGTCTGCGAATTTGAATCCACACCACCAGAACTTCGAGTAGCTGCAGAACTAGCATCCGAAGGCCTTATTCCTGTGAAAAGCCGAGGAAGGTATTTTAATACGTACGAAACGTATATTAACTGGTGCGTGGCTAAAGGTGCGCTGCACACCTCTGAGACTGTGCTCCTTGCCTATTTCGGTGAATTGAGTAATCAGAATAAAGCCAGTACATTATGGTCAAGGTACTCGATGCTACGAACACTATTAAATATTAGGCATAATGTTGACATCAGTAATTATGCAAAATTGCGAGCATACTTGAAAAGGCAGAATGTGGGATACAAAGCTAAAAAGTCGAGTGTTCTTTCCGAAGCAAACATCTATAAATTTCTAAACGATGCTCCGATAGAAGTGCAAATTTCTTTTAGGTTGCTTTGATTATTGGCATTTCCGGAGCTAGCAGGTGTGATGAACTTCTAAAAATGAAAATAAATGATTGGAAATTTTAGGAAATCGGATTATAATTACGATTCCTATAACCAAAACCTATTCCTCGCATTTACAAAACCGGAATGAATGAAAGTAGTGAAACAATACTGTGACAAGCGCAACAACATCGACTGTGAAAGGTTGTTCTTACAAATGAGGTTTGGCAAAGTTACACGACAGCCTTTTGGGCATAATTCTATCGGAAGTTTTCCCAAAAAATTGCAACCTTTTTAAAACTAGAAAATGTTAATGGGTTCACAGGACATTGTTTCAGGCGTACTTCGGCGACATTATTAGCAAATACAGGTGGAGACATTCTACAGTTGAAGAGATTAGGGGGGTGGAAATCTAGTACCGTGGCTGAAGGTTATGTGGAGAATTCTTTGCATGGACAAGTAAAAATAGCTAATATGTTGTCTCATGCTGAAAATCCTAGAACGTCGGCATCATCATCGAATTCTGAAACTCATAACTTTAAGCAACAAGGTGTTGCTTTAAGGGTCAATAGTAATCATAATTCGAATGTAACTATTAATATGTATAATTCCAAATAGTTTTTTTTCTTTTTATATTAAATAAATATCGACTTAATTCTGATTTATTTCCATGCTAGTAGGTAAAAGTGACACAAGCTAGCCGGTAAAGTGACATTTGCTAGCCGGGAAAGTGAGATTCACTAGCCGGGAATGTATGAGGTACGTAATGAAGCGCTTCCCGACTGTTCTGAAGGTTAGAAAACCATCGATTACCGATCGATTGTAAGTAAATGATATTTGTCATCTTGATCTGCATTATTACCTACGTTATTTTACCACCTGGAGTGCGTTCATAAACTAATATCGGAGTAATAGGAAGTGGATAAAGTGGTTGTAAATAAAATAGTATACAAACCTCGGTGGAAAGTTTCATTTATGTCTCGAGAAGTATAGTAGTAGTACTAACGCATCTCTCGACAGTAATGAAACACTTTCCACCTGGGTATGTAATATACTATTTCCTCAGTACATTTTTAGCATTCCCATCAGACCGAATGAGCTGAAACTTGCTCAGGTATTTGGGATTTTTCTTGAGGCAGAACAGAACTATCAAAATTTGGGTCAATTCAGCCAAAAATGTTGCCATCTCCAAATTTTGGGAAAAAGAGTGGCATGAGGTGAAAAAGGGAAATAATTCTAACAAGTGAGAAAAGATGTGGAAATTAATTATAAATAACATTTCCGAAATTCAGCCTTCAAGGGCTGTTTGTAGGGTATTACTTCCACTGTATCAACAGACAGTGGAATATTTGTTGAGTTAAAATGTTGAAATTTAGTTCGTAGATTAAGTTGAAGTTGTGGGTTGCAACTCTTACCCTTGGAGGGTCCGTGGAGTTTTAAAAATCGTTCCACCACTGGATCGACAGATGGAGTTAGAAGGTTGAAATTTAGTTCGTAGATTGAGTTGAATTTAGGCGTTTCAACTCTTACCCTCAACCGGCACCATTTGAATATGGAGATGTCATGGTTTTTCGCACTTTTTCTAGATTTTGTCTACCACCGCAGCCATTCAAATCCCTGATTAATATTATTATTCGAATATGCATTAAAACATTCTTAATCTATAAAAATCGGCCAAGTGCGAGTCGGACCCGTACCATTGACCATGTCCCCCTTAAATATTTATTTTATTTTAATTTTTGTTATTTATTATCAAAGTTGATATATAATTTAGTATTTTGTAAATATTTCAAGTGCTCACCTGTTACCTGTTATTGATATCGAGCAAAAATAGGCAAAAACTGGCCTTAGGGCAAAAAAATCGAGTTTGTTGTATGGGAGAGCCCCCCTTAAATATTCATTTTATTTTGTTTTTAGTATTTCTTGTTATAGCGGCAACAGAAATACTCAATTTGTGAAAATTTCAACTGTCTAGCTATCGCGGTTCTTGAGATACAGCCTGGTGACGGACAGATGGATGGACGGACAGACAGCGAAGTCTTAGTAATAGCGTTCCGTTTTTACCCTTTGGGTACGGAACCCTAGAAACCAATTCTAACTTCAATTTAAGATCCCCTAGAATATTTCTATATTTGAAAGAAGAAAAATTAGGTACATACAGGGGCGGCTATTCAAAGGCGGCTAAGGAGGCTAAGCCTGCTCCTCAATAATATTCCGTGTATCACTAATATATTATATTGAATAGTCAGCATTCAGCATATTCATATTAATCAAAATCATATCATTTTATGCACCTACCTTCCTTTCAACCTACATTATATAATGGTATTTACATTTACTGCATTTCATTCATTTCAAGATTTGTGGCAACGCTGCGGAGGCTTGGAAAGGTATATTCTCAACGTTCATTATGCCTGCCACAGAATAGCAAACAACGATGCGAATACTGCCAATGAATACATCATTGCATTAGAAAAGCAAAACACATGTAAATGGCAACACCGATGGAGCCTGAGTCTCATACAATGTCGATCAATCACAACTATAGAATTTCGGGTAAAATCGAGTGAATTCGTTGGAAAGCATTAATTTAATCGTAGTGTGATCGTAGTGACTAATGGCCGAAAACAGCTTGTTTACTTATATTGCTCGCGTATTATTTTAAAATGAGTTTGGTTACTGAAGTTAATTTCAAAAATTTCAATGGTGACTTAGTGGAATATTTGTTATCCCATAACTTTAGTGCACTAAGTTATGAGGATAAAGTTTTGATAAAAACATTGCGACCTACCCCTGAATTAAAAAATTTGGTGCAGCGTAACAGACAACAAAACCGCGGTTTTTATACAAGAAATTATGAGAGACATCCTTGCCTAACCGGATCACAGGTAAAAAATAAATTATTTTGTTGGCAGTGTTTACTTTTTACTAGGGAAAATGTCTCTGTTTGGGGCCGCTTAGGATTCGACGATTTAAAAAATTTATCACGTTCTTTGGAAAGGCACGAAAAATCCCAGGAACATGTCGTGTCGCGGATCAAATTTAAATTGCTTGGAAAACAAAACATAATTAATGTTATTGATACTTGCTGAGCAATAATTGATTAATTCCTCGAATAGGTAACAAATTCGTTAAGTGGGTAGGTAGGTACCTATTTTGTGAAAGATAGAAAAATTTGATGAATAGATGAATTGATTAATTGGCTGAGAAGAGTTTTTGTGAATATTGTAAATAGGAGTTGTAGGTCTCAAGGTAGACACTCGAAAGTGAAAAATTTTTTTTTCCAAACAAATTAATAGCTAAGGGTTCTTGTTTTACTTTGATTTTCTTTAAATTATAAGGCGGTTGACCTTGAAATCCTAAAAATTTTCGCCTATGGTGTATTTTTCAACACCTCTTGTAGCCTCCTTAAACCAAAACCTCACGAGCCGCCACTGATACATAGTTTTCAATTCATATATAGAATTTATCGGTCTCTGAAACTGGAAAAGCCGCCCGTATTGAAATGATGGCCTTTCAAAACGGATATCATTACGCATATACGAATACAGCGGACCTTGTGCTACTAGACTTAGCTTCCATTCGAAAAGTGTAAGGAGTGTAACGTACGATAAGAAAAAAACCGCTTCAAAAATGGTTCTCAAAACCGTGTGATTTTTTTCAGCCACACATGACGCCGTTCGGCGTAAAATCGCATTTCGATCACTGAACTTTGAAGTATCTAGTAAACGTTCTCGATTTCGTACCTTGTATTTGCCAGGCTTGGGCGGCATTATATTACAAATTCACTTGTTAAACGTGCGATATTTTTAGTGTTACGTTCGGCGGGAAACAGACTATTATTCACTAAATACACATATAAAATGTGCGCAACGCTTTGAGGCTGCCGTTTGTTAGTTCTAATTAACATTTCCTCAAACTGTTTACATTGGTAGAACCTCTGAAATAGCTTTGTATCGACGCGATCGTTCCAAGTTGCGGAGCTCCGAAATCCAACATCTGAAAAATAATTTAAACAAAGATGCCACAATTGTGCCTTTAATTATGTCTATCCGATTGGACAGAAAAGAATATTAGGCCAGTCAGTTGGGATAATCAATTGACAATAATTCCAAAAGTTTTCATACTTCAATGTAGGATCGGGAAAGAGATAAAAACAAACTATGAAATTTTGCAACTTCTTCCGAAGTCCGGAACATTGTTAAAATTGCAATAATATTGAATTTTGCCTTATGCTTGTGAGAAAAATTCCAAAAGTTGACCGGAACATGTTTATTTATAATTTTTTTAATTCGTGGTCATTTTTTCGGGTAAGATGGTCTCTAAATAATTATAAAAGTTTTGAAACTTGGTTGCAAATTCAGAAAATATCTTGCAGTCCGGAACTTTATGCAATTTGCAAAAATATGATTTTTGGATTTTCATATTTTTGCAAATCGCATAATGTTCCGGACCGCGTACAAGGTTGCAAATGTGCAAATACATCAGAATAAATGTTTTCTAAATTTGCAACCAAGTTTCAAAACTTTTGTAATTATTTCGAGACCATCTTGCTCGAAAAAATTACTACGAATTAAAAAAATTATAAATAAACATGTTCCGGTCAACGTAAAAGGTTGCAAATTTATACAACTGTTCCGTATATTTTTCCGAAGTATCTATCAAGTTTGCAGAACTTTTGAAATTTTTTTGCTCAGTTTATCAAAGAAAAACATTAATTTTGAATAGAAAAAATGTTCCGTACCTTTATTTATTTATTTATTTTTTTAATTTAGTTTTCTTGGCAAATTATGGCATCTCTAGCGGCTCCAATCAGACCAAACGATCTGAAATTTTTGATCTTGGGTTATTATTGAGGCAAAACAAAGCTAAAAAATGTGAAAATCAATTATGAATATCATATTTGAAATTCATCCTTCCAGGTGTATTTGGAGTTAAAAAACAGGCTTTTGAAAGATTTTTGTACCTCCAAACCCGCTCCAAATTGAGTTAGAGAGTTGGAAATTTGGTTTCTTACGTGGATTAATTTGATCTTAGAGATGTGCCTTTTGGCTGTATAAACGTTTTTCTCTAATCGCCTCTATTTTTATTAGTATTTTTTGTTATTGCCGTAGTACTCCAGGTTTTGCGCTCCACCACTGGTGTTGCAGATCGAGCTAGAATCTTGAAATTTGGTACATTGATCGAGTTAATTTGGGAAAGTGCCTTTTTGCGTAGGAAAGTGCGTTTTCGTGTAGGAAAGTGTCTTTTTGTGTAGGAAAGTGCGTTTTCGTGTGGGAAAGTGCTCTTTAGTGGTTTCACCTATTTTCCTGTTTTTTATTTGGAAAATTACGCAGCAGGCTTTAGAGTGAAAGAATTTTTTTTATCAAAATCACGAAGACGATAAAAGTACCTTTTCCACGATATACTATTCGGTGCTATCCCTTTCAAAAAAGTTAAAGGGTTGCTACCACTTCCACAGGGGTAAATTTTCGGGGATGTTATTTCTGTGATAATGTGTCCCCCTTAAGATGAGAGTGGACGCGTCCCGGCATTTTTTCTGAAGATGCGTGATTTTGTTGTTATTTTAGCGGTATCCTTTCAAAAGGTATACTCTGTATACGCCCAAATTCCGGAATTCTGAAAACAAGGCCAACGTTACTCATATATCATATTGCTCGGAGTTCCTATCAGTAGGATATAAAGCACTCGAAACGACATTCTTTAAAGCCCGGATCGGTTCATCGTCCGAAAGATACAAGGTATAAAGTTCCATTTGAGTGTGTATATCCCCCTCACTTCATCTATTCCATTTCGGTAGTGCCGCATAACTCTTGACATTCCCCGAAATGCGATACCCGAATTTCCGAAAGAAAACAACGGTTGAAGGTCACCAATTCATGTATTCGTTATATGGGGTGCGTACGAAAATAACCTTACCATTTTTCATTAAACCATGTCGAACAGTGTCACGAAGCGTAGGTCTTTCACGTATAACATAATTTCTCACTTGAGAGGTAAAAAAAAGTGCGTCCGTACAAAGTACACATGTCATAAGTGAAAATTCTTTGGCAAACTAATTTTCAATTCTCGTTTATATTTATACTAATCTAAAGCTTTAGATTTCTGAGACTTAGAGGGAGGGAAAAAGGAAGATATGTTAGGAATTTAATGAATTTCATTGTAATAGAAATAATAAGTGTCGAAAATTATCACAAATTGATTAAAGTTTAAACTTCAAAATTGATTGTTGGATGCGGCGAACCGCGCCGTCTTGAATTGCGAATTCTGAACCGTTGTCGCGGGATCGCGACCGCCGTTCTCGCGTCGATACGTACCTACGCGATCGTCGTGTCCGAGATGAAAATTTCTTCGTCTGATCGTTGAGTACGAGAAAATAGAAGAACGCGGGACACACGGCGGTATTCACTTTCTTAAGCGCACAGTAACACGACTCCCTTTCTCTCTTGCTCTCTCTCACTCTCTCTCTCTCTCTCTCTCTCTCTCTCTAGCTTCATGGCTATGTGCTTCATGCTACGTTCGCTCTTTCTCACTCTCTCCCAATCTGTCTCAATCGCTCTCTTCCTCTTCTTGGGCACACATCCGTTTCATCCGTAAGAATCTTACCCTCATGCGCGCAAAGAAGTTTCACTTCAAAACTGCAACAAATTAAATCATTACTGCCACATCACTGCAACTGTCAATATTTAACTTTTTTTTTTAAATAGACAAGCCGTATTTTCAACGACGATAGTTTTTACCATCGCCACTATTTTGTATTGAATGTCATTTCGATTGTAAAATCGAAATCTGAATGCCAAAAAAATCATTAACACGATATATTACTCAAATTTTAACGAAAAAAATATTTTTTCTCTCTAGTTACCATCCCATTTCACCCTGAACCTAATTGGCTCAAAAGCAATCAGAACCGTTCTCTCAGGGACACCTACCTGTGTACCGAATTTGAAGTTGATAGCTCAATTCCCTCAAAAGTTACCGAGGGAACTAACAGACCGACCGAGAGAAATTTGCTCCAATTAGTTTTTCTACTCGTTTTGGGACATGTTAGGCCGAAGTAGCTAAAAAAAATCCAAAAACATTTTTGGAACTTTACTATAATTCCCATCACGTTGCGATATGGAAGTAATAGACGAGAGGTGTCGTGAGAGACCCGGTTGGAACCGAGTTATTCTCTATATATCATCATTTATTGAATTGTATTGTTTGAGAGTACCTAATTAAATTTTAAAAAAATGAAGGAATGGTAATAAATTTTTAATTTGTATATTTTTTAAAGTTAAGAAAATAAACAATTTATTAAGTATTAATTATTATAAAAATATGAATTAATTATGAATTTAATCAGTAACACACATAGGTATGTTGCGATTCAATTTTATATATAAGTGACTCGTGAAAACTGCATAGATAGTGGTATTGTATCTTATTGTAGATTTTTAGCTGGATCACTGTCGATTCCTAAATGGATGGAAACATTATTTGGTGGACAGTATTCATTTGCGTCAATTAAAAACTGTGCAGAATTACATTGTAAAGATAATTTTAAAGAAACACAGACTATATATATATATATATAAATATATTATAATATATATATATATATACATATAGTATTATACTATATATATATATATATATATATATATAATATATATACATATATATATATATATACATATATATATATATATATATATATATATATATATATATATATATATATATAATATATATATATAATATATATATCAATATATTATATATATATATATATATATATATATATAAAACATAAGAACATTATATATCCTTGCAAAATGTTATTTTGGGCAACCTCATGAAAGGCTAGTGTCCAACTGTATTGCCCATGGCTATATGACTAGGGGTAATATTGAACACAAGCGGCTATGTGGGCCTACAAAAGACTCTTTGGAAAGACCTGGGGCATGAAACCGAAAATGGTACTGTGGTTTTACACTGCGGTAGTACGCCCGATTGTCACCTATGCGTCTCTAGCATGGTGGACAAAAACCGAAGAGGTCACCACACGCAACCGGCTGCAAAAACTGCAAAGGCTGGCCTGCATTGGTGTTACGGGAGCTATGCGTACAGCTCCCACAGCAGCGCTTGAGATCATACTCGATCTGCCTCCCTTACGTATACATGTGAAGAAATGCAGCCTGCTGGAAGCAATGAGAATATCCCTTAACGGGAAGGCCTTACCTGAAAACTGGGTTGGACATATGAGGATACTGATCAACTGGATTCAAAACTCTTGGCAAAACCATCGGATGTGTTATGCCAAACTATCTTCGATTTCGAAACGCCCTTTGAAACGGTCATAGCTGACCGTCCTAGTGCAATAAGGTTCGTTAATCGTGTGGACAAAAAGTCTTCCATATGGTTTACCGATGGATCAAAAACAGAGAGAGGCACTGGCATTGGGGTATATGGACCTAAACTGAGGATCTCTAAATCCCTGGGAAGTGAACCCTCTATTCTACAGACCGAAATAATGGCTGTTTACGTATGCGCTCAGGAGTGAATATAAGGCAGCGGTTCAACAATGGGAGTTGGATAATAGAGTAACCCTCTGGAGAAACACTCCTGGACTCACGCAGTCAAAGAAGTTCGTGAAGATTTCACAGACTTATGCCAGAAAGCTCCTGAAGCTGTCACGAGCTGAGCTTCGGGTGATGGTTGGACTGCTGACAGGGCACTGTCGGTACAAATACCATTTGTACCGTATGGGAAAGTCAGCAGATGATATTTGTAGGCTCTGTGGATCAGAAGCAGAAACAGCTGAACACATGGTATGCAAGTGTCCAGAGTTGGCGGGACTAAGAACCACTCATATGGGGAAACCTGTTCTGGCTACCCATGGGGTAGCGGCCTAGGCCCCCAAGGATGTTGTCTGGTTTATCAACACCATTGACGACCTCCTTGGGTTTCAATGAATGGGTAGGGTAGAGAACAAAAGATCTACATGGTCGCAGTTCCCGGAAGGCTAACCGAGCCACAACGACCCCGGTTCAAAATAAATAATAATATTGAACACAAACTGAATATCCCGGATTCAAGAAGAAATATAAATCAGCATCAGCGCTTTATAACCTATTTGGCTCCTAAATTGTATAATGAAATTCCTTTTCTCATAAGAAACATAAAAAATATCAGTCGCTTCAGTAACTTATTTAAAGACTACTTGTTTTCAAATATGGATTTATTTACGTGTATATTTTAAGGTTGTATTTTCAGGAGTTGTGCATTTTCTGTGATGAAAAAAACAGAAAAAATCAATTTAATAGACTGCAAGGCTGTGAATACTTAAGTGTCATAATTATATCGAATAAGTTCTATGATACGAAACTACCCACATACAAAGTTTCAACCCTCTGGTCCCAAAACTTCTATCATGTAAACAAGATTTATTTCCTCTTTTGTGGGCTGTGGGGTCAACTCCCAAGCAATTCGTACCAAAACCAATCCCATCCAATAAATCATAAGAAACTACCTACTCACAAACTTTCAATCCTATTGCTCCAAAATTACGCCCTATATATTTCATGTAAACAAGATTTATTTCTCCCCCCAGGGGGTTAACACCCCAACCAATTTCAACCAAAATCAATCCCATCCAAGATATCTTTCGAAAATACCTACTTACAAACTTTCAACCCTATTACTCCAAAATTGCGACCTTTATCATTTAAATAAGATTCATTTTCCCCTAGGGGGTCAACCCCCCAACCAATTCGAACCAATCCCGCCTAATATATCATACGAAACGCCGTTTATCGTGTAAACAAGATTTTTTTGTCATTTATAACGAGCATCTTTATTTCGACAAAAAATATCTTTCCATTTAAATATTCCTTTGGTCCAAAATTACTGATCTAAACGCAAAGTTGGAAGTTTCCGCATCAGCGTCTGACAAATGCATGTATTTTTCAAGATTAACGTGTTTTTTTTAACTCGTAGTAAACGAATAAATTTCCTATATAGAAGCCACCGTCTTCAGTTTTCCACAAGAGGAAGACAACCTTGATCATAAACCTTCACAACATTAAGTATTCTGCTTGTCTAATTGAATAAGCTATTAATAAAAAATTAACGTGATGAACTTGCAGCATAGTTTCGGCAGGAAATGCACATCCGCCGAAACGGTTGGATTTTATAAATGACCAACCGGCGGCATAGGCAACAAGTTATCAAATGATTAATGGAATGAAACTGCCGACGGACGTATTATATACTCGCCCACAGAAACCGTTCCATTCGGAATTTCTCTGTTATTATGTAAATATGGCTATTTCCAGTTGGTTACGTAACCAGTTCTTTCGGAAAACGGATCGGCGTTTTGGCGGTGGCGTCTGTTGACTATCTACACGGGCGTGATTAAACCTACCGCAGAACACACCTATACGCCGTACAGCTTTTTATGTAGCACATATTTATATATCCCATACGAGGCCCATCAGAAAAATACGCCTCCATGAAAATTACTGGAACATAGGTTCCTCAACAACACTTGGCGAATGAAAGCTAGGCCTAGAACTAAAACTGTTGCTTGATCCACTGAACCCTCTGTTGTTTATTCTATCGGATCTTTTCGTACAATCAATATATAAATATATAATATATATATATATATATATTTTTTTTTTTACGCAGTCATACTCATTTATAACGAACGCTCGGTTATAATGAACAAATTCAAAATCCCGGCCAAAAACCCTATGTTATTACATATAACTCTGCCTGGTTATTCTCCTCCAAATTTTGAGATATATTATCATCAGTCGTCGTGTTCGTGTCCGAGTGTCCGAGCTACCGCTACGTTAGTATACAATTAACAGTGATTGAGTATTGAGTGAGGGTATACCTTCCGGGCTTCCGGATTCTTTACGGTGACGGAACAAAATTCGGTGTTAGAAAGCAAAGCAATAAATTGAAGTCAAAAAATCGATATAATCAATAAACTCTAAAATGGGGTAGCAATTGCTGCAATCTGTAGGGAATATAAATTATCAAAGTCGACTGTCGCATTGATTTGGGCCAACAGAGAAAAATTTGTCACAGTTCACGCACCTTCAATAAAAAAACTAAAAGGATCGTGTATGCTAAATATCGATCAGGCTCTTCTGAAATTGTTTTCTTCAAAAAGAATTCAAAACATTCCTATTTCTGGATGACGTGAACCTTTAGCTGTGGATGCTTTAAATTAGCTCGACATTGTGAATAAGTTTGTCAGCTGTAATAATATGGATAAAAATTGTAATCAAGCAGTAGGACAACTTTGAACTGAAATTCAAAAATCTATTTTAGGAGCACGTAAAAAAAATCTAGTGTTACTATTTTTTTTCCACAAACTACTTAAGTGGATGTTCTTAAAAAACTTTTCTAGATATTTTAGTTTAAATTGTGTTAGTATGTTTTATATATTTACCTGGATATTAGGTACTTACATACATACAATTTGTAATAATATGTATGTACAGATACATATATAAAATACTTATGAGTTAATAAATAGTTTTATTTGTGTTTATTTATAAATAAAATGTTTTAGTAGATGCTTTAAGTAAAACATATTGTTTATTTTGAAATAAAATTCACAACTCGTTTATAACGGCCACTCGTTTATAGCGAACACTTCCTAGTTCCCCTTGTGGGTTCGTTATATCCGAGTTTCACTAATAATAATAATAATTAATTATTAATTATTATTATATATATATATATATATATATATATATATATATATATATATATATATATATATATATATATATATATATATATATATATATATATATATATATATATATATATATATATATATATATATATATATATATACAGGGTCCTGCAACAGTGGCGCGGTGTTCCATATCTCTATTTTGGAAACAGATAGAAATCTATATTTCTATAATATTACCTTATTGCTCGAGCTCGACAAAATAAAAATATTGTCGGTCACACAGGGTGTTCAATTTCTTCTGGACGAATATCAACTATGTTTTTTCAAATGGCAACCTATATTTTTTGTCGCCTTTTCGGTTTCTACATAGAAAATAAAAGATACTTTATATAGATCTTCATTTCGAAAATATTTACGGTTTTCGAGATTTTTTGCATTTTTGATTTTTTTTTTCATTTTGGTCACTCAGAATATTTGAAATTATAAAGTGTTGCCAAGTCCAATTGAAATTCATTTTTGATCAAATATTCTACATTGGTAAATCTCTCAAACGATATATCTGAAATCAACCTGCGATATACAGGGTATGAAAAATCGCTTGCCACATATTGTAAATAAAAATGTACAGAATCTTCCTTATTTCAAATGGAACACCCTGTATATTATAGATCCAGAAGAAGCGCTAAGAAAAGCTCTATAAATGTCATGAAGTATTCCCTATGGTTAAGTTTACTAGTTTTCCTTAAAACAGCGAAAAATGGCAAATATTCGAATTTATTCGCTATAATCTCAACGAACGACTTTTTCCAAAAATAACCTGTTGGTAGATAAACAAGTTGTGAAGTACACCACAAAATATTCATTATATATTCAAAATAATTTCAATAATCTCCAAATTTGAGCCATATTCTTTCGATTTAAAACACCCTTTCAGCGAATAAAATATTTATTGGAAATCGGGTAGTCTGGCAAATGACAGATCAAAATATTTGCCATCAAATAAGTATTGAAATCTTTAGTGATTCGTTAAGTAGAATTTTCGATATGATTTCATCAGAATGTTGTTAAATTATATCGAAAGTTCAACTTAACGAATCACTAAAGATTTCAATACTTATTTGAAGGCAAATATTTTGATCTTGTGTCTTGGCACAATTTTATAATTTCAAATATCCTGAGTGACCAAAATTGAAAAAAAAAATCAAAAATGCAAAAAATCTCGAAAACCGTAAATATTTTCGAAATGAAGATCTATATAAAGTATCTTTTATTTTCTATGTAGAAACCGAAAAGGTGACAAAAAATATAGGTTGCCATTTGAAAAAACATAGTTGATATTCGTCCAGAAGAAATTGAACACCCTGTGTGACCGACAATATTTTTATTTTGTCGAGCTCGAGCAATAAGGTAATATTATAGAAATATAGATTTCTATCTGTTTCCAAAATAGAGATATGGAACACCGCGCCACTGTTGCAGGACCCTGTATATAGCGTATCCACGGATGAGGTGACCAAAAGGAATAACTTTTTTAATTTCAGTTTTGGCGAAAAATATTATTCTTGATAAAAATTTTGCTTGTTCAAAAACCCCTTAAAATGAAATGAAATTCAAGTTTTTCAAAACCTGTTTCATTTTATATTCATATATAAATTTTGCCGGCAAAATTTCTCGATTGTAATATGAAAGTTTGTTGCTTAGGCAATTTCGCGAATGGGCAAATGTCATGAGCGAAATTGTCTAAGCAACAAACTTGAATGTTACAAGAGAGAAATTTTACCTGCTTAAATTTCATCTCGAGTGGTATTCGACATGACTATTTCACGAGAAAATATGTCTAACATTTCAGAAAGTCAAGGAAATAACGATTCATGTGATAAATGTCAAAATATTGTCGGGGGTAATACCACTAGAGCTCAGATTTAGCCGGATATTTTTTCGTCGTTGTTTTCGAATACTTACTTTCATTGGCAATTTAACGAGAGCTGTTCTGACAAAATCACGAGAGCGTAGCTCGAGTGATTTTGTCTGAACAGATCGAGTTAAATTGCCAATGAAAGTAAGTATGAGAAAACAACCACAAAAAATATCCTGCTAAATCTGAGCTCGCGTGGTATTTGGTACGACAATTCCATGAATTATTGTTAATGCCAAATCAGTGAAAGGATTGAAAGTAACATTAAATTTTTCGAAATACATGGTTTGCAACATTTTCGCGGTTGTGTTCCACATTGTTTTCACCACATATTCTTTATAATCTTTCCCATTCTGTTTCTTCATATTAAAGCCACAGTCCATCAATATTCCTGCCACATTTTCCACTGACTGTTCGGTTTCCAAATTGAAGTTTCGTTGTTTACAAAATTCGCTAAATTGATTCCAAATGGAAGAATGACTTTTTTTTGTATTTTCAGGAGTTGATTTTTCGATCTCCCTTATTATTTCTGCCTCGCAAATATTTCCAAATCTCAACATATTTACTGGAATATTAGGTATTTGTTGTAAAATTCCTGTTTTCGACATTTACAATTGTCAAACTGATGCAACGCTCGCTAAACGAATAATAATTGCTAGCATTGGTAAGGTAACGTAATTTATCCGATATTTTTATCCACTTGCATTTCTGTTCCTTCCTATTTATCCGATAGCAAACTACGATTTTCGTTCTCTCAAATGGGAATTATTATACATGAGTGGAATTGTCGCTGAAATACTAACATAGTAAGTTTTGCCGGCTTGCATGTATTATCGCTGTGAAACGGGAGTAGCTATGGAAACTTTCTCACTAAAAATGGAATGAGTGAAATAGTCAATTTCATGTGAAATCCTATGAATTTTTGCACAAAGTTGGGAAATGTGATAATAATCTAGTGAGTATCTAATTTCTTTAGTTATTTTTTTCATACGTTCCTCGTATCTGGTTCATTCGGGTATGTTTCATTGAATAAATTAATCGCGTACTTTTACGGAATAGCTTCAATACCATAGTTCTTTACAAGATATATTCTTTATTGAAGAGTTAGCATAATTGAAGAATGACAATTTGAAAATTATTCACCGAAGTTGACAGAAATATAGAAAAAGTCACTCACTAGATTATCATTATATTTCCGAACATAGTGCAAAAAATCATAGGGTTTTACATAAAATTTAATATATAAAGCAGCAGGTTTTGGAAAATATGAATTTTATTTCATTTTATGAGGTATTTGAATAATAAAAACTTTTTATCCAGAATAGCATTTTTTCCCTAAAATTGAGAATAAAAAAGTTTTTCTTTTTGGGCACCACATCCGTGGAGACGCTGTATATATATATATATATATATATATATATATATATATATATATATATATATATATATATATATATATATATATATATATACACACATATATATATATATATATATATATATATATATATATATATATATATATATATATATATATATATATATATATATATATATATATATATATATATACCTATTTGGTATTTTTTGTTGGTTTGTCCAGCCTTTTCTCCATAACCATCTACTGCCACCCACTCATGATTGTAGTAGTAGATAGCCTTTGGTATGCATTTGTTAGTTGGTCTTGGTGGAGGGAAGTGGGTGGTTTCGGGTGGAAAAAATTTCTGATGGAAAATTTCTTTAGTTTTCTAATACATTGTATGACTTATCTAAACTCGAGGTTGTACTGCATGACTTCAGTTTATATGTGTGAGGACTTCTCTGGAATATTCTAGATTGTATTCAAATGTAATAGTGTTTCTAGAATGTTATAAAAAATTAAATTTCGACCGTTGAAGGTATATGAGCAGAAAATCATTGCTTTTTTGTCAGTTAAGTCTCAGCTATGGTCAACAGATAATTGACAAGAGGAGTGCTAAACGGATTTCATTACGTCTATTAAGCTGGAAGAGCAAAGTCAGCAGAATCGTAAATCGATACATGAAACATTAAAGGCTAATTAAATGCCCGGAGAAAAAATTTTAGGCTCTGCGAATTTTCGCGAAAATGAACCTGAAATTCGCAACTGGTGAATTAGCAGAGCCTCAAATGAGCCTTTAATGTCTGGGCAATTTAAATTGCAATTTTTTATCGTTTTAGTCACTTTTTAGCTCGTGTTCTGCTGGCTTAAGTTAAAGCCAGCAGAACGTCATTTTCGCGAAAATTCGCAGAGCCCAAAATTTCTACTTCCAACATTCAAGTAGCCTGGAATGTTGGCACCACGACTGCACATTCGGAACACTTATTTTCACCGAATTGTACGTTTTTCCAGCATGCTCGGTCGACCGCGCTCACGGGCGGTGACTTTTCGCATTTTCGCAAAAAAAGCGCTTGAGCCTGAAGTTCGCATCTGGTGTATTCGCAGAGCCTTTAATGAGCCTTAAATGTCTGGGCAATTTAAATTGCTATTTCATCGTTTTAGTCACTCTGTAGCTCGTGTTCTGCTGGATTAAGTTAAATCCAGCAGAACAGTCATTTTCGCGAAAATTCGCAGAGCCTAAAATTTTTTCTCCGGGCATTAAATTAGCCTTTAATGAGCCTTTAATGTTCCATGTATCGATTTACGATTCTGCTGACTTTGCTCTTCCAGCTTAATAGACGTGATTTTATTACTATTTAGCGTAAGAAGCATTCCGACCCGAACAACGCTGGGGTTCGTAGCTAGTACGAAATATAGTTGAAAAAACCTCAAGTGTATAACACTTGAGAAATTAATAATTGTTGCCCTTCTTGGTCAGTTTTTATTATTTCTTTTTTCTCGTATTTTCCCTGAAAATTATAGATTATTGCACTGCATTCAAAGTCAATAGTGAGGTTAACTTCATGAATTTTAATTATCCTGAACCACGATTTTGAAGGTTTTTTTGATATATATTTGTCCCGGAGAAAAAGAGATCGATAACGCGCCCTCCATTTTTTTGTATTTTCTTATAGTTACCTTGATACCCCATACAAACATCGAAATTTCCCCACCCTGTACTTCTGTTTTTATTTCGATTTTGAACGATCCTATTCATGTACTATCTGTCATCCGTTAATTTCCCTGTGAATATTCTTCGTAGACTCGAAGTTCTTTCTATCTTAAGAATTTGTGGCATTGTTTCCTCGAGATTTTGACTGTTATGTCCGTCTGCCGCTAGGGCAGACGGCGACAATGCAGTGGATCCTCTCGGCGGAATACCTTCACGCGTGAAGAAGAGTAGACGAAGAAGATGGATTAGCAGCCCACTTTGGAATGTCGCCCAGATGCGTTTTTGTGATAGTCGTACATTCCACGGTTCTTGTTCGACCCATGAAATCTCGAGATGTGCCCATATTCTTTGAAATTTTTACTGGGGGACTACTATATATTCTGAAATTTGTGGGTCTGATGAGGCATTTTTCCGGACGGCCGCGAATTGAATGGCGAGGAAATAATGATTTTGTTGGAAATTGTTTCATCCGGCATTGAAGTTGTTAAATAAAGGCTTGAAGAATTCTTTAATTTCTATTTAACATAACTTCCTTTGAATATTTATATGAATATACGACCTAGACAATTTGAATTTGAAATCTGCATTATAATGATCAATATATCTACTTAAAAACCGGCCAAGTGCGAGTCGGACTCGCGCACGAAGGGTTTTTGCCCCCCTTAAATATTTATTTTATTTTAACTTTATTATTTATTATTAAAGTGAAATACAACTGATTATTTTGTGAATATTTCAAGAGCCTACCTGTTGCCATCATTTATATCGAGCAAAAAAGGGCAAAAAAATCGCGTTTGTTGTATGGAAGCCCCCAATAAATTTTTATTTTATTTTGTTTTTATTGTTATAGATTGTTTATAGCAGCAACAGAAACACATAATTTGTGAAAATTTCAACTGTCTAGCTATCGCAGTTCTTGAGATACAGCCTGGTAACAAATAGACAGACAGACATCGAAGTCTTAGTAATAGAGTCCCGTTTTTACCCTTTGGATACGGAACCCTAAAAAGAATGGGTTTATTGAATATCAATTTGATACCTACTTCGTTAATATCAAAACGTGTGAAATATTAACCATCTTGCTCAGTCTGGGTGAGTTGTGTAGGCTCGCAAAATTTCAGGAGATGAGAGGATGCGCGCTGTTCGATTTATTCAAGTTACTTATTTTTATCCAGGTAATAAATGTAAATGTAAAATGACTAACTTCAAGAGTTCACAACCACAAAACGTTTGAATCATAGTGTTCATCATTCAGAGGTTAATTGATTTTCCTCATGACCGAGGTTAGTTAGATGTTGACGCCATTGTGACAGCTGTAATAGACTCTATTAATGATTTTTTTTTCAGGTAAGCGTCTACGTTCATCTACTCATAGTAGTTTTGATCGAGAGTTGGTAAGTCATATTATTTTTTATTTTTCACTTGTATATTGTATGTTTATTTCACCTTGGATAAGGTTGCTATAAACACACTCATGAGGCCCTAGGGCGTTATGAGCGGGCATAATGGATCATAACGCCCGCCAATTGTACGAGGAGAAATCAAGCAACTTCCATTGATTAAATACTTCATAATCCTTGTCGTATACGACTCTGGATTTTTCCGGCAATGAATTATTCGCAGCTTTGGCTGCATCATTTTCTATGATATTCTTGGGTAAATTCATTTTCATTTCCATTATTTCTATAAGACTACACAAAGAAAGCAGCAATGACATTCACTCAATATGATGACAAAAATATTCACAAACGTCAAAATGTCAACAAATGACATGCCTACTATGAGAAGGAGAATGGATGGTATAGAAGCAATGAACCGATTTTAAAATCGATTTTTCATTATAATAAAATAATTTATTCGTGAAAAATAAAATTTTTTTATGCACCACGTGTGTTACTAGATCCTAACGCCCGTAGGATCTATATAACGCACTTGGTACATAAATAACTATTTCATTCAACTGCGAATCTGTGAAGAAGGGAAAAATGAACCGCGAAAGAATGAGAACTATGAGTTTATATTTCCTTATTGTTTTTCTACAGTGCGTCTGTGTTATACAATTTGAATGTCCGTCATTTTAAGGTTTCGAAAAACGATAATTTGAAAGTATATTTGAGATTCTTCCTTGCCGTTTCATGATAATCAGGTGTATCTAATGGCTTGATAACAGCACAGATTACTATTTATATCGTCAGAGTATTGCGGAATTGTGGTTCCAGGCCCGAAAATAGAAGTTTCGTTTATGAACTTGAAGATACCTACATGTCTCACTGCAATTTTGTGAAATTCGGGACTAATACCCAGGCGAATGGCGGGGAAACTTTTCTAATGAACTGGCCATATTATTTTGTTGTTGGGTGCATTGAATCCGAATGTAACAATGAAAAAGCTCAATCAAAATGATGCATTGTTGATAACAGTTTTTAAAAATATTTGAATTATAATGCATAACACACGTTTCGTGTACCACAGCTTGGTCAGATGCTGGCTAAATAATGATGAAATTCCAGAGATACAGATATTTCTATTCAATCAAATTATCAGTAATAATATAACAAGAGAGTGAGAATAAATTGAAAATAATTTGACAGATTTTTTCAAAACTTGTTGCCAGGCAATAGTCACGAGAGCCCGGAGGGCTCGAGTGGCTATTTCCAAATGGCAACAAGTTTGAACAAAATCTGTCAAATTATTTTCTATAATTTATCGAACTCGCGAGTTATATTTGACTAGATTATTTTTTGATTCAACAATTCTGTATTAGAAAGTGCCACCGAACTTTGTTTGTGCTTTTCAGGATGTTTTTGTAAAATTTTTCTTTTTGCATCTCTTGCATCTCGAGCATTTTTGAATTCTATATCATTGAAAGGATCAAATGACCTGTTATACTTATTAAAGTAAAGTTCTTGAACTAATTTTGCCGTTTTATTCCACATTGTCTTTATTACTGCTTCTTTATAATCATTTCCGTCCTTTCTTTTCATGTTATAAGCCCAATCTTTCAAAATCAATGCCAGAGTAGCTGTTGTAATAGATTGATCCAGAATATAATTTCTTTCTTTGGTGAAGGTCTTAAATTGTCTCCATATAGACTGATTACTTATTAGATTGTTTTTCGAAGTAGTTTCTAAAATATTTTTTGTTATTTCTGCATCAGAAAAGGTACTAAACCGATGATTTTCATCCATTTTATATATCGCGTTGACACAATTAGGTAATTATTTTGACAACTATCTGACACTTGCTAAGCAAATAAAAGCTACAGTGATTATTCCCGAGAATAATCACAAAAGATTTATTCCCACTATAATAATGACCTAGCCGTTGAGAGAATGACCTAAGTCTGAGTAGTTAAATTTTTAAATATAAAATCCTCCGAAATTGCTCGACCGATTCTCATGACATTTTGTGTGCATATCGGGTAGGTCTGAGAATCGGCCAACATCTATTTTTCATCCCCCGAAATGTTAAGGGTGGTCCAACCCTTTATTATATTTTTTTATTTTCCAGACAAAAGTTTCTGTTCTATTTTTTTTATGATACACCATTCAAAAATACATACAACCCTAAATTTTCACCCCTCTACGATCAACCCCTATTTTTTATTTGTTAAATTCCTCCGAAATGGCTCGACCGATTCTCATGAAATTTTGTGTGCATATCGGGTAGGTCTGAGAATCGGCCAACATCTATTTTTCATCCCTCTAAATGTTAAGGGTAGTCCACCACTTCATTTTTTTTCAGACAAAATTTTCTTTTCATTTTTTTGATGATACAGCATTCAAAAATTAATACAGCTCTAACTTTTCACCTCTCTACCATCAACCCCTATTTTTTATTTGTTAAACTCCTCCGAAATGGCTCGACCGATTCTCATGAAATTTTGTGTGCATATCGGTTAGGTCTGAGAATCGGGCAACATCTGTTTTTTATCCGTTTTATTTTTTTTATGATGGAGCATTCAAAAATACAAAAAACCTTAAATTTTCACCCCTCTACGATCAACCCCTAGTTTTTATTTGTTAATTAGAAACTTTTCATTTTATCATGACTTAGATTAAAAAAATTCATATTACTCTCAATTTTTTACCCTTCTACGATCAACCCCTATTTTTCCATCGCGATTTTTATTTTTTTTATTTTATCTACATATATATTATATATATATATATATATATATATATATATATATATATATATATATATATATATATATATATATATATATATACAGGCCGTTTCTTTTATCATGTGGTAACATTGCTATATTCTAAACCGTAACAGATATGGAAACCATTAAATGGGAAAAAAGGTAACTATTATGGTGAGCAGTAAATTGCTCAGAAAAAATCTAGGGAGATTTTCGCCGTTTCCGAGTTATACAGGGGAAACTGAAAATGGCGTTTTTGGTTTTTTACGAATAGAATTGTCATTTTAGAAAATATGAAAAAATGGAAGAGGAAATTTTTATTGTATTCAAAATTTACTATAACTATGTAAGAATAAATTTTAGATTGAACGTTTCGTCTCAACACGGCCACCATCAACTTTTTTTTTCGAATACGGACCTGTCTTTTTTATTGCAAATATTGATAAAGCGATGAAATCACAATTCGGTGGTGTATCACACTTGATATTTTTATAGCGTTTCATTCAAAATAACTAGCATCATCAGAGAAAACAATTTTTAATTACGGTCCTGTCCTTAGTTTTTTTGTAAATTGTTTTGATTTCTTCAAAACTTATTCAACTATTGGCATACTTTTGACAATAGGCAATAATTTTTATGAGAAGGTACCCAAACATAACGAAAATTCGTATTTTTCATGTCTGGAAATTTTTGTATTATACAGTAATCCTTGTTTCGAGGCTGATTTTTCCTGAATCAATTTTTATAGGGAATATTTTTATAATTCTCAATCGTGGAAATAGATAACGAAAATATTCGTTTTTGGTCAAAATACGATTGTTGTGTAATTCAGTACAATTAAGAAGTAGCATCTTACTTCATTCGTCATTTTAAACACGTAGGCTTTGCTTGTTTTCTATGGCAGGAAAAATAAATGAGTTGTTGATATATGTTAAGAACTGTCAGACGTTTATGCACTGGGTTACATAATATTGAAGATGTATTCAAATGATAAGGACTGATCACTGATATGCTATTTACTTATGCAAAATCAAATAGAAATCCTCTTTTGGCAAGAAATATGTATGGTGAGCTATACCCGAATCGTCGTATTCCAAACATTTTAACATTTAAATGTTTAGACGATTAGAAAGAAATTTGATAGACTGTGGTGCATTTGACAGAAATAAAACTAGAAAATGTATTGTATCTGGAAGTATGACGAACCGAATAAATGTTTTATGTAAGCAAACATTTCCTCATAAACAATAACAAAAAGAAAAAATTTTTTTTTCAATTTAATATTGGTCAATTATAAAAATATTTCTAATCAAGATTGTTCTTACGAGAAATTGCCCACGAACCAGGGATTTCTGTGAAATCTACCAGAAATATTTTAAAACAGAACAAATATAAATGTTACAGGATACGCAAAGTTCATCACCTCAATTAAAGGGATAACGGAAGGAGAGTACGATTTGCGAAGTGATTAAGACGTGGAAATAGGGAAGTAGGAAATATTTGTAGAAAAACAATATGGACGGACGAATCAAAATTCACCAATAATGGCTGGTTTAATAGAAGCATCCATTATAGGTGGAATAATTCAAATGAACATTTACATAGAGAAACCAACTTCCAGGAAAGATTCGGAATAAAATTTTGTTTGGGAATTTTGGGAACAAAGGTACTAGGTCCTTTCTTTCACAATGAGAATTTGAATAGTGGAATGTATTTAAATTTTTTATCTAATGAGTTTGATGAATACTTAGATGAATTGCCACTGAATATTCGCCGTGAAATACAACATTTTCAACAAGACGGTGCCCCTCCCCATAATGCAGCAATAGTAAGGGATCATTTAGATGCAATATTCCCAACAAAATGGATTGGAAACAATGGACCAATTGCTTGGCCAGCTCGATCTCCAGACCTTAATCCATTAGATTTTTTTGTCTGGGGATACATAAAGGATAAAGTTTTTCCGACACCTAGTACAGATATCGACCATCTCAAACAAAAAATAAGAGATGCATGTAATAGCATTACACCCAACATGCTAGAAAATTGCCACAATAATTGTATGGACAGAAAACGTATGTGCATTCAACAAAGAGGTCGTCAATTCGAGCATTTAATGTAGTTTATCACGTGGAATTCATTTTTTGTATGGTTTTTATTTTCCCGCAAAAATTCATTATAAAATAAATTGTTTTTCTGTTCGATTGTTGGTACTGATGATGCAAGTAATTTTAAATGAAACTCTATAACAATATCAACTGTGATATACCACTGAATTGTGAGGATTGGTACGTATAAAAATTAATTCAAGAGAAATCAACCACGAAACAAGGATTACTGTAATACAAAAATTAAAATGTTCATTGTGATGGGGTATCTTCTTATCGAAATTATTGGCTAATGTCTGAAGTATGCCAATAGTTGAACAAGTTTTGAAGAAATCAAAACTATTTACAGAGGAACTAACAACAGGACCGTAATTGAAAATTGTTGTCACTGATGATGCTTATTTTGAATGAAACGCTATAAAAATACCGATTGTGATATACCACAGAATTTTGATTTTATCGCTTCATCAATATTTGCAATAAAAAAGACAGGTCCGTATTCGGAAATAAAGTTGATGGTGGCCGTGTTGAGACGAATCGTTCAATCTAAGATTTCTTCTCACAACGTTATAGTACATTTAGAATACAATAAAAATTTTCTTTTCCATTTTTTTATATTTTCTGAAATAACAATTCTATTCGTTAAACACTAAAAACACCATTTTTAGTTTTCCCTGTATAAATCGGAAACGGCGAAAATCCCTGAGGATCTTTTCTTACCAATTTACTGCTTACCATAATAGTTCCTTTTTTTTCATTTCAATAGTCTTCATATCTGTAACGGTTCAGAATACAGCAATGTTATCTCATGATGAAAGAAACGGCCTATATATATATATATATATATATATATATATATATATATATATATATATATATATAATATATAAAGTTCTACCGTGCCTTACTGTTGACTTTCTATACGATGCAACCTGCAATTGTCGATTATTTTCCGGAAAAATACGACTAAAAAGTACTTCCATAATATTCGGCATAGTTTAACCATTCCCGAGCACTCCTTTCCCAGACACTCCTTCGTAATATATTAGCCATATATCGTAGCTGCGGCCTAATTAGCCTAGTTGGGGGACTGTTTTCGAACTTCAATTCAAACTAATTGATGTTTAACGTTGTCCTGGTACCGTCAACTTAGTAACGAACCTGCGAAGACGCAAACTGTACGAAGCGTCGAACAAGGTAAGGCGGCGTAGACCGGAAGTGGCTGTGTCGGATGGGATCGACTTCCGGTGTCGGAGTTGTCGCCGACAGTTAGAGGAAAACCCGCGTGGGAATTCTGTATTATCGACTGATCTTCGTTCCGTTGTCTCAGAAAATAAAATTTTGTAGGAGGGTATGTACCTACCCAAATATTCAGTAACTATTCATAAATTAATATAAAAAATTGGTGGGCAGCAGAGCTCCATCACTAAGGTCGTATTATTTCGCGCGAAATACATCTCTTCGAGATGCGATTCTAACGGATCGAACTATATATTGAAAAATCAAGCTTGAATAGCAAAAAGAATTGAAAAAAAAAGATTTATTTTATAAAAAAAAATGGCGAAGTGCATCGTGATTGAAGAAAAAATTGAAACCAACGAAGGAACGTATCTCAACATCAACATAATCCAGTCACAAAATTCCAACCCTACATTTTGAAAAAGTTTCGCGAACTGCATCGCGTACTGATACTAGATCGAGATGCAAGTCGAATGGAATAGTCACCAAGAAATGCAGCGCGTTTGAGCAAAACAGTTGAAACCAAAAGAGGATTTCAATTCAACATATTCTCAATTTACGTACCAAATTTCAACCCTCTTACTCAATCTGCGCAAGATGTGGAGTTCGGCAATTTTTCCAAAACCTTGAAAAAAGGAATATCTACGTACAAATGGCGGCGGTTGGAAAAATTCAACCAAATTTTGATAGTTTCGTTCTGCAACGAAAAGAATCCCAGAAAAGAATTTCAGCACATTCGAGTAGATGGTAGCAGCTGGAGATGCTGATATGTAGCGGGGAAAAAATAAATATATATATATATATATATATATATATATATATATATATATATATATATATATATATATATATATATTCTAAATCCCAATAATACCTTTCGGTGTTTGGGTCTCAAAATAACATAATACTCTATTACTACAATTTAAACTTAATAATTTTCTTCCATTCTTCCCTGTTTGCCGCTGACGCTCTAGCTTCAACGATGCTCTTCCCCCTTCTTAAAATTTCTTTTGCAACTATATCGTCCCAAGTCATTTTAGGTCTCCCTCTTTTTCTCTTGTTGTCCACCCTCGCCTCCCATATCTGTCTCGCAGGTCTCTCTTCTTCCATTCTCATCAAGTGCCCCCACCACCCCATCTGCCTTTCACCAACATAATCATCCATTGACTCTATCTCCAATTCTTTCCTAACATCTTCGTTTTTCCATCTATCCAATCTTGTTATACCCTTTACACTTCGAAGATACTTCATTTCCATTGCCTGTAATTTCCTTCTGCTCCTTTTAGGCCAAGCTACAGAGACTTTTTCATGTAAAAAGTGTTAGAAGAAAACCAGCTCCGCCATTGTGTGTAAAATAGTTTCACATGATATAGTGATATGTTTTTTACTCGACTTTATTATTTGTGTCTTTGTTATTAACAATTTTATGCAAAAAATCGCATAGTTTTTTGCTTATAAAATTGAAACTATCAAAGTAATCGTGATGATGTCAAAAGACTTATTGTAGAAAATGAAAAGACGAAAAAAATGAGAGGTCGGACGACTCGATCAGACCCTTTGTCTAAGGGAAAATTGGAAAAAACCGTCCAAAATGCAGTTTTTTCAAAAGTTCATAACTCGGTTATTTTTTGAGTTGTAGCGTAGATCTTCCGGTTAGTATTATTTATTAATATAAACTTCATTTGTGCGAAGAGCAGGAACTGTCCGATGCATAGTTTTTGATCTGTGGCCATTTGATTATGTTACTATGCAATTTTCCAGCAGACCTGAATGCGACAGATATGGTCTGATTTCAATTTACTAAAAAGATTTTGAAAGTAGAATTCTCATAGTTCAAAACGTTCATCTTGGTTTTCCATAAAAACGCTGAGAAATATGTTAAAAATAAAGCTGAACATGACGAAAAACGGCCGAGCGCGTAAGAGTAGTTGAAGAGTGGGGTTAGAGCAGCAGGCAAGGAGAAGTATGACATTCGAAAGCGTCGGCATTTTGAACGTGACAGTAATTTCTAAACGTTGTCAGATAATAATAGTAAACCCCCACTCTTCAACTACTCTCACGCGCTCGGCCGTTTTTTGTCATGTTCAGCTTTATTTTTAACATATTTCTCAGCGTTTTTATGAAAAACCAAGATGAACGTTTTGAACTATGAGAATTATACTTTCAAAATCTTTTTAGTAAATTGAAATCGGACTATGTCCAAGGACCGAACATAAAATTGTTAATAACAAAGACATAAATAATAAAATCGAGTGAAAAACATATCACTATATCATGTGGAACTATTTGACAAACAATGGCGGAGCTGGTTTTCTTCTAACACTTTTTGCACAAGTTGCTCACTCTAAATCTCTGTAGCTTGGCCTATTTGTGTAGTAACCCATGTTTCACAACCGTACGTTAGTACCGGTCTAAATATGTTCTTGTACACTGTCATCTTGGTTTTTTCCTTTATTTCCCCTTTCCTCAAAAATTTTCTGTTTAGAGCAAAAAATAATTTATTTCCTTTTTCTGTTCTATTTTCAATATCCCTTTCTTGACTACCACTGTTATCTATATCCACTCCTAAATATGTGAAGCTATTTACTTTTTCGATTTGTTCATTATCTACTGTTATTTGCACATCCTCATCCTCCTCTATATCCGTTATCTCCATAACCTTAGTCTTTTTTTTGTTTATTTCCATTTGATACTTCTTCAATGTTTCGTTCAAAATATCCACATTCCTCTGTAAAGCAATTTTCGAACCTGCCATTAAAACAATGTCATCTGCAAAAGCCAATGTTGAAGCCTCCACTTTTCTCATTTTCCTGTGTCCAACTATCAGAGTTCTCATTTTATCCTTCGTTTCTTTTATGACCTCATCCAAAAATACTATAAAAAGTGCCGGGCTCAAAACTCCTCCTTGTCTTATTCCTTCTTTGGTCTGGAAACCCTCCGATCTCATATTCTTGTAGGCAACACAATTCAGACTTTCGCTGTACACACTTTCTATGGATTGCACTAGCTGTTCTGTGATTCCTCTCTTCCTCAATATTTCCCATATTTTATCCCTCCTCACTCTATCAAAAGCCTTCACAAGGTCTATAAAAACAAAAAACGCTTTCCTACCAGTTTTCTTCACTTTCTGTATAATTTGTTTAACTGAAAATACATGGTTGTACACTTCTTCCCTTCATGAATCCACTTTGAACTGGCTCTAATGTATGCTCAATACAATTTCTGAGTCTCTTCTCTAAAATACCTTCATATACTTTCAGTGCTGTACTCATTAGATTCATTCCCCTATAGTTGTTACACTCCTTCTTATCTCCATTCTTAAATATCGGTACAACCAATGCCATTTTCCAATCCTCTGGTATCCTTTTGTCAGACCATGCCCTCTGACAAATTTCCATTAAAACTTCAGTGCCTTTTTCTCTCATATTCTTCAACATGTGTTATCTGATCTTTTCCGGGTGCTTTTCCATTTTTAATTCTCTTTATTGCCTGTTTGAGTTCATCAATTTCTATCTGTTTTTCCTCTTCGCTCCCACATTGATTCTCTGTTTTCTTATCAGCAATTTTCACTCGATCCTCCCTAATTTCCTCTCCTTCCAGCAATTCCATGAAGTGCTCCTTCCACCTACCCATTATCTCTTGATCTTCTGTCAATAATGTTCCTTTTTTGGACCTGACAGATGCATTTCCAATCTGTTTACCCTCTCTCATATTCTTTAATACTCTATAAAATAATTTCTGATTGTCTCTTGCATTTCTTTCCATTCTCTCTCTCTCTCTCTCTCTCTATATATATATATATATATATATATATATATATATATATATATATATATATATATATATATATATATATTTGTACTGGGGAACAATTATAAATATGTTAATTCACTACGAGTCAAGTACGCTGCATTGAAGAGATCTGAATATCTGATAAGATCGAAACAGCTGTATGTAGATCTTGAGTCGGGAGTGACTTGACATTTTCTATAATTCACTGTGGTATTCTGAATGCAGATTTTGCGTCAATTCACTGTTACATCGTGAATGCAGATTACGCAATTTTCAAGGTATTGAAGAAGTTTCCTGGTTCAATTTATGTGATATATAAGTAGCTTGATAGGTAGGTTCGATGTGGGATTTTCAGTTCCTTCAGTAATTGATAGTGCTTCTCAAGATATTTTTCAAATATTTATTAATATACATGGTGCCATTTAAACTGTATGACCATTTCTGGTATATCCGAATGGACAGTAAGTATAAAATTTAATGTAAATATTTTACCCACACTCAAGTATAGAAATTGCCAGTTCGAAATTACATTCTGGTTCAATAATAATAAATAGCTAGCTAGAATTATTAGATGGATATTCTTAGTTATAAACTCACACTTTTAGTAGTACACTAAGTTTACTATTTTGCTCTGAATTTTCTATCTATATTTTAAATAGTGAATGTGCTTCGGTCTTCATATTGTACGATGATGCGGTAACTTCCAGATATGCATATATATTAGTAATTATTGATCAAAAGAAAATTTAAATGGAAAGATATTTCAATTAGGTGTGAAATTTTCTTAGTCAAAATTTTTTCTCGCTTAGCTCTTTTCGTGCAACTCAAACTGCTCAATTTATGAATGCCAGTTGATGATTCGGCTAACATCCGGAAGTGTTTCATCGTGCATTCAATCCGAGATTCAATCACTAGTTCGTAGGCACCTATGAAGCTATATACGTTTAAGTTGCACACCCCTTGATGTCGTTGTGTTTAGGGGACATTATTTATAGCGAGATTGAAGGGTAATGTATGAAGAACTTATAGACTCCTTTCACACGGGACGCTGCACATCTCTCGCTCCTATACAGCAGCGTTTATCGCTCCTATCTCCAGCCCTTTTACACGGGGAGCCATTTTAGTACCTGGCTCGTTCAGCTCAGTCGTATAATGAATCGCACGAGAGCTGTTGCCATATACCTTCTCTACCGTCGACACAAACTTCGACGACCTAAACGCAAACGATCAAGAATGGTAAGGGTACACCCAATCAATCAAAAACGCGTTGAAGTAGCAGTTTTTGCCACCTTTACCAAGAACTCAGACGGAATGAGAAAAATTATTTTATTTATTGACTTCCACTCAACTTTTCACGACTTCCTTTCGGTCCTTGGACATGTCGATACTTTCATCCGAAAGAGCGGTTCGGTTGCGGACAGCACAGATTAATAACTCCCCATCGTAATCTGCCATGATGATGAGTGTCAACCGTCAACTGGGGACGAGAGCGAGAGCCATTTTCACTCCTCATGTGAAAGCCTCCACTCATCCTTTTACATTTCGAGGAGGGGACGCAGTTTCCCTGTTCGAGATGCAGGAAATTTGATATCTCTCGTCTCCCGAGGTGTGGCTGCTCCCGCTCTCTGTCTGAAAGCTCCATTGGCTTTTTGGTGCTGGGATCCTTCTTCTGTCTCGGGAGCGAAATACGTAGATACGCGAATCTACCCGTGTGAAAGGAGCTATACGGTAAAGTCACATATCTCTGCGTTGTGTTCTTTGATGAAAAATATGGAGTGCATTTTGCACTCCATATTTTTAAAACGTAACCATAAAAGTAGGATTTTAGGAACCTAGGACCGTCTGAATTGACCTGCCAGCAAAGAACACCAATTTTCTTCCACCTAGAGATCATGCTCAATCTAACAAAACCAAAAACTCGATGATAAACTGTCATTATCTTGGCGCATTTCGTCCAAGACAGTAAAACAATCTCGCGACACAAAAAACCTAACTATTGGAGGACTCTCCCAGTCTCCGTGCCTCAGATAGTTCGAACACCAAGTGGGGCACATTATTAGAAAGGTCTTGGTGGCAGCTCCTAGGAACCACACGGGTCAGATTACTGATTTATGTGATTTTTTCAAAAACAAAGTACTTCTCGCTGTAGCAGAAGTTTAATTCTGATGAAATAGTTTTTAATGGGGAAATTAATGATTTCTACAAATTTGATAAACCCACAATAAATTCAACCAACTCACTCAAGAGTTAACGGCCCCACGTCTCGACTACCTCAAATCGTAATAAAAGTTTCGTGTATTTCTACTATTGATGAACTTACTTCGAAATCGTCATCAATCTCGCTTTCATTCTACTACAGGTTGAATACCGGTTCATTTAATGAATTATTTAAATAGCGGCGCGGTTGAATGGGCTCAATCAAATCGCATGATTTGTAACATTCTGAACTTATCGAATCAGTGTTGATAATCACATTTTGTACGCAAACGCTTATAGTAAGGTGAAAAAGACGTTTCTTACTATTACTTAGTATACGTTTTAAAAACATGCAAATTGATATCGAAATTTTTCAGTATTATCAAACTTCCAATATCAATTTTTAGTCGTACCGTATCCCATAAAATACTTACTATTGCAGTGTATCGAGGGAAATCAGTCAGGCGCGGGAGTGTTTTTTCATCCGTTTTAAAGCTCCTTGATCACGATTTTCGTCTGACTTTTCCAGCGGTTCCCATCGAGTCAAATGAGCTGAAATTTGGTAGTTAGGATTGTTTGTGTTGCAGAACGAAATTATCAAAATTTGGGTGAATTTCTGCAACCGATGCCATTTTTACGTAGATATTTCTAATTGTCATATAAATATCCTTTCAGTTACATTTTTACATCTCCGGTTCGTATCACACTAAATGAGCTGAAATTTGGTATCTGAAGTGGCTTCCGAGGCAGAACGAAGCTATCAAAATTTTGTTAAATTTTTCCAACTCTCCGTCATTTTTACGTAGATATTTCTTGTTTTATGTCTCCACAGCTTCTGCAAATTGAGTTAGAGGGTTCAAATAATAATAATAATAATGATAATTTATTTTCCTTTCTGACAAAATAACATTTGTATAGGAATTGTCGAATGAACAAGAAAATATCACATTTTCCTTAAAAATTTTTCTACAGAATATAAACATTTATCAACCAATATATTTTTCAACTTAGCCCTAAATACTTTTAGACTAGGGGACTCAATGATAGACTTTGGCAGTTTGTTGAAAAATTGTGCCCCCAAAGAGTCAGGTGACTTACATCCTACCTTATACTTATTGTAAGGAACATACAAATCACTTTGCTGACGTGTATTAACCTCATGTTCATCTTTCACTAAATTAAAAATACTCTTATTAGTATAAACATAGATACATATTTCAAAAACGAAAAAGCTTGGAAGAGTTAATATTCCAAGTTTTTGAAAAAGACACTTACAGGAATATGAACTGGAAACACGAGATATACATCTAATTATTCTTTTCTGTGATAAAAAAACTTTACAAGCAAGAGATGACCAACCCCAGAAAATGACACCATATGGTAATCTCGATTCTGCGTGAGCATAATAAAGAGATACTAGTTGTTTTTCATCTAAAACAGTGCGCAAGTTTTTAATCATATAAACAACACTATTAAATTTTCCCGAAACATATACGCAATGATTTTTAAAATTGAGACATTCATCCAAATAGACTCCCAAAAATTTCACATTCTTACTTTGTTCAAGCAGATTTTCCCCTGCATGAAACATTTACTCTAGAGCACTTCCTCTGGTAATTATGAAACCGTATAAGAGCCGTTTTATTGCTGTTAAGAAACAAGGAATTATCACCAAACCATCTATTCGCTGCATCTACCACTTCATTACATTTGCGTTACAAACTACTATCTAGTTTTTCAGATACTAAAAAAGAGCTATCATCAGCATAAATAGTCATTGCATCGGCAAATATACAGTCAATGTCATTTATATAAAGAACGAACAGGATGCCCAATATAGAGCCTTGTGGGACACCTATGTTCACATTCACACATCTAGAACTGATCTGTTGTTCCGTTTTCTCATTGCTAAAAAAAATGCTAACATATTGTTTTCTGTTCTCAAGAAATGTCTTTATCCATTTTAAAGCAGAATCATTTATTCCATATTTCGATAATTTAGCTAATAAAACCATGTGATCGACGCAGTCGAACGCCCTGCTGAGATCACAAAAAATTCCAACTCGCCTGCCTCGATCTGTCGTATTACTCTATGATAAAATGAACCTATAGCTGTAATCGTTGATCTTTCTTTCATGAAACCATGCTGGTCCACAAATATGATATTGTTTTCAAGTAAGAAACTATTTAACCTATCCAAAAATGCATATTCAAACTTGGTACGTAGATTGAGTTGATGTTGAGAAAGTGCCATTTGGTAATTTCAACCATTTTTCTCAGTCGCGCTGCCCCGCACGGGGACTATTTCTTTCAAATCGCATCTCGACTGCTTCGCTATCAGTACTCGATGCATTTCGCAAAATTTTTATTTTACAATAGAGGGTTGAAATTTGGTACGTGGATTAAGTTAATGTTGGGGTACGTTCCTTCGTTTATTTCAACTTTTTTCCTCAAACGATTCACGGTGCACTTCGCATTTTTTTTTAATACAATAAATAATTTTTACTTTTTAGTTCGGTTTGCTATTCAAGCGTGATTTTTCAAGATATAATTCTATTCGTTAGAATCGCATCTCGATGCGATGCATTTCTCACGAAAAATGAGACTTAAGTGATGGAGCTCTGTTGTTCACGAGTTTTTTCAATGTAGGGAATTGTGCTTAAGACGACATACTCAGGTAAGATGACATAGTGCTGATATTTGTTCAAATATATGCGCCACAAGCTCCTATACGTCGTTTACACATTTGCTTGAAGGTGGCGTTACCACTCAAAACTCACGTGACTGATACGTTAGCGTTATTTGTCGGTTGTATGCATTGTTACGATTTCGTTGCTCGAAAATATTATTTTGCTGAAACTGCTTGTCCCGATAAATTTATTTCAGGTAAGTTTTGGTTGTGTTTGAGTATTTTCATATGAGCTTTGGTTAATATGCGTTATGAGTACTAAAGAATAATGGCAGGAACATGAAAATTGGAAGGTACAAAAGGTGTCAAACATTTTGTACCTCGTAGGGAAAGATGACCTAGCAACCTCCGTATCAAGATGACATAGTATGTCATCTTACCCTGAAGTACTTTAGGTTGAGTAAGAATATTTCAAAATCAATTTTCTCAGGATGCCTGGCAATTATCAACGCAAATCCACGCTTCATTCGTTTGACAAAAGAAGATATGGCGAAGGCCATTGAAAGCGCCAAAGAAATCAACATGGGGTGACTTAAGGCCTCGGAAACATTCAACATGCAGCAGGCCACGCTTCGTCGTCACTACGCGAATATTTCAGTAAATCTTGGTCGTTTGAAGCCTACTTTTGGAGCAGAAATAGAACAATAGTTAGTGGATCATATACTTCATTTTGAATAGAGATTCTTCAGATTTTAGCACCACTGATGTCAGAAATTCGGCATATGAATTTGAGAAAATGGCAGGATTGTCTAATAGATTCGAACAGAATAAAGCCTTAGAGCTCGAAAGCAGGTGATGCGCGTTATCCTTCAGGATGATTCTGCTGCCTAACCTGAAGGAGATTTCATGTAGGACGCTGTTGAAGAAGATGATGAGTATAATGCTGCATGTCTCTATTGCAACGATTTATATACTAAATCGAAGTGAGGAGAGCACTGGGTATGTTACCAATTATGTAAGATGTGGTGCCATACTCTATGTGCTGGCATTGCACCAAGAAGTAAGCTGTTCAAATGTGAATTGTGCACCGCTTATGGGATATGTCAACTTAGACTGTGCGTGTGTCATCGTACCCACATGGACATCATAAGTATTTTTTTAATATATTTCAATTATTTAATTTTTTGTAGTCAGGATTTATTTTTGTACTTCGATAATTAAATATAATTAAGTACGGCAATAGAAGTACAATAATATCATGAAAAATGCTATTTTCATTTTTTCCCCTTGAGGCATGTTCTCATTTCGTAGTTGATAGAAGTTATCACATTGCAACTGTGTTGAACTCTATGAACTGATATGAGTTAATCAGCATTATTGTTATATGGCTTATAATTATGCCTGACTTAGTAAAACCTAGATAATAGTGAATTTCGTTTACTATTTATTATCAATAATAATAAACAGATTAATATTATTTCACAATTCTAATTATCTGTAGCGCTTCACGAGATTAGCTTGTCAGGCAATTTAAAACGTCGCTGGTTCAATATTCTCTGTTTAATGATTTCAATATCGTTCATCTCCCTTTCAGTTGTATCTTCAAAGATCGCCAAATGATTGGAACAACGAATCTAAAGGCTCTGTTCCACCGGAGGAAATTGAGCAACATTGTGGAACATTTTTGTTGCTGTTGCTTGTTTCCGTGAATGTTCCTTAAAATTTCCCTTATATTTCGGCAATAATTCTACCCATGGCAGCAAGGACAAACATTTAGCAACAAAATGTTCCTCAATATTCCTCCGGTGAAACAGTGCCTTTATGCTTTCCTACTTTTATGAATAAAAGGTGAAAATTAGAGTACTTAAGTACTTAACCATGTCAAACTATTAGAACTACTGTACCATCGAAATAAAACTTAATACCAACCTAAAAAACAACATGACAGTATTGATTCTAACAAGTTGTGCCGATGTAACTCAACGTTAAATTGATATAAATTTCAGACTCAACAATAGTAATAATCCTGATGGAATAATGAGGTCGTTTGCATCTCATTGTGTTCAGTGTTTGTTGCATTCGTTCGAGGGGAAATATTACACAGGCCAACAACAAAATTATTTGTTTTATTTTAATAGCTGATCTTTGTAGATTTTACTGAGCTGAATCCTAATCTGTTCTCAGTTTGTCTGTATCTCCAATAATTTTAGAGCAATTTGCGTTTTTTATATACGTGGAATGAATGAAACTCTATGTTACATAATTATCATGATTTGTACTTACAGTAGGCTACTCAAAAGAGTGATATAATACAGGTCTTTTCGTTGGAGCGTATGGCATTTTCTGCGTTGAGTCGCTTGCTGAACTTTTAGGTGAAGTGACCAACAGTAGTTCCTCATCATGCTGGTGTTCCAGCAGTCCTGGTAGCGTTTTTCCATCACTGGTGGAAACGCTCACCTTGCTCCTCACTGACATCTTCCAAATTGTTAGGAAAGTAATCAAGGTGACTCTTCAAAAGTAAACTTTCGTGTCTATCAAACATCCTGAATTTTCAAACTTCTTCAATATGTTAGCTAGAATAGTAACATATTCTGAGTCTTTTTTTCGATTTCCAAGAATTTGTTAACGACTTTCTCGAATGATCCCCATGCTTTTTTTGTTGAATTTGTGAAAGACGTGGAAAATATTGGCAGTGACACGGCCCATCCTCTGGTAAAGCCCAATATATTTAGGGGAGATAGGAGCAAGTGTTTTGGATCTACAAGGTTTTTGCGAAGAATGTTCTTCTCACCAGGTTTTAAAGACTCCGTCACATGTCAGTTCTGTCTGCACCAATGTTGTTCCCTAGCTCTACTGTTCCATTCACTAAAGAAACATGTAAATTTGGTGAAGCCACCTTGCTGACCAAGCAGCATACATATTACTTTTAAATCACCACATATCCAACCATGAGCAGAATAAACTATTTTATTTAACACTATTTATAAATTTGATAAATTCAACTATAAAATGTGAAGAAATGGTAGGTGATACAGGTTTTAAGTAATATATTTAGTTATCAGTAATATTGCGTTACAAGGTCTATTTGAAGCTTTTCGTATTCAACCAAGCTAGTTAGCTGAGTGTTTTGCTCGATACTAGCATTTGAGAGGTCCCGAGTTCTGAACCCGGGCTTGACTGGTTTGTTATGAGCTTTTCTAAGTTTTCCCCTAGATAAGTGACTGCTTGCAAACATACAAAATCGAATGCTAGGCCAATATTCATCATTTGAAACCGATCTCACTTCCTATGTTCCATAAATCACGTGGTATCACCTATTCTTATTGCACTTGTACCTACAAGTGTATCCTATGATCCAATACAAGTAGCTCTACTCTTCCACGTATACTTGAGAGTGCAATTAAATACGTGATCTTTTCTTTTTTTTGCATCTGTTAGAGGCTTATTCGATGGCTGTCGTGAGCAAGTAATTGTGGGGATGGCTGTTAAGATCATTCCTAACGTATACTCAGGTTTTCATATTCAAGTTCCTAATATAATATTTCTAGTCCATCAATACCTATAAAACACAGATTAGACGATACAATCAGCTTCTAACATTCCGAAAGTTATTCATGCTAATGTCAGGTGGAAGGTCGCAAGCGCAAGTATACCCATTTATGTACAAAATAATTTACGAAAATTTACTTCAGGAAGCTTTTGTGGATATTTCAATTTTCTGGCTGTGAATTCCTTATTCTCTTATCTCCTAATGAAGAAGAAGCAGGTTGATTGTGTAATCATAGACTCTGTTATCCTGCAGTCGCACATCCGGTGCGATTTTTCCGGGTCATGATTTATTCTGGTTTCGTCTACATACGTCTACATTGCAACTAGATTACTTTTATCGACAAAGTAAAAAGATTGTTTAATTCGGCAAGACATGAAGGTGTATATTCTGGTTATCCCATACATTCCAAGAATCAAACAATTACACTTGTCCATGAAGTGGTGATGAAAGTGAGCAGGGATTCATTTAGATTGTCCATTTTAAATTGGTAAAATCATGAAAAATATTAAGTATAAAGTAGAAGTATAAAAATATAATAATATACAACATAAAAGGTACCTACTTATTTATGCCGTTTACCAAATTTTAAACATGCTAAACAAAAATGAAAACTCTTCAAATGCTAAGCCTATATAAACCAGCACTCTCTTCATTTTAACTGAGTACGGTTACGTCGAAACTCGACGCTGCAACTGTGTGAGTGAAGATGTTTCTCGCAGACAGGAACAAAACGTCTGAAAGAGCAGAATTTCCAGTTGACCAAGGAGTATCAGGTACATCTTAAGGCACATTAGGAAACTGCAGAGCAATCTGTTGAATTCGAATATTTCTACATTTTTTTGTATAGTTGAAACCGTTCTAGAAACCTGCTTTTCATTCCTAGCGGTTACGAAGAAACGATTTCGTTCCTAATGAGCCCATTCAAGCTGCAATTTATCGAGTGTTTAGTTTTCACAAAGCGGCAGACTTTTCGTAGAAATCCCCAAATAGCACAAATGTGTTTCATCCGTCGTAAACCGTGGCATATTTGAAATATCGCCTGGGAAATTTTCGTAATTTCGATTTTGCAAACTTCCGCTCCTTATCTAAATAAATGAGATGTCCAAATAAACATTTTGTAATACATTGCTAAAATAGGGGCAGTGTTATCTTATTTATTGGGATAATTCTTGCTGAAGTAATATTTATAATATTTGTTTGGAAATGATAATATCTGCAATGATGTATTGGATGTTTAAGAAACGTGAAATTTATCTACACCACATGAAGTAAATCAGTATTTCAAAAAGAACTATACTACTTCTATTACTGCTTTTTCACTATTTTTAGTGTGAGGATATTTGTCTGGAATTTAAACCAAGAAATTAGATTTGCTATGTTACTTACATATATGAATATATATATATATATATATATATATATATATATATATATATATATATATATATATATATATATATACATATATATTTGATAAACTTGGTTCACGGAATGAACCGCGTGAAAGATTTGAAAAAATCTCGACGTTTCGTCTCCTTTTGCGAAGCCATTTTCAGGAGAATTAGAAGGGGAATAATTCAGAATCGTGGCCTCAATCTGCCTACTCCACGATCCGAATTAGGAGGAATCGGAAACAATACGATTGCGTGGTCTCAATCTGCCTACTCCACTAACCGTACTGCTTCCTGTCAACTCTGAAGTCTCAACCTGCCTACTCTTCAGAGTCAACTGACGGGCCGATTGTCGCGTGGCCGTATTTATAGGGGAGGGGGGCGGGTACTCACGCTCATCAGTGCGGGATGCACTCTGATTGGGCGTTACATGGCGACCACTGAGAAGTGGTTTCCATGCTGATGGGAGTCTGTGACTGTCATCTCTGGTGTTCAAACAATTTGGACGTTTTTCTATTTCTACAGCTTCACGGAAAATTCGGGATTTGAAAGATCGGACGGGAGCAATAGTTCTTGTATTGGGGAAATCGATAATGTGGCCTGTTTGGGTGTGATGTTGGGAAAGGGCGTTGGAGATATCTGAGTGTCTTACTGAAAGTGAATGTTCTTTGGCACGGAACTGAATTCGTCGGTTTGTTTGTCCTATATAAGAACGAGGACAATTGGAACAGGGAATCTCATAAACACCGTGATTTTCGTTAGGAATTTTATCTTTGACGGATCTGACCAGATGGGAGAGTTTGTTGGGTGGTGAATATTGTTTTGATGTTCGTGTTTTTGAGAGATCTTGCGATCTTATCTGTTACTCCTTTGATGTAAGGAAGAAATAATTTAGGTGTAGATTCTTGTTCAGTGGGATTGGAAGGAGGTAGAGGTGGGGCGATGTTTGTGTGTTTGCGTATGTTCTTGTTGATTTGATATGTGTTGTAACCGTTCTGTAATAATATATGTTTTAGAGTATTGAGTTCTGATTCACGGTGTTCGTCGTCAGATAGTCGAATGGAGCGGTGGATTAGGGTACTAACTACATAGTTAAGTTGAGAAGGATGGTGGTGAGACTGGGCGTTCAGATAACGGTTTGTATGGGTGGGTTTACGATAAACTGAATAGGAGAAGCCTTGGGATGGAAGTTTTTTGACCATTACATCGAGGAATGGCAGAGACCCATCGTTTTCCACTTCCATTGTGAATTGGATACTTGGATGTATGCCATTCAAATGATTCAAGAAGTGGAGCAACGAGTCTCCGCCATGGGGCCAGATCGCAAAGACATCGTCTACATAACGTAGCCAGCATGATGGTTTAAGGTCGAATGACGATAGAGCTTGGATTTCGAAATGTTCCATGAAAATGTTGGCTATGACGGGGGAGAGAGGGGATCCCATTGGGGCTCCCTTAATTTGTCTGAAGAAATTGCCTTGAAAGATGAAGTAAGTGTTGGCCATGCAGTGTTTGATCAGGGATAGGTTGTCTGGGGATATTTGATGTTTCTTGTCTAGGATGGAAAGTGTTTCTTCAATGGGGATATTTGTAAATAAGGAGACAATATCAAAACTAACAAGGAGATCTGTTGGGGTAATATCAATACTTTTGAGGAGTTCTATGAAGTGAAAAGAGTTTTTGACGTATGACTGGGTTTGTTTGGCAAGGGGTTGAAGGGTTTTGGCGAGATATTTCGCAAGAGGATGTGTTGGACAATTGTAAGCGCTGACAATGGGTCGAAGTGGAATATTAGGCTTGTGAACTTTGGGTAGACCATAAATTCGAGGGGTTCTTGAAGATTTTTCTCTTGGGATTAGATACTTTTTTATTTCAGGTGGGAGATTCGATTCGTTGATACGAGATTTTGTGGTTTTCTCCAGGTATGTTGTCGGGTCATGAGGGATACGCTTATAGTCGGGGGTGTCTAGAAGATTGGACATTTTATCGAGGTAAGAAGAAGTGTTAAGTATGACAGTGGCATTGCCTTTATCGGCTGGGAGGACGACTAGATTTTGGTTATTGTAAAGTTCTTTGAGAGATTGCCTCTCAGAAAAAGTGAGGTTGGGACGGGGTGGCCGACTTGTACGAAGAATTTTGGCGATGTCATGCCTGGCAGTTTCCGCTTGATCTGTTGGAAGATGGGAAATTGCTTCTTCTGTTTGGGAGATAATAGTTTCTATGGGGATGGATTTGGGTGTGATGGAATAGTTGAAACCTTTCGAGAGTGCTTTTGTCGCGATCTCGGAAATTGGGGTGTCAGAATAATTGTGAACAATGGAGGAGGTATGAGATGAAGATGATTTTTGTGGTTTTTGGGAATTGATGAGTTTGGCTAGTTTATTTTTCTGGGTTAGGGTCTTTTGGTCGGAAAGATGTTGTGCCTTGGAGTTGGATAGGCGATCAAAAGTATCCCGTAGGATTGGATGGACGTGGAAAGAGTGAAGGTGATGGAAAGTTTTGAGAAGTAGTTCGTTTGAGTGATTTAGGTTGCGTCTGGTAGTGTGAATGGAATCTCTAAGGAGGGCAAAACTTGTTCTATTGAGAATTCGGGTTATAGAAGGGGATTTTGTATGATGCTTGAGCTGTAGAAATTTGGGAATGACACGATGGTCACGACATGATTTCAGAAAAGTGAGGTCACAGAGGAGACGATGTTTTCGGGATAAAAGGGAAGAATAGGATTTTGTGATTGAAAGAAATTCCTCTCCGTAGAGGCGTATGAAATGTTCAGAAAGATTTCAGCGGTCTGAAGTATTTGAAAAACTTGGTTCACGGAATGAACCGCGTGAAAGATTTGAAAAATCTCGACGTTTCGGCTCCTTTTGCGAAGCCATCTTCAGGAGAATTAGAAGGGGAATAATTCAGAATCGTGGCCTCAATCTGCCTACTCCACGATCCGAATTAGGAGGAATCGGAAACAATACGATTGCGTGGTCTCAATCTGCCTACTCCACTAACCGTACTGCTTCCTGTCAACTCTGAAGTCTCAACCTGCCTACTCTTCAGAGTCAACTGATTCAAAGGAAAAATAAGTGTTTTTCCATTGAATTTTCTTTATTTACATGGATATATATATATATATATATATATATATATATATATATATAGGTATATATATATATATAAATATATAGATATATATATATATATATAGGTATATATATATATATATATATATATTTAATATATATTAAATATATATATATATATATATATATATATATATATATATATATATATATATATATAATATATTATATATATAGGTATATATATATATATATATATATATAGATATATATATATATATATTATATATATATATATATATTATATATAGATATATATATATATATATTATATATATATATATAATAATAAATATATATATATATATAAATATATAATATATATATATATATATATATATATATATATATATATATATATATATATATATATATATATATATATATATATATATATATATAATTATTTATTTGAATTGTTGTTGCCTGTGAACTATTTTTAACTTTTTGATAATTATTAGTAATAACAGGCTTGGTGAATCTCGAAAAACTCGATTTTATCAAATGTCAAAGAAATTTCAATATCTCAAAAGTTTTGAAAAAGCCACGAATGTCGTGGCGAAACATTAACTTTTTAATAAAATCGAGTTTTTCGAGATTCACCATCTGTTATTGCTAATAATTGATTATACTTTAATTTACAGAATTAATGGTATTCATCGTAATTATGCATAATAATACATATATTTCGGATAGTTGTGTTCATTGTTCCCATTATCTGTTTCGATGTTAATATTGTTATCAGAAAATAGGTTACATTCATCATGGCCGTATTGAAAATATTGTTTTCATTGTACTGAATTCTGAATAAACTCTGCTCTCCAGAAATGTTTTTTATCCTTGCATCCTGATTTTTTAGCATTTAATTACTCTCAAAGGTTTTTAATTTATTTTATTGTGTCAGTTCTTTTATTTCTAGGACTACCCCCGAAAATTTACTGTACGGATAAACGTACTCCTATGTCCAAGTACTAGTTGTGAAAATGTAAACTTCAATTCGATATAATGAGGCGCAATTCGTATCCTTACGTTCAATTAGTTTCACCCTTCGTATTACTCATGATAATCAGCAAGAATTAAATTGGTGCCAGTTCCCCGACCGTACCATCTGCTCTGTCACTGTGTGGAATTGAGAGCATTACTCAGAAAGTGCAAATTTGACGCAATCCACACTCTACGAGCGACCCGACGACGGCGCAGAAAATCACAATTGGTATGTGGTCATTTTGTCACAACCGCACAAATACGGCCGCATCTCCGTGTTGGCGATGATGATGACCTTTCATCTTTCTCATACGCGTAGGAATGCGTGGAATTGTTCTACGAACTTGTCACCGTCTTCTGCATAAACATCGAAACGGATGGCTTGAGGTTGTTCTTTCGTATTTATTCGTCTGTCAAATTCCTCTTCGGGAGTTTGTTGACTTGAACTCGTGGAGAGACACATTCGAATGGAATTTAACGCTCATTAAAGAGGGAAAAATTAAATAGCAGCCAATACACTTGTTTTGCTGGGCAGTTATCTCCATGAATGCCTTAAAAGAGTAATAATACATGCCTATGGTGAAATTATAATGTCAAAACATGGGAAATTTTGAATTGGGGTTCCCCAAGGTACTATTTTGGGAACAATTTTCGTCGTAATTTCAATAAATGATATTTCAGACACTCAACATTTTTTACGTGCTATAAAGTCGGTAATCGTCCATGGAAAGGAGGACGAAAAATTAACAATTCAAAGATTACTGGCAAGTTTTTTTGGGTAACTTTCATTTTAGGAATGAGTAATCACTGTGAATCCATGATAAAGAAATCGAGTCTTAAAATAATTCCTTTCAATGCATTTTTCACTACATACAAACTGCATGTTTCTCTTATTTCAGAGAACGTAGAGATATTTATATATAAGGGAATTCGTTTATTCTGGAGTTTCGGAAACGAATATAAAAGAGAGTGAAACTTCAGATTCATATTTTTATGTTGCAATTTCCGAGTATTACGTTTTCAGAATGAAGAAGAATTCTCAGTAGTGGCGTAAGCTATGTTCTACGAATTTCAGGGACAAATTCGTGATTCATTACCATGCCTTTCGTTCTAGAGGATTCTAGGAAGCTATTGATAAATGTGAGAGTTTCATTATGCGTCGACCTCAGTTTGTTTGGAAACGGTGACACTAGTCTAGACGAGCGTTTCCGAAACTTTTCACGCTTCAGGATTTCAGATAATGAACATTTAAAAAGTGGGAACACTTAATCTTCTTGTCGTTGACAAAAATACATTTTTCGAGAAGAGGATATTATATTTTCAAATCTTTTATTTAGTTTCAACTGACCCGATGCCTGTCTGTAATAAAATCTTGCAAGTTAAATTTGTCCCAGTTTCGATGACACTGCAATATTATTATGACATGGAGTTGATTTGATGATGCAGCCGACGCAACCCCACCGAGTCTGGGCTCGTTTGATTCGTCTTGACAAGACGAATCCTAGATAGGGTTGCCATCACCTGAATTGCTGACGCCAGACAAAAAATTTAAAAACCCCGGACATTTGGGTGAAACTTAGTTCATTCCCGGGCACCCCGTAAAATATATATTTTTTGAATAAAATAAAACATCCTTTATATTTTAATTTTTTCATTTATTTAAACTTTAAACCGTTTTTTTGCGATATAAACAAACAACAAAAAACTAATAAAATATCTACTGATATAACACAGTTTACAGTTTTCTCTTTTTGAGGAAATATGCTAACAAAAATAATCAGAAAAACTCTTTTTTTTGTATCATCACATAAAAGACAACTTATAATGATAATTTTTAGTAGATCAAAACAGATCAAATAGACTACATTCATTGTAACAACAAATTATAGAATAGGTCATCTAGTTCGATTAGATAGGTTAGGTATTTAAAAGCCAAAATTATTTATTAACTATAAATTAAAAGTAAGTAACAAGTTTTAATTTTAACGAGGTCAAGTTCGTTTTACTAATTTAACTTAACTTGATATTTTTCAGACTTGCCAATTTCTGCCAAAGTGCCTTTCTTTTCCATCAGGAGTTTTTAAGAGAGGGAGCAACTCAAATCTTAAAAATTATACTTTATTTTGGTCAGTGGAGAAATTGTATGTGTATTTAGCAAGTTTCTCTCTGGATTTAGGTTGTATACGGCTTACGATTATAAATCAATTTTTAACTATGATTTGTGTTAATATATTGCTCATCTTTAAATCAATCGGGATTCCCCGGACACAAAATTTGTCCGGGTTTTACTCGGACATATTTTGGAAGCCTCGTCCGGATGACCACCGGACGCCCCCTAAACTAGGACAAATCCGGGGAAACCCGAACGGATGGCAACCCTAATCCTAGATGATATCCTTGGTTTGAATATGGAGCTGAAAGGTGGCTATGGGAACTCTGTAATCAAACAAAGTTACCTCATCGAGTATGGGTTCATTATATTCGTCTTGGCAAGGACTCTGGTCCTTAATGATATCCATGGTCTGATGATTGAGCTGAAAGGTGGCCATGGGAACTCCGTAATCAAACGACGCAACCTCATCGAGTTTGGGCTTATTTGATTCGTCTTGAGAATAACTGTGATCCTAGGGCATGATGATTAACTTGGTCGATTAAATTTCGTCCTTTTAATATTAGATATACAATAAAATATATGTAAATTAGATAAAAATTTATATTTAACATCATGAATACTGAAAAGTAAAAAATAAATAATTGAGTAAATATATATATATATATATATATATATATATATATATATATATATATATATATATATATATATATATATATATATATATATATATATATATATATTTAAAAAAGCTTCTTTTAGTTGTAGTAATGAAAAAACTAACTGAAAATTTGAAACTAAGTTTATTGTGATTGGGAATGAGCCGTTTTACACTTCTCAATCGTGAAACCATAAAAAAGTCTTCAAATAAATGCGCGTTATATCCTCTTTTTTTCTCTCTTCCTGCGAAAAAGTGACAAGATTTATTTCGAAATTTTAAACTGCGATAAGTACCAACACAAAGGTTTAATATATAGTTTCAAGGTTTGAAAATACATATAAAATTATGGTATGTTGTCATAGACGAAGGAGCTTCATTATCGTTTGAAGGTAAATGAATATGAAACGGCTCATTTCCAATGGCAATAAAATTATTTTCATTTTTTCATTTCATTTTTAGTTGTATTTTCTCGGAAAATATTAGACTATTGCAGCGTATGGAAATTCAACAGTCAGGTGCGGGAGTAACTTTTTATCCGTTTTATATATATATATATATATATATATATATATATATATATATATATATATATATATATATATACAGGGTGCTTCACGGTGGATGGCACATTAGACGTTTCTGGTGAACTATACGACAGATCACTTTGAAATTTTAATGGAGGGCATAGTCGGACATTCTGTACCCAATTAAAATTATTTTTGGTAATGCGGTGTTGTCACTTCTATTAGAAAGTAGTAGCAACTTTGATTTTTCAAATGGAACACCCTGTATATAATATTATTTTCAGAATCTTCAACAATTTCCCAATAACTTTTCGTGATATTTCCCTATACCTATCTGTCACCGTTTTCGAAATAAAAATTATTTTCATTTTTTTCTTCGGAAATCAACTCCTATTGAAACGCTGATATCTTCGAATTGAGAAATACTATAATATCGAAATTTGGGTTGGAGCTTGTTGATACTTGGGGGCTTCCTACACTTCAGCCTAATCTGCGTTACTTCAATACAGGATGGTAAAAAAATTCAGTTATTTTGTTTGCTTGAAAAAGTGACTGAAAGTTGATTATTTCAAATGGAATGCCCTGTATATTATTGAAAATTCGGAAAGCTGCTGGAATTTCCTTTTTATCTATGTATATCATACCTATACCTAGCTAGTCAGGTTTCGGACTTATTAGCATTTATTTGTGAAAATGTTCCTTGTACATGGTGTCCCCATTCGGTATTTGGTAAGCATGCCATGATCACTATTTGACAGTAACGTTGTGACAATCTACTAATAGTATCGATATTTTTGACATCTCAGAAGTTGCAAATACCTTCAAAAACGATGGAACAAAACTATTCAAACGAAGTTCCTATGAATTTGTTTATTATTTTTGGACAGTTTGATAAAATTATCAGCAGAACATGTAAAAGTTCAATAAAATGTATCCGAATCTACCGCCAATAAACCTTAAGAAATTTATACGAATTCAGAACAATTTCAATGCGTATGGATAAACTTTAAAAAAGCACCAAGAGACTTGATAGTGGAAATATTGATATAAATAATTATAAAAAAGGAAAACAATTATGTGGAATGTTTCACAATATGTTGGAATTGCGGGCAGTTAACATCCGATTTCATTCGGATCCAAACCTTCAAATGTTTGGGTAATAACTTTGTAATTGTCTCTCGAACGTACGCCAAAAATGAACAAATTCATAAGAACTTCGTTTGAATAGTTTTGTTCCATGGTATATGGTATAAATCTACGGACACAAGCTTTGCCACTGTCAACATCGACCAATCAGAGAGCAGTGTGTTATTTGCCGAATTTTAAAGAAGCGTAAAATTAAAAGCTCTTGATTGGTCGAACCGTTTAGAATCTTACGAAAGGACATTCATTAGTTTATAAACTTACCACGAGACGCCGCAAATTGATAAGTTTGCGAACATGTTGGCGTAAAATAATACAATTTATCTTTCGTTTAGAATCCCACGAAAGTTTATAAATTTCCTAGGAAATTTATAAACTTACGGCTCTCGTTATCTTCCGGTGACATATACATATATATATATAATCTCTTGAAAATTATTAGCAATAACAGGCTTGTTGAATCCCAAAAAACTCGATTTTATTGAAAAGTTGACGTTTCGCCACGACATTCGTGGCTTTATCAATTCGAATAAATAATTATATATATATATATATATATATATATATATATATATATATATATATATATATATATATATATATATATATATATATACAGCGGGGCCATCCATAACTTTCCATACTCCGAATTTTGAGCTTTGGGATGGAATAACGAAAAAACGCTCGGACAGGTCAAATTTTGTTGAAAGGGGGACAAATAAGGGTGTTCAAATGAGTTTGATATCACTACCCCTCTAGCCGCAACCCCTAACAGCTCTCATTTTTGAATAGGGAAAAGGGGTCGAGCAGCACCTTGTTGGAAAGGCAATTCAATTTCCTGCATGAGTGTATTTTTTTTTCATCGCTTTATTATTATACAGAGTGACTCAGTATTGCATCAATAACTTTCACACGCCGAATTTGGATCTTTGAGATGGAAAAAACGCTCGGACGGGTCAAAAAATGAATTCGATATCACTACCCCTCTAGCCGCTACCCTAACAGCAATTATTTCAATTTAAACGAAAGCGCACGATTTACTTTGTAAATATTATTGTTTTCACGTTTTCAGTTATTGTCTCGGTTTCAGCATTTTCAACATGTGTTTGGCATACGCGTAGTGATCGAGAAATTGCAAAAAAAAAGGCGGCGATAACAGATTTCGTTGATATTGAGATGGAGAAGCTGTTTGAAAATGAGAATTCATTTAGTTATTTCAGACTTTGAAAAAAAATGAGAGCTGTTAGGGGTTGCGGCTAGAGGGGTAGTGATATCAAACTCATTTGAACACCCTTATTTGTCCCCCTTTCAACAAAATTTGACCTGTCCGAGCGTTTTTTCGTTATTCCATCCCAAAGCTCAAAATTCGGGGTGGAAAGTTATGGATGGCCCACCCATATATATATATATATATATATATATATATATATATATATATATATATATATATATGTATTATATATATATATATATATATATATATATATATATATATATATATATATATATTATATATATATATATATATATATATATATATATATATATATATAATATATATATATATATGTATATATATATATATATATCGTCGGTTTGGAAGAAGACTATAATATCTCAACAAATGGCATTTTTCAGAGAGCCATTTAAAGTTTTCATATTGATTTTTGTTAAAATGCTCAGTAGGTAATTTCATATTCTCTATGATTCAATAATCAGGAGGAACAATGTGAAATATGTCTGCCGTGTTTGGATTCTTGCATGTCTTAAAAACCTCCCCCTTATCTGCCACTTTCATCCCTCTTCTAAATGTGATAGTATTTCCCAAAAAGAAATTCAAAATGAAATTTTTTTATATGAAAGAGTGTAATATGTCAAAATGTAATAATATTGCACAAAAAATAGTAGTTAGCAGACTGCTTCCCTTTTTCGGGAAGACAGTTATATTTTGGTTTGTAATAGTTTTGCTCAGAAAAGTGCGATGAAACTCTTTTCTTCACTGTCCACTTTTTGATATATAATAGTCTTTCACAAAACAAACGAACTTTCTGAAGCGACTTCACAATGCTAACTGAAATGTAATGGTCTTTCTCAAAACTTATCAAAAGGGAGGGGAGATGTCATAGTTTCAAGCAGAGCGCCCTGGCGGTTTGAATAAAAGTACAAGTTAGGACCGTGTTCCACATAATTTCTCACACGATTTTGAGTTATTCTATCGATAAAACATAAAAATCACATTTTTGAGATGTAATAGTCTTCTTCCAAACCGACGATATATATATATATATATTTTTTTTTTTTTTCAAATTTTTCCCCGGTACATGATGGCATCTCCAGCGGGGCTCCCATCAAACTAAATGAGCTGAATTTTAGTATCTGTATTTTAGTGATTGTTCTTGAAGAAAAACGAAATATAAGTGCTCTCCCAGTGGTCGAAAATCAACATTAATTCATTAAACTTTCAAATTAGAACGTACATATACATTGATTATATAAAATGGCGAAGTAGTATTTTTACAAAGGAATTTCGCTCGCATCTTGCGGAGTATTTCAGAGACACACGCACGGTCGAAAGAAATCCCGTTCGAGATCAAACCGCACGAAAGAAGCGTCCGAATTTCCCATCAATTAGAAGAGCACTTCGTCTTTGCTACGGAGCAGTTGGCACTGCATTAATCTGAAACATTTCCGTTCGAGATTAGGGCACGTCAATTAAAAGAATAATTAAAATGGGATTACTTCTTGGGTTCTTTGTGAGTGTAGCCGCCGATCTAGCCAGAACTGAACTGACCAAAAAATCCCTTTGCCGGTGTCGCAATGGTCTATTAATATATCACTCGCTTCTCTAATAATTTCGTGAACGTGAATAACCCACAAGAAGGAAATCTCTAAAACAGATACCTCATTGACAAAAACCAGTCGTCCTGTGAGTACGAGAGGCACAAAAATTAATACATTTTTAGCAGGTTTTCACTTCGAAAACCTGCTTATTAAAATGGGTGTAATTAGCAAAGTTGGACTTAGGACCAAGATAGTTTTTCGTTTCATGACTTTTTATGATGCTTGGCACCAAAAACTCAATTTCATATATATCTCTTTCTCTCTCTCTCTCTCTCTCTCTCTATATATATATATATATATATATATATATATATATATATATATATATATATATATATATATATATATATATATATATATATATATATATATATATATATATATATATATATATATATATATATATATATATATATATATATATATATATATATATATATATATATATATATATATATATATATATATATATATATATATATATATGTTCGTATGTATTTTAGCGTTGTTTACACGATAAAGCGCAATTTTGAAGCAATAGGGTTGAAAGTTTGTAAATAGGTAGTTTCGTATGATATCTTGAATGGGATTGATTTTGGATCGAATTGGTTGGGGGTTGACCCCCTTAGGAGGAAATAAATCTTGTTTCCACGACAGAAGGCGCATTTCTGTAGCAATAGGGTTGAAAGTTTGTATCTAGGTAGTTTTGTATGATATCTTGAATATGATTGGTTTTGGATCGAAGTGGTTGGGGGGATTGACCCCCCGGGGGAAGAAATAAATCTTATTCACAAGATCAAGATCGAAATTTTGGGACCATACGTTTGACACTTTGTTGGTAGGTAGTTTCGTATGATATCTTGTATAGTATTTTTTCGATGTGAATTGGTTGGGGGCTTGACCCCCGGAGGAGGCAATAAATCTTGTTCACACGATAAAGGGCGCAATTTTGTAGCAATAGGGTTGAAAGTAGTATTGTTTACACATTAGAGAGCAATTTTTTTTTGTATTTGGAACAAACATTATGGATGAATGAATAGATTATTTAAACTGGATACGTTATGAAAACCTGCTTTTCTAATGCAGCTCGCTGCGATAGAGTTTTCTGTATATTTACACTAGTATGACCGTTGACTTCATGGAAAAAAAACGTTAATGCTCTGAAGAATTTTAATTTAAAGGACGAATCTAAGAGTTGGTTTCCGTGATGGTTCTGATTACTCCCAGCGAAACATTTCAAATTTTGATGATACGGAAATTGGAAAGCGTGGGACCTACAATAATACAGCGATCGAGCGTGACTTCACCGTATCGAAGTAATTATACCGATTCAATGGTGAATATAATTTATAATTTTATGTGACTATGATTGAGAATTAATATAATGACGTAGAATTTGAAAAGATCTGCTAGTTATCTCAAATTTACAATTATCTTGTTGAACCATCAAAAATCACGAGAGGCAGGTACGTATCCCGAAATTTGAAAATTTTTTCCATACGATGTTCTTCACAGAAAAGTCTTCAGCATAGAATTTTCTATTCTTTGAAGTTTGATTTTTTAGTCTACGGAAAGCACGTTTGGTGTCAATCGAACGTATCCTTATATTTTTAAATTATGAAAAGCCTGCCTGCCATGTTCAGTAACACGACTTTTTACATCTCACATGTGGCAGCATTGAACAATATAGTTCAATTGTACGAATCGATTCTGATCAAGATCTAGGGATTTTTAGCTTCTTATGTTGGACTCATCGAACAAAAACAAATGAATCACCGCACGTGAGTGTTATGGGTTTGTGTTCAATCCAAGCTGAAACTTCTTTAGAACATCATAGTAGCTGTTTATTGTACACCTTGTATTGCATCTTTTTCTTGCACAATAAACAATAATAGATTAAACGTCACGTACTGATTTGAGATTGATGTGTGATTCGCCTTACCCTGAATTTATTCAAATAAGTCCACATTTTCGAAACTAGTTTTTACAACCGAAACCGAATTTCGGTATCAGTCGGAGTTTCGGCCGAAACCGAATCTCCCATAGGGCTATAGGTCATGTTTTCGTAGTTCTTCATAATAATAAGTCAGCCTTTATTTTAAATTACATAGGTATTAATTAAGTTTGCTTGCACCAACACTATCAGTAATTACAACAAGTTTAATGCATCGCATCGTTTTGATTTAGTTCCTAGTTTTTTAGGGTTCTGTACCCAAAGAGTAAAAATGGAACCCTATTACTAAGACTTCGCTGTCCGTCCGTCCGTCTGTCTGTCACCAGGCTGTATCTCAAGCATCGCGATAGCTAGACAGTTGAAATTTTCGCAAATTATGTATTTCTGTTGCCGCTATAACAGCAGAATAAAATGAATATTTAAGGGGGGCTCCCATACAACAAACGCGATTTTTTTGCCCTTTTTTGCTCGATATCAATAATGGCAACAGGTAGGCACTTGAAATATTCACAAAATACTCAATTGTTTTTTTAATTTAATAAAAAAATTAAAATAAAATAAATATTTAAGGGGGCTCTCATAAAAAAAATTTTTTTTCCTATTTTTGCTCGATATCAATAAAAGGTAACAAGTAGGCACTTGAAATATTCAAAAAATACACAATTGTATATTTACTTCAATAATGAATAATAAAATAAATATTTAAGGGGGGCATAGTCAAAAAGTACAGAACCCTTCGTGCGCGAGTCCGACTCTTTTCAAATATTGCCTACATTCTGTATCATGGAATTTCGACAAGTGTAGCTTCAAACCATGAGTTGTTTGCCTTTTAGGCAAAGAACTCCTTGAAGAATATAATTTATTTCCATAGAGCTTTGGACGAAACTGATGGACATTTTTCGAAAAATTGCCAAATATAATTTTTATGCGACATCTTCCCTTCAGCGATTATTGAATACCTACTAAAACGAAGAATAGAGCATGTGTCGGGTCTTATAAATTTTATTCAAGCTTTTCTCTTTTTGCGTCATGTTAATTTAATGAAAATTTAAAATTTCCGATGAAACAATGTCAACTGAACTGCATATCTCATTATTCAACTCTCAGTTCTTTATTAATAAAATAACAATACGAATACAGCTGGCGCGCACGCCTAGCAATGTACTGACATAAAAGCAATGAACTTCATCTTCTATACCTAAAACGATCGAAATTTCTAGTTTTACAAGATTTTAGAACACACAATTACCTTTGAATACAACCTGGAAAAATCTGAAATATTCCAGAGAAGTCCTCATCAACACAGATACATACACTTAACTCAATGCAACACAACAAGTCATACCATGTGCTAGATGAAGAAAGAAATTTTCCAACAGATATTTTTACCACCCACACCCACCTACTTTTGGTCTTGGTGGGTGACCCACCACTCTTTTTGGGTGCGATTGCCTTACTTACAAATACATACTAAGAGCTATCTACTACTAAAACCAAAATTGTACTAAGAACTCTGTATTTCGTCCAACTATGCGGAGTTCATCAGGAGTAAACTGAAATTACATTAAAAGTTACAGCAATATTATAATGTACTTAGAGCAGGACTTACGATACTGTGAAAAATTTAAGCGGTCATTCCATAGAAACAAACAAACTCCGATATTTTTACCCCGAGGCGAAGCTAAAGGGGTTATAGTCTCACGACAAAAAGTGTGCACCTGGTCCTATTTTAAAAATTCCAACGGATATCGATAAAACACATATGATTTCATAAGAAAAGTGTTTTCAAAAGTTTTTGCCCACGAAGAATAAAAAAATTATAGCGTTTTTCAGATTTTTTTGTCCATAGACATGATATAGTATCACGACAAAAAGTTAGTAGCTGGTCCTATTTTAGAAACTCCAACGAATATCAATAAAACACATATGATTTCATAAGAGAAGTGTTTTCAAATTTTTTTCCCCACGAAGAATAAAAAAATTATAGGGTTTTTTAGATTTTTTATTACCTCTTTTTTAGTCTCACGACAAAAAGTTAGTAGCTGGTCGAATTTTAAAAATTCCAACGGATATTAAAACTCATATGATATCATAAGAAAAGTGTTTTCAAAAATTTTTCCCCACGAAGAATAAAAAAATTATAGCGTTTTTTAGATTTTTTTGTCCACAAACATGTGGTGCTAAACCTAAACCGATTTTTACAATAATGAAATAAAATAATAGCATTTAATGTGTAGTTTTTTAATTTATTTAATACATTCAAAAATTATTGACGACATGCACATGCACACAGGGGTTTTACCATTCCTAGTGCTACGCAGTAGGGTGTCCGTATTTTTTAACTTATCTTCATAATAAACAAAGCTTTGTATTGTTACATTTCTATTTCTATTTTCTCTCAATCCAGAATATTTATTTTTCCAATAAATACCAACGTTTCAATTTCAAACATCGATTTTTCCCAACCTATGCTTTCATTACTTCGACGTTTGCTTTCGATGTTAACATTGATGGGCGGATGGCAAACATCGATGCTTTGTGGCGATGTCCCAGCACTACCATGATTTCGACGCAAAAAAACTTCCCGGTCTCGGTCCTAAAACTTTCATAAAATGTGCTACACGCGCTGAGCGCGGTAGGTGGTGGGGTGGGGCCTGCACCGGAGCGCCGTAAGTCTTTGGTGCAAAAATCATGCTCGGCCGCTTTCAGCTGGACCTACTTTCCCTGTAATGCACCGTTGCCGGGCGTTGGGATCAACCACATTCTGAGGTAGGGTACCCTGTACCTGGCCGACGCCTGATCAACCTTTAAAAGTGGTCTCGAAAATTTTCCGCTCAACGCCCGAGCTTGGGGAAGTTAACGGTACAACAGATCGACGTTCGCGACACGTCAAAGTATATAATGTATACAGGGTGTTTCCTAATGAAGTACATAAAATTTAAGGGAGTATTTTCTGGTTAAAAATGTGACTTTGTCAACCGAACTTGGGGCCTTGAGAATTTCGTTTGAAGGCAAACAAAGATGTCCCTCACGGTGCACCAGCTTTTATACCCCACCCTCTATTTCACTCTACGTGAATTTTTTACACATTAATTACAATTTATTACACCTATTCCCACATTTATTACAGTTGCAGAACTCAAGTTATGAGGGTGTTAGTCGTAAGCTGCACCACACTCATACCATATTAATTATTTTTGATTCTGAACTTTTTTGTAATTAATTACAATAAATTGCAACCATTTCCGGCGTCATTATAATTCGACAATTCCGAAAAATAGGTAGCGCATCGAAAAATTATGACAATAACAAATAAATATAAGGATATTCATTTATTACAATAGCCGACTCGGTTTTATGGGTACAAAAAATGGTCAGCAGGATTAAGAAAATAATAACAAAGAAGCTGCAGGTGAGTGGTAATAATTTTCACGAGACAAAAAATTATAGAATTATCGAAAATAAGATAGAAATACAGGATTTTCAATTTTTTACAATAGCCCACTCACTTTGTCGATACAAAAAATGGTCAGCAGGACTGGGAAAATAATAAAAAAAAAGAAGCTGCAAGTGAGTAGGGCAGTGTTATAATTGATAAGAATTTTCACAAGAGACAAGAAATTATAGAATTATCGAAAATAAGATAGAAATACAGGATTTTCAATTTATTACAATAACCCACTCTCACTTGCAGCTTCTTTTTTTATTATTTTCTTGATTGTGCTGACTTTTTTTTGTATCGATAAAACCGAGTGGGCTATTTTAATAAATTGAAAACCCTGTATTTCTATTTTATTTTCGATAGTTCTATTGTTTATCGTCTCGTGGAAATTCTAATCAATTATTACACCACCCCACTTGCAGCTTCTCTGTTATTATTTTCTTAATCCTGCTGACCATTTTTTTGTATCCATAAAACCGGGTTGGCTATTGTAATAAATTAATATCCTTATATTTATTTGTTATTGTCATAATTTTTCGATGCGCTACCTATTTTTTGGAATTGTGGAATTGTAATGAGGCCGGAAATGGTTGTAATTCATTGTAATTAATCACCGAAAAATTCTGAATCAAAAATAATTAATATGGTATGAGTGTGGTGCAGCTTAAACTCATTCTACACCACATCCTCATAACTTGAGTTTTGCAACTGTAATAAATTTGGGAATAGTTGTAACAAATTGTAATTAATGTGTAAAAAATTCACGTAGAGTGAAATGAGTTGTAGGATATAAAAGCTGGTGCACCGTGAGATACATCAAACAAAGTTTGGAATTAAAAGGTCAGTAGTTAACTAGTACCGGAGATATCATACCTATTATTTACAAAATTCTTTGAAATTAATACCAAGATGGATCCGCAAAAATGAAATTTTAGTATTCTGTTTAATGCGATTAAATCTTGCCTCTGACGATTTTACCACATCTGATAGTTTCATGGTAAATTTCGATTCACTTAGATGAACCCTGAAAATTGAATATATTAAAATTAAATAAAATCTTTTTTAGGCCTTCAGGTCTGTTGTAAGAACATGTAAAAAATTTATTTAGAATATCTGAGACAAATATACAATAGTTTTAACCAAATAATAATCCCCTATAGGTTTTGTACCTACCTCACAATTAGGAAACATCCTGTATATATATATAATATATATATATATATATATATATATATATATATATATATATATATATATATACAGAATGTTCCTTAAAATTGTTTAAGAATTTCCAAACTTAATGAAAGAGAGATAACTTGCTGATGACACCAGAGCCTACTGAAGTATTTTAAAAATTTCAATTTCATTGATATTCACTTTTGTTCCTCAATAACTATTGAAGGAACGGAAGAACTTGAAGTTACCAAAAAAATTCTAAATTAATGAGCAAATTACTTTTTTATTTTAAAACCTATCAGTGGTGTACTGCGAAGTAATTCAGTGGAGAAATGGAGTCTTGACCTCCCAATATATATATATATATATATATATATATATATATATATATATATATATATATATATATATATATATATATATATATATATATATATATATATATATATATATATATATAATATATATATATATATATATATATATATATATATATATATATATATATATATATATATATATACATATATATATATACATATATACATATATACATATATACATATATACATATATACATATATACATACATACATACAGAGTGTTCATATGTGGATGCCGATTTTTGAGGGTATCAATCATTGTGTCTCAATTAGTGGATAGTCCGGCACCGCTTTTATTAAAAAATAAAAGTACATGACATAAACTTTCTTACAGTTTTTACAAATCGGTCTACTCCCAGATTTTTTTGTATCTGCTATTTTAACATAAAAATTCCATATGTTGTCTTTTTTCTTCCAGACATTTATATCTTTTCACTTAATGCAATAAATTGACATGTTTTTACTTCCTCCTCTAAAAAACGAAAAACGCGAGTCGTACTGAGCAACGGCAAATATTATAACGTTCTGACAAATATTTAGGCTGCAAATTGTTTAATCTTATATTAGATACATAAAGATAGTATGTATCATGGAATCATATACGCCCCTGTTGTAGAGTAGATATCTTCATGTCAGGAGGTACGTATTCTCGCAGCGGAATTCCGCATTTTCGAACTAAACGATGAATTGTTGGTTTCCAATATCTTTGGTGGAGGGCGCTCCGGGTTGTTGTCCAGATAGTGTTTCCGACCACGATTTGTATTGGGGAACAATTAGAAATTCGTTAATTGACTCCGAGTCAAATAAGTTTCACTGATCTAATAAGATCGAAACAGCTGTATGCAGATTTTGAGTCGTGGTGACTTTTCTATAATTCACCGTTGGATTGTGAATGCAGATTTTGCGTTGCGGAATACGTATAACCAGCTCCCATGGAAAGTTTTTTGATAAATTTTTAAATTATTAAAGAATATTCCTTGTTCACTTTATGTAATGTAGTATGTATTAATTTGGAAAAAGCGAGAAATTTTTCATTAAATTTGAAAAATCATATTTTTTAATAAAAACCTTTCTCAATCCTTGTAGGATTTTACAATAGTCCCAAAATAATTATGGATTATTCAATATTCCCAATGTTCAGTTGAAAATCTCTCATTCTTTTCTAATAGCTATGAAGAAGGCACGACCCCGTTTTCCATTTTGAATAACTCGCTGCAGATAATTCATAACTACCTATAGAGACGTCGAGGTTCTCTTCGTAATTTCATCTAAAAGATCGTTCAAAATGCGACCCATTTCTCCTGTTTCTCCAACTCAACAATCGATAAGTCGGCAATTCATCCAACGTCGGTCGATTTTTCCCATTTTGCGGTTATTAAACGGAATATTTTACATTCCTATTGGATTTCCAAAGGTTTTAAACCGTATTTTCCTATATTTATTTGATAACGAAAGTTTTTTTTGCATTTTTCCGTAGCTACTGCTGACTACGTTTTACAATAAAAGAAAAATAACGAAGGCAAGTCGTTGCATACATCTGCGAGCAGTGAAAAAAAAATTTTGATGTCTAAACATAGAATATTATGTCAAAGTGACTGTCGAAATAAAGGAAGTCAAAGTGACATATCCCAAAAAAATAATACCGTGTCGAAAAATTACCGACGTCAAAAATTTGATGCCTTGAAGTAACATACGTCAAAGTGACAAATGTCAATAAATGACATATCAAATAATTACATAAAAAATGACGTCAAAAAATTACAGACATCAAAAAAATTACTACCGTCAAAAAAATCACAGCTGTCAAAATTGACTGACAGATGTCAAAAAAGGGTCGAAATTGTAGACACTGAAAGAAACTACACGTAAAAAAATTAAATTGGTACATGGATTGACTGCATGTGAGGGAACTATTCTTTGGGAGTTTCAACTTTTTCGGCGCCATTTTAATGACGAGATTTCATGTTATTTTCGTGATTTTTAAGGTTTTCCTGACCTCCACAGTCCTTCTAAATTGAATCAGGGGGTTAACAATTTTCATGTGAATAGAATAATAATTTAATAAAATATTACCTTATTGACGTAGCTCTGCTGATCAAGCTTTTGTCTATATTATAAAAGACAATTTTTTCTATATTTCGTTCAATGATAATTTTCACTATAAGTAACTACTTGACAGGCAAACCTAATTATTTAAAGATGAGAAGCAACCCTATAACTATAACGAATTGGGAGCTTTTTTACTAGCATATAAACATCGTACAAAGGGTTACTATGCTTATAAATATTTCAGTTAGTTCAGATATCGAAACATTTGAAAAATATTTGGAAAACATGAATGATTTTCAATCTTGAGAGATTTCCATTGCTCAGTGTTAATTGTTTTTAGTAAAAACCAGTTCAGCATAGTTATCTTAGTGATCATTTCATCTAAAACATTCAAGGTTGCCAAATACAATAAATTGAGTTGATGAAATTTTCAGTGATATATTAATTATACTTAAGATTTCTAGAACATACGTATCAAGTTAATAGTTCCACAATTTTACTGACACAGTTATCACAGAATTATATTAACGAATATGAAAAATTAACTCAAATTAATGATAAATCAATTATTAAGTTTACTATTTTTTGTTACAAGTAAACCAATTTGAAGTTGACCCCAGAGTTTTAATAGCCATATTCTAAAGGCGGTATTTCTTGATTTTCAAGCGACGAAATAATTTTCTGGTTATTTTCAACTATTTTACTAAAATCCATCGAAGAATCAGGATCTGGTACCTCCAAAAAATCATTCTTTTTATTGCAGGGATATTCTTTCGACGTAACTTCTTTTCTTTTTGTATTGTCTTCTTCGCTATCAGAGAACCTTTCGTTGGTTGATTTATTATGCACTCTAGGCTCGTAATTTATCCTTGGCATTCTAAGTACTAATTGACCGGACGTTGTTGACCTTCGACACGTACTTTTATCAATGAAAATCTCGTCAGGAAATACTATTTGAAAGATTTTATTTTTTATGGTTATTCTCGCGTAGATCGGTTGCAAGTCGACATGGATGAGTTCTGTGTCTAAATATTTGTAAACTTGTACAGTTAAAACGAATTCTTCTGGATTCTCATCGTTGAAAGTGAAGGGAATTTTGGCTTGGTTGATATTAAGGGCTCTGCCATCCTTTGTAAATAACCTCACTTCTTGTTTTGTATGCTCGACGTTGTCTTCTTGCCTTCTAGCTTTTCTAGATCTCTGAGTTATTTCTATTCTGGTTTCCGGGGCGTGTTCACTTGAACTTTTCCAAAATTCATCGTCGTCCAAGTTCGACGAATCAATCTTGGCCAGTCGTACTTTCTGTTCCTCCCTGAATTGCCGATACTTGATTTGAGCTATTTTGATTTGGGCTTCAATTTGGGGAAGTCGCTGCTGCGCTTTTATCCTCTCGCTTATGGAAATATCTCTCGAGTCTAATTTCTCCAACTGTGGAAGTTGCGCTATGACATAATCCCTATATCCGCTGTATTCTGCGCAAGGATTGCCTGTCAGATTGAGATTAGCGAGATGGTTGTTGTTTTTCAAAGAGCACACACTTTCCAGATCGCCGATGAAATTCAAGGTCAGATCGAGCTTTTCAAGGGACTCGCACCGTTGTAAATTCTCGATCTTCTCTATGTTGTTGATCGCCAAATTCAAGTATTGCAGTTTCTTCAGCTTATTCAAGTTTTCTATCTTAGATATAAGGTTCGCTTGTAGGTACAAAATCTGCAGCTCTCTACACCAATTGTTGATGTTTTCTATCTTTTCGATGTCTTCTTGGTGCAAGCTCAGCTCCTCCAAAGTTCCAATGATTCCTTCGTTGTGTTCAGCGCGTTTTCTGATTAGTTCTTCTGTAATTCGAACCATTTTGTAAACAGCGTCAGACAAACAAAGATATCACCATTAAGAGATGTACAATGACACTGACTTATTTGGCTATATTTTGGCTATACATTCTATGGCAATCCAAGCTGTTTGGTCGATTGAATTTCTATGGTAACAGTATTGATTCGAGCCTTCGAGATTTCATAATCGCACATGTGTTTTTAATATATCATGTCTTCTGGTATTGTATTCTCGAGAGGGTCCCAAACCTTTTGTGTTCAATGCTTTCAATCTCTATATATTTTGTCAAATATTTTTTCTCTGTCTTTTTAAAAGATGAATTAATTATTTTGATTTCATATTTTTTCTCTTAGCCATTTTCTGATCATTAAAAAAGAATAAAGGTATATTCATTATTAGAGTAATAGATATAATAATATATTCTATTCAGTTGAAGGAATATTTCCTTGGATTTCCTAGGTGTGGGAGTCATTGTTGTACTATTTCTTGTACAAAAGCCTCAAACTATAATACTGTTGATAAAGCAGATGTCTTTTCCATTTACTGAATGAGAAAACTGTTGATAAAGCAGATATCTCTTCTGTTCACATAATTACAGAACTGTCAATTAAGCAGATATCTTCTCTATTTGCAGACGGATTTTCAAAGTTTCGTTCGACATTTCCCGAATGGTGTAAGAGCTGCCTTGAAGCGTTGGATTGTCCCGGAGGAATGCCTCAAGCCGCTGGTCCAGATCCCCTACCTCTGATGGGACTTAGATCGTTGAGGATATCCGCTACTCCCCTTCATAGGCCCCACAGGAGTTGTGACAGCCTGTCTTCCACTGCGAACAGTTCAACGGATAGTTCAGATACGGACGATCGATGTGATAGTTCGTTAGGTAAGTGAAAATATTGAAATATTGAAAATATTCATAATAGTATACTAATAAACTAGCATATAATAGCAATTATTCACGAAGATGAGGTTTAATCATCTGTGTGAATAATGTCTATTATTTGCAAGTAGAATACTATACTTTGTTTATATTATATAAAATAAAATTTATATAAATGAATTTAACTATGAATTAAAAAAAAATTATTTCATGATTTATTGACATTACTTATAACTAGGGTTGAAATCACCTAAATTGCTGGCACCGGACAAAAAATTTGAAAACCCCGGAAATTTGGGTGAAATTTAGTACTTTCCCGGACATCCCGTAGATATATTTTTTTCGAATAAAATAAAACATCATTTATATTTTGATTTTTTAATTTATTTAAACTTTAAACCGCTTGTTTGCGATACAAACAATACAGATCAAAAAGACTACATTCTACATTGTAAAAAAAACTTATAGGTTCGGTTAGAAAGGTTAGGTTAGCAAAAGCCTACACTATTTATTAACTATAAATTAAAATTAAATAACAAGTTTCAATTTTAACGAGTCAAGTTCTTTTTACTAATTTAACTTAACTTGATAATTTTCAGACTTGCCAATTTCAACCAAAGTGTCTTTCTTTTCCATCAGGAATTTTCTAAAGAGGGAGCAACTCAAATCTCTGAAATTATACTTTATTTTGGTCAGAGGAGAAACCGTTTGTGTATTTAGCAAGTTTCTCTCTGGATTTAGCTTGTATACGGCTTACGATTATAAATTAATTTTCAACTATGATTTGTTTTAATATATTGCTCATTTTTAAATCAATCCGGATTCCCCGGACACAAAATTTGTCCGGGTTTTACCTGGACATATTTTGAAAGCCCCGTCCGGACGCCCCCTAAACAAGGACAAATCCGGGGAAACCCGGACGGATGGCAACCCTACTTATAACCTATATGTAACTATTTAAACTACATAAGTAATGTTATTTATTCATATTAATCGCAATATTAGAATGTACACAGTTGTGTAGATTTATGGTAAGAGTTGGGTTCATATCCACATTGATATGTTGGTTGGTTGTGGAGAGTACGTTCTTCTCGTAAGTCTGATGAATAGACGAAGAGGCAGCGGTCGAATGTGATATTTTTTCATTAGTGTTCATTTTATTTTTGATGGGGTCATCAATGTAGCTATCGCTGTGGATTTCCATGCGCCACGTCCCTTCAATGCTGTTATAGTATCACCTCTTGCGTTAACAATGAAAGTCGCAGAAGACATAGCTTCCGCAGGAAGCTATGTCCAGAATATTTTTCTTGATTTGGTAACTTCCAAAATGTGGCAATGTACTTCCCCGTTTGGGAAAATTTGTTAATTTAATTACATAAAACCTAAAATCTATAACAATAATACTAACCTAACATGACGTGACGTCATGCAGGGAATAAAGAATCATTATTCACTAGTGAATAAAATAGGTATTGTTATACTTTAGGAAGCACAATCATATGGGATGTTTTTTCACAATCGTGAAAACGGGTTCAATAAACCATAATCGTGTGATATTGTCATCTTCGTTTTCAGTAACGATAAAATATTTATATTCGGGCGGTGAATGTGCCCTCAGGGAAATTATCGCTATGCTGTAAAGTGTAAAGCATTGGACATTCGTCAAAACATATCGCAATATCTGGTGTATCATTTTTTTTTGCGTTATTTACTAGGGGCTAGGTTTAACTTGAACTCCGAATGCAAATTTTTTCCAATTCTCTCCTACATCTGTGAACTCGAATTTTTCAAATTTGAACTTACTATCTTAATAATAGTTCATTAGTTTTATAACCAAACTACTCTCGAAGTTATTTTAAAAATGAATACTCACAATATTTTAATTTGGGTTCAAAGTCATATGCATATGAGGAAGAGTCTTACAGTAATCAGAGCGTTAACTTAAATAAAAACCGTGCTTCTGATATATTTTTTGACTCTCGAATAGAAATGCAGCGTTTGTCACTTGGTAAGAAAACATTACAGTTCTTTTTTTTTTACAAAGCGTTTTGGTTCAGTGCTAGATTGATCATTTGAAAAGCAGACGTGCTGGGTTCGAATCAAGGGTTAGGTATAGGTAGGGTTGCCATCCGTTCGGGTTTCCCCGGATTTGTCCTAGTTTAGGGGGCACCGGGGGTCGTCCGGGCGGGGCTTTCAAAATATGTCCGGGTAAAACCCGGACATATTTTGTGTCCGGGGAAATCAAAAATGAGCAATATATTAAAACAAATCATAGTTGAAAATTAATTTATAATCCTAAGTCGTATACAAGCTAAATCCAGAGAGAAACTTGCTAAATACACATACGGTTTCTTCTCTGACCAAAATAAAGTATAATTTTAAAGATTTGAGTTTCTCCCTCTTTTAAAAATTTCAATGGAAAAGAAAGACATTTTGTTAGAAATTGGCAAGTCTGAAAAATATCCAGTTCAGTTAAATTAGTAAGAAGAACTCGACCTCGTTAAAATTAAAACTTGTTACTCACCTACTTTCAATAATTTATAGTTATAGTTAATAAACAATTTAGGCTTTTGGTTACCTAACCTATCTAACCAAACTAGATGACCTATCCTATAATTTGTTGTTACAATGTAGAATGTAGTCGATTTGATCTAATTTGATCAAAATTTATCATTGTAAGTTGCTTTTTATTCGATGATACCAAAAAGAAGTTTTTCTGATTATTTTTGTTACCAGATTACCTCAAAAAGAGAAAACTGTAAACTGTGTTATATTAGTAGGTAGATATTTAATTTTTTTGTAGGTTTGAAGTTTAAATAAATTTAAAAAATCAAATTCGAACGTTGTTTTATTTTATTCGAAAAATATATATTTTACGGGGTGTTCGGGAAATTACTAAATTTCAGCCAAATGTCCGGGGTTTTTAAATTTTTTGTCCGGCGTCAGCAATTTAGGTGATGGCAACCCTAGGTATAGGGAATGCAAATCTCGCGAGATTGGGCTCGAGCGAGATCCCGCGAGTTTATGAATAACAATACTGCGAGATCTCGCGAGATTGGCAGTTTTTTTTGCAAATAATCACAATATTTGAATAAATTAGGAAAAAATTTTAAGTATTATAAGATAAACATTTATTTTCCCGAATTTTTTCAATAGACTTTTATGCATCAAACATTGTTGGACGTATCTGTCTACAATTTTTAATAAACTTCTAACTAGTAAACTTTGACGTACGTATCTATCAATAACAAATGAATGAAAGAAACAACCAGTCTTCTCTTCTAATATCCAACAAAAATCTTCTAGTAATAAAACAGTTCTTTTATAACAAACAAAACAACGACAAGTTAAAAAAAAATGAAACTTATTATCTAAGTTGAGTTGACTATTAAACTGAGATAATATTCACTTACATAAAACTGACAGATCGCAACTCCGTCCGTGTCAGTGCGCGCTTCGAATAAGGCCGACCGCACATTTCCTACAATCGGATCTGATTGTCTGAAACGATTTCAAATCGGACCACTAGCGCACACTGCCGCCAAAATACGTCCGATTTTATTTGAATGTCACAAGCAGGGATATTTTTCGACCGTGGTAATCAAATTTTCAGTATCGCACATGGTTTGACAATATCTTTTTCTATAGTCCCTGTCAGAAACTGACAGAAATAATCGTATGTTTGCGGTAGACTATGCAAAAACAATGCACGGCTTGCCTTCCGGTAGTCGGATCAGACTTTTTATCGGTCCGATTGGTAGGACGCACTGCTCGAGCATCCGAGTCGGACGTCCGATCCGATATCGGATCGTAGGTGTGCGATATGATCGTATAAAAGTATAGATATTTGAGCGTCAGATTCCCTGATCCGACAATCGTTTCAGACAATCGGAACCGATTGTAGTAAATGTGCGGCCGCCCTAAGACGTTTTTATGATCGAGTGCAATCTCTAGAGGTATGGATGTTTTAATATGTTTATGAATTTTAGTGGTTCAAATAATCAATTAGTTTTGTAAAGTACAGTGTCTAAAAGCCTAATATTGGCCGTTTGGAACCAGCATTAAACTGTAGATCTGTAGATAAGAAATCCGGAGACAGGATATTAGATATACTAATCAATACGCGATAGCAATAGCTTTCGCAGGTTTCACTTGGATCAAATATATTCAAATTCTTTTATTTCTTTTTCATAGTTCCCTTCCGCAGACTTTTTCTACTTCCCTCGTAGGTATGTTAGATATTCTGCTCACTCTCAACATTTATTAGTCTACGGACTTTTCTACAGCTTCGAATGATTTAGAGAGTAATTTACGAGTTGAAAGTCAAAGTTTTTTCCTCGGCTGTATTTATTTTAGAGCAATAGCTTTCTCAAATTTCACTTCCATAAAATATATTTAAATTGTTTAATTTATTTTTCTTAGTTCCATTCGGCATACTTTTTCAACTTTCCTCGTAGATATTTCATTTTTTTTGCGTACTATTCCACAGCTACGAATATTTTAAAAGGTAATTTACGTGTTGAAACTGTATTATTTCCTTTGCTGTGTTTATTTTGTAACAATAGTTTCCACAAGTTTTCGATAAAATAAATACCTTTACATTGTTTTATTAATTTATCATAGTTCCCTTTCGCATACTTCTTCAACTTATCTCGTAGATATTAGATATTCTGCTTACTGTTAACACTTGTTATACTGATGCTTCAAATGTTTTAAAAAGTAATTTACGAAATTGAAAGTCAAAGTTATATGCTGTATTCATTTTGTAACTTTCCTCGGATTTTTGTATGTTTCCTCGTATGTCGAAACGTTTTCGAAACATAACGCACTTACCGTTCGAATTGATAAGATAGATAACGCTAATATCTGGAATTGGATTTAATCGGTCACTTCGAAAAAAACCGATCGCTATCTTATTGAAAAATAAGAGATCAAGCGGATACTCAAACAATAGGAAGAAAATCATAACAGGCAAACAGATTAGTGAAATGATAACATTTGAAATGGAATAAACGAATTATTTAGATTTCCCTTATCTTCCAAAAACAACTATGCTTAACTGCGCCATCACTGGATTTGGGGCGTGAAGTTAGGGTACGAACATAACAAGTCGCGGTGGAGGTGTAGGTGGCGGTCGCGGACGATGTCGACATCTATGTAAAAGAAACACACTGAGTTGAATGAAAGAGAACAGAGCGGGTAAGTCGCGGTGGATGTTTAGCGCGATGCCATCCAGGAGGTTTACATCGATGCTTTTGAAAATCAAATCAGTTTGTTTTACATGTATGCTTACCGCGCGGTCTACAAGGATGTTTCGCTGTGATTGGTGCGTTCAAGGCAGTGTTGGTCCTCTTAAAGAGTATTTAATCATTAAAATAGAGTTGAATGACTTCAGACTCATTCGATGCTTCGATTTTGTTTGTTCATGGCACTTAATATCCTTTCAATTTCAGCATTCTATGCCATTCAATGGCTACAAGTGTGGAAAAAGGCAGACTTGTCAGAATGATATCCGATTTCGGAATGCAGTTAGGAATATAGAGAAGTTAGATTTCTGGGCTGAGATCTTGCCATATTTTATGAAGATAGTTAAAATACTTATTTATTTTTTTATTCAAACTCTAGAAGTCGTTAGAATAGTCGTTCGATTTTTTTTGTCGCTAGACACATAATTCAAGCCGCTGTAGAAAACGAAATGTAGCTAGATCTAGCGACAAAGTCGCCTAATTGGCAACACTGGCTCGACAGCATCGCTGGTGACCTCCTTGCTGTGTACGGCCGATATCGACCGCGACTTAATTAGTGGCATCCACCGCGACCTACACCTCCACCACGACTTACTTGTTCTGTTCGTACAACTCGCCTGGATGGTAGCCTGGCTGGTAGCTGGTAGAATGTAAAATTTTGTTCTTCGAGCGACCAGCGAGATAGCCCGCTAGCATACAATCGACCGGAACTGCGCGCACGTACGGTACCCCATAAGAAACTACGAAGATAACTCTTGCAGCCAGGCTACCAGCTACCATCCAGGCTCGTTGTGCGGATACCCTAAGGCAGGACTTCCCAACCAGGGGGGCACGCCCCCCTAGGGAGGCGTAGAGAAATGTTAGGGGGGGCGTTAGGGGAGAATTTCAACAAGAATTTCTAGAAATGAAGGCTGATTCGACCATGAAAGATGACTTTCATCTCTTGACATTAGAAAAATTTTGGATCGAACGATTCGTTGTTAATCCGAAAGTTGCTTCTTTTGCTTTAAAAATACTTATTTCATTTTCGTCCACTCATTAATACGAGGCAGGTTTTTCAGCTCTAGTTTTAATAAAAACTAAGCAGCGAAATCGCTTTACCGTCGATAGCGATTCAACCATAGCTTTAGCAACGACTGAACCCAGAATCGACCAACTGGTACAGAGCATGCAAGCTCAAGTATCTCATTAGCTAGCACAGATTTTATTTATTTGTTTTAAAATTACTTCAAATTAAAAGTTGTTTGAAAATGATCTAATTATAAAAATATGATTTGAAATATAAAAGAAAGTGAAAGATAAAAAAAAACTATTCTAGCAAGTAATGATGCATGGTAGGCCAGTACAGATAATTAAAAAAAAAGTTACAGGATGAAACCCATCTAAAATAGAAGAAAATATAATAAAAATAACAGGAAAAATAAATTACGGGTGATTTGAGGTCGGGAAGTGGGAGGATGTGGGCTTTGTAGGTTTAAAACGGGTTTGTCACGATTCTGCAAAAAATCCAATGTGCCAATTACAGTGCAATTGTGATATAAAAACGAACATTTTCACCAAGATTCATGAAAACCCGATTTGTTTTGTGTGAGAGAAAAATAATAAAACCAAAATGTCGGTTATTCAGATTTTTGTAAAAGTACTTAATGATTCAAATGTATTCTTTCGTTCATTATCCTTAATGAATAGATTGCATCTGTATTCCACCTATTTAAAATACCAAAAAATAAATAATTTAATTAATAAGTAAAATGTGCGTTCCTTATTTTTGTTGAAACTCACCTAAGGGGGGCATGACAATATTATTTTTAGCTCGGGGAGGCTTGGCGAAATTAAGGTTGGGAAAGCCTGCCCTAAGGGTACGAACTAGTATGCACTTGTCTTTTTCATCGGAGTTATAGTTGTTCGTGGGTTCGATTCTCATGGAATCCTTAGTTGCTATGTTTCCGATTGTCCCGATTTAGATTGTGATGGTCATATGCTATAAAGTGTCTAAACGCAAGATCATATTGGGCGTATGCAGGGGAAATGCGTATCACTCCTTAAAAAAAAATCCAAGGATGATGAGATGTAATTGATTTCGAGATCGAATTTATTGGTAGATACTGTTTTTTTAACCAAATATTGTAATACTTCGGAATCATGATACATTTATCAATTAATCCATTACGTTGAGACAATAATTTTAATGTTATCGATATTATAATATATAAATTTAATCCATTAAGTGTTAGTTGTGGCATTGTTCCATTTCAATCGATCAATGATATGAATTGCTACAATAAATCATTGCAAAACTGATATTCAAACAATCCATAGTACATAATTGCTAGTTCAATGAAACATTCCAAATTCCAGTTCGACACACTACATTGATATTATGAAAAAACAGATGTTATATTTGAAAAAACTAAAATATCGAAGCAAACAGGTTTTAACATGGATTAACAGTTATCTAAATATAACAAAAATTTATGAGAATGGGGCAGAAATTGAGAAGTTTATTTGATAATTTCTAAAGCTACAGTTCCACCGGAGGAACATTTTGTTGCTGAATGTTTCTCCTTGTTGCCAAAAGTAAAAACTTATGGCAACATACGTAAACTTCTTATTTCCACTGAAGCAACTAAAATTGTCAATAGTTGCTTATTATTTAGTAGAAACAATCAACATTTGTTGCCAAAAGTTAAAGAAATTTTAAGGAACATTTTGGAACATTTACGGAAACAAGCAACAGCAACAAAAATGTTCCTCAATGTCCTCCGGTGAAAACGTAGCTATATATTCATTCGTTCTCGTACTTCACTGCACACTGAATATCTGCGACCCACGAATGTTTACTAGTTGCGTTCTCGATACGTTTCCACTGCGATAGCAACACGGATTTTTTCACAAATGTTTCCTATTTTCTTTTGAAGTTTATCGCTTAAAATGGAAACCGGCGACAAGTAGGAACAGTCAACATTTGTTGCCGAAAAATAAAGAAAGCGTGGAAGCGTAGCTTTGAAGTTATTATCCTCACTACGCTTATTTTAGGCTTGAAGTTTATATTTTGATTGAATGAAAAAAACTGTTATGTATTTTTATTGTTATTGATGATTTACGTTGAACAAAATGAAAAAAGCTTCTTAATATTCTTGAGAAAAAAAAAGGTCAATTTATAAAATCCATTGATGTTTTGATAGAAACATAATCAAACATTATTTCGTTAAAGCAGATTTAATAATTCAACGAACTCATATACATAAATATTGGGAATATATATTAAAAACATAAACTTCTGAAACTGACATTGTACTGTGAAAAAAAAAACAAAAAAGGAAACACACGTGTTTCATTCCTCCCCGAAGTATGCGTCAGGGAGGCGGGCAGCTTGAGTTTGGGATTAACTCCTTCAGCCAGATCAGAGGATACACTTGTATGTACAAGTGCATTAAGGATAGGTGAGACGGGATATTTATGGAACATAGGAAGTGTGGGTAGGGTTCAGAGGATTAATACTGGCCCAACATTCGCCTTATAAGTTTGCAAGCAGTGAATCACATTACCATGAGGAAACCTCTGAAAAAAACTCATGGCAGACCAGTCGGCCCCGGGGTTTGAACCCGAGACCTCCCAAATACTAGCCAGCGTACGCTAAGTACTCGACTAACTAGCTTGGTCTGTACTGTGTGCATATTCTGCCTCTTATAAACTCAAACATTATATCTATTTCATTGAAAACTGTAGTTTTCTAGTTTAAAATTATTATTATTATTATTAACAATTTACAAGGGCAGAGGAGAACCTATTATGCCCAAATTTACAAAAATCAAGCCTACATCTATAGAAAACAAAAGTTAAATAGAAGAATAGTTAAATACAGATAAAACATAATTATCACAAATATTGTTAGTTTACGTTAAAGTAAATTGGAACTTCACTTTGATTCACTTTTTTTTGTTACATCAATATCGAATCATTTGTTTATATACATTACAGAACATTCACGATAAATTCACCTTGTCGCAAATAACAAATATTTTTTTTTTTTTTTTTTTTTAACTCGAGGGACCTACAGTTTAACGCCGGTTCCGAACGGCCAATGGGCTTGTAAACTATGTACATTACCCAACATTTTTCATCATGAATAACCACTAAATTCCGGACATATACAACACCCAAGAGCGAGGTGGGACTCGAACCCACAATCCTCGATTTACAAACGGTATAAGGCAGTTCACCTTACCGCTGGTCTACCGAGGCCTCTCCAATAACAAATATATTACTACGGCAAATGATAATTCATTCTAAAAATAATTCTGAGTCACATTTAATGAGGCGCTCTTCTGATAAATAATGCATCTAGATTAAAAACTTATCAATGAGGCGGTATTAAACTTATCTGAATGGCGAACAGGTTTTTTTCGTTCATTTTCATTTCATTCATGGAAGTGTTGAGTATGGTCGGCTGGCATGCTACATTTCGACAATGCGATGAATATTAATTGTTTCGAAACACGGGTAGGTGGGCAGGTTTAATTACGAGAGTAAACCTGACGTGAAGGCCGGTTCGAAAAAGTTAAACGGAATGTTCAGGTAGAAATCGCCGGGGATTAGTGGGTTTTGCGACCTGGGGGACGAGGGGGCGATCTTTACGAGGTGGAACTTGGCGAGTCGTATTTTTTCCGAAAATAATATACCTAGTTACTATCGACCGTCTGTGGCCCAGATGGTTGGGAAATTGTCTAGGGCACAGGCGGTACTGGGTTCGAATCCCGGATAAGATATGGGTGTTGTGTTTGTCCAGAATTGCAGTTTGAAATTATATATATCTACGAGGCATGATCTGCTGGGTAATGTACTAGCTTACACACCTATTAGGGTAGATGATGAAACACAGGCGAATGCTCGCCCGTGTACCATCATCCCCTATAAAAAAATTTAAAAAAAAATACCTACCTAGTGTTGTACTGTATGGAAATATGAAAGTGAGGGGCAAGAGTGGTTTTTAAATCCGTTTCATATATATATATATATATATATATATATATATATATATATATATATATATATATATATATATATATATATATATATATTAATATATAATTCTTGGGTGTAGGTCATTTATAAATTGAAGAGAGTTTTTCTCTAGGTTTCAATGATGAGCAATATTTACGCGTTTCGGCGATCAGCCATTTTCAAATCAAAATTTATATATATATATATATATATATATATATATATATATATATATATATGATTACTAAAAAGAATAATATTACGAACCTAAAAGAAATCAAAAACAATGCTATTTCTTCGAGTTTTCAATTAACAATATTTGAAATATAAAATGACATTAATTAACAATTGACAAATCAAGGAATTTTCTAAGCTGAAATCGAATAAAACATAGAAGGGAAAATAGAAAGTAGTTTTTTTTTAAAGAAATTACAGTGTTCATTTTTACACATATATATATATATATATATATAAAAATGTATACTGTAATTTCTTTAAAAAAAAACTACTTTCTATTTTCCCTTCTATGTTTTATTCGATTTCAGCTTAGAAAATTCCTTGATTTGTCAATTGTTAATTAATGTCATTTTATATTTCAAATATTGTTAATTGAAAACTCGAAGAAATAGCATTGTTTTTGATTTCTTTTAGGTTCGTAATATTATTCTTTTTAGTAATCATATATATATATATATATATATATATATATATATATATATATATATATATATATATATATATGTATATATATAGTTATATATATATTAATATATATATATAAATATATATATATATATATATATATATATATATATATATATATATATATATATATATACATATATAAATGTATATATATATATAATATATATATATATATATATAAATGTATATATATATATATATTTATATATATATATATATATATATATATATATATATACAGTGGACCCCCGGTAATCCGATAAACGTTTTGCAGGGCCGTGTCGGACTATCGAATTTGTCGGATTTTTTGAAAAAGAGTACATTGTAATCCGACAAATTACAGATCAAAATGATAAGATTCTATCTGAACTACAAATCATAATACACTACATACCTATGTATGTCGAATTTAGTAAATTAAACACCACAATAGACAGCTTACGTTTGATTATAAAATTAACCTTATTAATGCTATAGAACTTACAGAAAATAATAACTAAATTTCACATTATGAAATAATTGTATACAAACAAATGCATAATCAAAAACTAAGAATAAAAATCAAATTTTGAAGTATGAAAATATTCATCAATTTTTTTCGCAAAATTATGCATGTGAACTTACATTCAATAATGATAGGCATGTCGGATTACAGGGGGCGCCGGATTAGACAGGGGCCGGATTACCGGGGGCCCACTGTATATATATATATATATATATATATATATATATATATATATATATATATATTATATATATATATATGTATATATATATATATATATATATATATATGTATATATATATATATATATATATATATATATATATATATATATTTATACATATATATCGAAAAAGAAATATATATTTGGAATAGCAGTCTTGAGTGTACTCTTTTCTTTTCACTCGAGCTCTCGAGAACTATATTTGTCTCTTCATCAGGAGCAACTAGAAAATTGAAAGTGAGAAAATGTCAAAAATATGCAGATATGTGGTTACTTATCATTCGAGGTGTTATTAAGATCTTAACATTACCCAAGTAATTCAAAAAAAAATTTAAAACATTCTAGATACGTAAAATGTATAGCATGGGAGGGAAAATATAAAATTATCCAGCATTGTTTGTGGATTTTATTGAACAGTTTTTTCTATCATGCATTTCGTCTGTATGTTCTAGGATGTCGATCTTTGTATTTTGTTTCTCGAATTTTCCTCTTTGGTGTTTGGTCAAATTATGAACATCTAAATTCGTGTCGCCAAATCGATACAAACACGCCGCTGGCTAGTATTTGGGAGGTTTCGGGTTCAAACCCCGGGGCCGACTGGTCTGCCATGAGTTTTTTCAGAGGTTTCCTAATGGTAATGTGATTCACTGCTTGCAAACTTATAAGGCGAATGCTGGGCCAGTATTAATCCTCTGAACCCTACCCACATTTCCTATGTTCCATAAATATCACGTCTCACCTATCCTTAATGCACTTGTACATACATAAGTGTATCCTCTGATCTGGCTGAAGGAGTTAATCCCAAACTCAAGCTGCCCGCCTCCCTGACACATACTTCAGGGAGGAATGAAACACATGTGTTTCCTTTCCTTTCCAAACACGCCACCCCTGTATAGTGCTGTTTAACAGCGTTAATTGAAGATTGCGCCCAGGAAGATTGTAAACGACAAGCGTTTTTTCCTCATTAAATTGGCAGGAAATGAACGATCGTTAGAGGGGCGTCGGTAATTTGTGGCATTCTAGATGATTGAGTATTCGATAAACATTCAGGTGCAAAGTTGGATCTAGTGCGATCTCCAATGTATCGACAGAATTCAAGGTTTAACAATAACTTTTACATGATAGCGTGATGGAAAGTATAGTAACGGTCTAGAAATTTTATAGCTAAATCGTCCTAAAATGAATCAACACGTGTAAAAAACTAATTTGAGCAAAACAAATTTTGACGGCCGGTCTTTTAGGTCTATCGATAACTTTTGAAAGAATTGAGCTATTATTTCCAAATTACACAGGTAAGTATCCATAGGAGAACGGTTGGATTGTTTTTGAGCCAGTTTGGTTCAGGGGATGGGGTGTTAATTAGCAAAAAAGGTAATTTACCGTTAAAAATTGAGTTATATGTCGTTAAAGGGTTTTTTTGGTATACAGATTCCGATTTTATATACTATAAACTACTACTATATAATAATTTAGTAGTAGTACAACATTTTGAAGATAGGGGTAAAAAGAAGTGGTGGTAAAAATTGAAAATTGTTGAATAAAACGAGAAGCTCTTTTTTATATAAATTTAAAATGATTGGTTTCAGAATTCAGAGTTTTCGAAAAAAAAATTTTTTTGTAACGAATGGAAAGATCATATATACGTTTCATAATAAAACTGTTTTTAGTTTTTTTTTGCTCTAATAAAAATAAAAAATATATTTTTGAATCCAGTATCGAAAACACGCCGTCAATTCCCGAACAAAGCCAAGCGCGTGTGACGTCACAATGTTAATTTCTATTCATCGTAGCACACAGCTGATACAGTGTTCTAGCTTTTAATCGATTAAATCTTGTTGTTATCGTCGATATATTAATAAATATTTCTAAAATGTCAAACCTTAAAAGTTATTGTGCTTGCTTCGTACCATTATGTACGAATACTACAGAAGCAACTCCCCAAAAATTGTTTTTTTCTTCAAGCGTATAATAATATCTATATTATTTTCGACAACACAGATCGTAGAAATAACCTATTTTTTTACTAGTAAAATAATGAACGCTCATTATTGTACTAGTAATAAAATAATGAGAAATGATAGCAACGTCTTATTATGGGCGTTGTATCCAAGTTGGTAGGAACTGTCATTTAATTTTTATTTAATTTGATGTTTGTCAATATTGAAAAGTGTAAAAATGTCTGAAGTAGAAGAATTTCAATGTACACCTCCAGAATTAGTCGAAATAGCTACTTATTTCCACTATTGAAACACTAATTCCGAAGAAGTCAAGAAAAGTGTATGATTTTGCTTATGAAAAATTTATAAAATGGTGCAAAGAAAATAGTGTACAAAGATATGGGAATCCACCAGTGTTACTGAAGGGTACATAGAAGATTCTGTTTTCAGCAAGAAACAAACTGCACAAAAAATACTTTGTTGGGAAGAACAACCAAGTACGAGTTCTGGAATCAAAAGAGATTTACATTCAGGAAAGCTTTCAAATGAAAATATTTCTGACATAGTAAATACTGACAAGCACCTTATAGGCCAAGCTACAGAGATTTAGAGTGAGCATTTTGTGCAAAAAGTGTTAGAAGAAAACCAGCTCCGCCATTGTTTGTCAAATAGTTCCACATGATATAGTGATACGTTTTTCACTCGACTTTATTATTTATATCTTTGTTATTAACAATTTTATGCAAAAAATCATTTTCTTTAGTTTTTTGCTTATAAAAATGAAACTATCAGAGTAAACGTGATGGTGTTAATAGACTATTTGTAGAAAATGAAAAGACGAAGAAAATGAGAAGTGGGACCTTAGTTTGAAAGGAAATCGAAAAAAACCGGCCAAAATGCAGTTTTTTCAAAAATTCTTAACTCGCTTATTTTTTAAGTTGTAGCGTAGATCCTCCGGCCAGTATTAGCTATTGATATAAACTTTATTTGTGCGAAGATCAGAAACTGTCCGATGCATAGTTTTTGATCTGTGGCCATTTGATTATGTTACTATGCAATTTTCCAGCATCAGACCTGAATGCGACAGGTATGGTCCGATTTCAATTTAATAAAAAAATGTTGAAAGTAGAATTCTCATAGTTCAAAACGTTCATCTTGGTTTTTCATAAAAAGGCTGAGAAATATGTTAAAAATATAGCTGAACATGACGAAAAAGGGCTGAGCGCGTGAGAGTAGTTGAAGAGTGGGGTTTTACAATTATTATCTGACAACGTTTAGAAATTACTGTCATGTTCAAAATGCCGACGCTTTCGAATGTCATACTTCTCCTTGCCTGCTGCTCTACCCCCACTCTTCAACTACTCTCACGCGCTCGGCCGTTTTTCGTCATGTTCAGCTTTATTTTTAACATATTTCTCAGCGTTTTTATGAAAAAACCAAGATGAACGTTTTGAACTATGAGAATTCTACTTTCAAAATCTTTTTAGTAAATTGAAATCGGACCATACCTGTCGCATTCAGGTCTGCTGGAAAATTGCATAGTAACATAATCAAATGGCCACAGATCAAAAACTATGCATCGGACAGTTCCTGCTCTTCGCACAAATGAAGTTTATATTGATAAATAATACTAACCGGAGGATCTACGCTACAACTCAGAAAATAACCGAGTTATGAACTTTTGAAAAAACTGCATTTTGGACGGTTTTTTCCAATTTTCCCTTAGACTAAGGGTCTGATCGAGTCGTCCGACCTCTCATTTTTTTCGTCTTTTCATTTTCTACAATAAGTCTATTGACATCATCACGATTACTCTGATAGTTTCAATTTTATAAGCAAAAAACTAAAAAAAAACGATTTTTTGCATAAAATTGTTAATAACAAAGACATAAATAATAAAGTCGAGTGAAAAACATAACACTATATCATGTGGAACTATTTTACACACAAGGGCGGAGCTGGTTTTCTTCTAACACTTTTTACATGAAAAAATCTCTGTAGCTTGGCCTATTACTAATCATAACATGTACACCAATGACAAGATTGTGAATGTCGAATCTGAAAGCGGTGGCAGTGGCCTAAATTTAAAAAACTGCAGTATACAAAACTGCACCTTTAATATTACATTTAATAAATAGGTAATGCTTATGCAAGCCATAACTGTTTTTTCATATTTGTATTAATAAATAGTAGAGATATAAACAATGTATTCAATTTTTTCAATCACGATTGAAGAAAAAATAGTATATGTCACTCGGAGCAGAAGACCCTTTATATGTTTCGCCCAGAATCTGGGCTCAACAATAATGATAATGATAGCCTTATACTCCTAGTAACATAATGTACTATTAAATGTTCCACAAGATGTTATACATCAGGTATATTATCGTAATTTGATTCAAAAATCATTTATTACTCATGACTAAATGAAAGTTATTATAGTTTATCATAAATATTTTTTTGCACTAAATTTCGGATATTTTCAGTCAATTTACACGTAGAAGCCGTTGACACTGTACTATCGGGAAATTCCTTTAACATTATGGCGTCATAAATATGGCCACGCATCAATTTTTGATTGTTTATAAATAATAGGAAAAAAAATTTTGATAGTTTTTCGAATCGACTATTAGTATAATTTATGATAAAGTTTCGAAATACCCACATTAAAAATATTTCGATTTTGCAAACATGATCAAGCATTCTTTTTTTTCAGGTTTAGAAGAAGACCGCGAATTTCCAGTTGAAATTCTTCCTTATCTCTTCCTCGGAAACGCTATCAATAGTGAAGACAGTCAGGCGTTAGCAAGGCATAGCATACAGGTAAGATCTTCTCCAAAAGCAACCCCGGCTTTTTATCTTCAGAATTATAAAGTCAATATCATCCCGTTTGATGATTGATGGTATTTCTCAAGTTTATTTCAATTATGAAACATTCACTTTATTTTTGAGAACTTAATCCCAACTTTACATCTCTACACAGTATACAATACTGGCCCCGAGATTATAATAGTTATTTATGTACCAAGTGCGTTATATAGATCCAAACGCCTTTGGCCCGAGCGATGAATGTTGCCCGATGGGCGTTAGGATCTAGTAACGCTCGTAGTGCATACAAAAGTTAATTTTTCACGAGAAAATTATTTTATTATGATGAAAAATCGATATATATCCATAATGCCCGCTCATAACGCTCTAGGGCAGGCTTTCCCAACCTTCATTTCACCAAGCCTCCCCGAACTAAAAATAATATTGTCATGCCCCCCTTAGGTAAGTTTCAACAAAAATAAGGAACGCACATTTTATTTATTAATTAAATTATTTATTTTTAGTTATTTTAAGTAGGTTAAATACAGATACAATATATTTATTAAGGATAATGAACGAAAGAATACATTTGAATCATTAAGTACTTTTACAAAAATCTGAATAACCGACATTTTGGGTTTTTTATTTTTCTCTCACACAAAACAAATCGGGTTTTCATGAATCTTGGTGAAAATGTTCGTTTTTATGTCATAATTGCACTGTAATTGGCACATTGGATTTTTTGCAGAATCGTGATAAACCCGTTTTAAACCTACAAAGCCCACATCCTCCCACTTCCCGACCTCAAATCACCCGTAATTTATTTTTCCTGTTATTTTTATTATATTTTCTTCTTTTTTAGATGGGTTTCATCCTGTAACTTTTTTTTTAATATTCTGTACTGGCCTACCATGCATCATTACTTGCTAGAATAGTTTTTTTTATCTTTCACTTTTTTTATATTTTAAATTATATTTTTATAATTAGATTATTTTTAAACAACATTTAATTTAAAGTAATTTTAAAACAAATAAATAAAATCTTTTAAAGTAAGGTAAGGTGGGGTAAATGCAACTGGTTTTATGAATAGTTGACTTTTGGACATCCATAAAAAATATGTTTTATTCAAATACAATTTGGCAAAACATACTATGGGGTGTTCAATAATTTTGTCATTAATTTATGAAGGAATTTTGGTGAAAAGATGAACTACATTTTTACAACATATTTTTAAAAAAATAATGTCAACATATTACATTCACCCCCGGCAAATGGGGTAAATGTTATAGTTGCCTGTATATGCAAGAGGTTCTCTATATGAGATTCAAAAACGGGGCAAATGTAAAAGAACAGTTTTCACTACATATGGTTTTTATTTCAACTAAATTCCATTATAACTGAAGGAGTTTCAAACTTTTTAATGAATTATGATTCATGGTATCACTTTCAATTGAATAAGGACTTAAGTAAAATACAAATGTAAACTATTAGCCAATCATTTTATTTAAGTAACAAGTTGAATAAAAACGTAATAACGCAAAGAAAATAATATTCTTATCTAAATCGTAAAAATAACAGCAGGAATCCACCCAGGTAAATATAGCAACGACCCACCAGGCTTAGAACTTCATTCCTGGATAGCCCAAATCCCCATTTTTCTAAAGTTTTAATTCCATTGGCAAGTGTAGCTTCTACTTCTGGAGAGAAAACTGTTAAACGTCCTTTACTTTTCTTTATTTTACCACGTACACCCTTGTAATTTGTGTAGACAGTGGAGTATGGCACGTTGAATTCTTTAGCAGCCTTAAAAGCAGTCATGCGTCCCGACTTTACTTCCAGCAATGCATTTTTCAAGTCATTTTCATTGTATTTTGGGCCATGGGATTTTTCGACATATGTTCTGACCATGACTCCTAAAACGAAAAATTATCAACCACAGGCTCAAATAAAACGGGGTAAATGTAACAGGCTGTTACATTTACCCAGTACAAACATGTTGCATTAACCCCAGAACCGATTTCTAACGGGGCAAATGTAACACATAAAATAAATCGGTCTTCAAGAATGTATTTATTATAAATTGTGATTTGAATAAATATATAGGCCCGATCTAATCGTATGAAGGTCATATTTACCTGCTAATACTATTCGTGATGTAAAAGAGCTGGCACCGAAATTTTTGACACTAATTCGAAAACCCAATGCAAAATCAGGTGTTTATCTTGCAGCCATCAGCGTCTTACTGAAGTGACAAACATGAATATGCCCATTGCAGAATGGACGAGGACACTTGAAATGCGAAAGTTATACATGCGGCGCCATCTCACGCTCAAAGGCGTAAATTATAGGACTTAATAACACATTTACCCCAATCTTGCATTTACCCCACCTTACCTTACTAGCTAATGGGATACTTGAGCTTGCATGCTCTGTACCAGTTGGTCGATTCTGGGTTCAGTCGTTGATAAAGATATGGTTAAATCGCTATCGACGGCAAGGCGATTTCGCTGCTTAGTTTTTATTAAAACTAGAGCTGAAAAACCTGCCTCGCATAAATAAGTGGACGAAAATGGAATAAGTATTTTCAAAGCAAAAGAAGCAACTTTCGGATTAACAACGAATCGTTTGATCCAACATTTTTCTAATGTCAAGAGTTTTAAGTCATCTTTCATGGTCGAATCAACCTTCATTTCTAGAAATTCTTGTTGAACTTCTCCCCTAACGCCCTCCCTAACATTTCTCTACGCCTCCCTAGTGGGACATGCCCTCCTGGTTGGGAAGTCCTGCTCTAGGGCATAATGAGTGTATTTATAGCAACCATATCTAAGGTAAAATAAACAAATAATATACAAGTGAAAAATAAAATATATATTTAAATTCAAACACCAATAACAGCAAGACAGGTATATTGTATAAAATAATTTTTTTTAAGTATAATTTTAGATTCCTAAGAAAATATTTGAATTTCCGAATTGTTTTAAAATTATCTGGCAAATCATTAAAAGATCTAATTGCACAATGCACTGGACTAAATAAACTCACATCGGTTATACTAGATTGTAAATACAGATTATTTCTTGTTCTCGTACTATAAGTATGTATTTCATTTGTATATGTTAGATTTGTATTCGTTTTTTGATTACTATACAAGATTTTGTGTATTAATTTACATTCTTTATTACCTTTAGTTTATCGATGTCTAACTCTTTATATACTTCATAACAGACTTTCCATTATTCGACATTCTCTCATTATGAAAGGGTACAACTTTCGGAAATGAGAAGAATTCCTCTTGATTTTCATATATCCATGAAACATTTCAGAGAGGTTATATTTCAATGGTTTTTCAGGAGCGGATAGTCTGAAATTTAAAGTATGCAAGAGTTTTATCGGACAAACTTGTGGTTCTAAAGCTCTCCCTAGGGATGTATAGAAATTGAAAATATTGTAAAAATCGAGTAATATGTCTTTTTAGGGGTTTTCAGTTAAGTATACAGATTTCGATTTTATGTACTATAAACTATATAATAATTTAATACAAAATTTTTAAGGAAGGGTTAAAAAGGAGATGGGTAAAAATTAAATTGCCATAAATTGTTGCTATTTATAATTTCAAAAATTATACGGCGCATGCGCAAACGGAATTTCTATATTACACCTCTTTTTTGACTAAATTCAGATGTGGATTATGATTTTAAGCTTATATGATGTGGAAGTATTGTTCCAATTTGCAGCGGTTTTTTTAAGAGCGATAAAACATTATACAAACAAAATTTCGATCTAGCCATCTTAATGACCACTTTTTGAAAAGTATATTACCTTAAAAAACATGTGTAGAAGTCAAAATTCTGAATTAAAGTTGAGACTATCTCAACATAAATATTTTCCTCGTGCTAGAAGATTACATCTTAAGCTCTCCCTAGGGATGTATGCAAATTGAGCACGATTTGGATGCTGGTTGGACCTCATGCATCATTTGCTACCCTCGTTCCGTAGAACGATAACGATTAGCCCGCTAACACTTCAACGCGAGCCGCATATTCAAGATAAAAATCCTGCCGGTCTGAATTTATCAGGTAGTAATATGCGTCCAGGTCAGTAGTTCCCAACGTGGGACGTACATAGGGACATTTTGACTGTTCAGGGGGGTAATTTGATTGTTCGGGGGCAATGAAAAAAATTCGACTCTTTTAGAATCTAAATTTAACCACATCATAGTTCTTAATCGCCTCTAAGGCGAAAAACAATTTATTATGAAGAACTTTCAAGTTTCCAAATGTTTTTTCTTCTTGCATATATTTATGAACATTAGCAAGCACTTCACGTGCCTGAGAACTTAAAACTCTGTTATTTTTCAACATGCTTTTGAATTCGATAGTGGGCTGATTACGACACTCTCTTTTTATTGTATCTCCTTAAGTATTGATTAAAGAATGAGACAATTAGCAAAATTAGGAAAGAATCTTATGTGCATCTTGTGGATGGGGCTTCAAACGGCTCTTGTTAGTTTCTGTCAGCTGTAAATCAGTCTCGATGTTGGAAGCGAAGATGTTGATATACAACTAATGGAAAAATTAAAAACAAGACATTTTTCTGTGCAAGTGGACGAATCAACATTGAGAGACAGCGAGACTGTATTGCTTACATATGTAAGATACATTGATAATGCTGATTTTGCTGAAGAAATGTTATTTTGCAAATCATTAAAAGGCAGCACTAACTCTAGAAAGATATATATATATATATATATATATATATATATATATATATATATATATATATATATATATATATATATATATATATATATCTATATATAGCGACTGGTGGCGCTATGTCATATTTATATGTTATTGTGTTGCTAGAAGGAAAATATAAGAACCTTTGAAATATTGGGTTGGTTATCACTTTCGATGGATGGATGATACTGATGAGCCGAAACAGTCTGTCTATCATTTTCCATTGATTGTGATAAATAACTTAATATTTCTTACATGTACCGTCTGAAGGTGGATGGGGATATTTCGATGTTTCGAATAAATTTCCTAGTTCACTTCATTTTATTGATACGGATGTGTCTCGATAACACGAAGAATTCTTATATATATATATATATATATATATATATATATATATATATATATATATATATATATATATATATAGTACACTAAAAAGTTATTTAGATATAGCGTCTTGTGCTGCTGATGGTGCTCCTAATATGATGGGGAAAAAATGGTTGCATAAAATTGATGAAAGATGAAAATCCAGAAATGCTTCTTGTGCATTGTGTTATTCACAGGGAATGTGATTGTAGCAAAAAAAAACTCTCGTTCTTAATAAAGTACTGAATTTAGTTATAAAATGTATTAATTCGATTAAAGCAAATGCCAAATAGTTTCATTTATTTTGTACTTGAATACTTGAATATATTATGTTCAGTTGAATTTTTGTTATCAATAAATAACTTCCTTGTGATTTTATACTGCAGCATCATTTAAGCTACTCAGTGAATAATTACAAATTTTGAATATTAAAAACTACTAATTTTTAATATTAAAAATTATGCATATGTAACATGGGGGACATCTTTAATGCATGGCATAAAAATGGTTGGAAAACACTGGTCTAGGTTATCATTCACCAAAGGCATGCTTCGGAAGGTGGTGATCGTGGTAAGAATTGAATAAAGTGAAGGAACGTAAAAATTCCCATTTTCACCAAGTACCATGTCGTCAATTGATGAATAATCAGTTGAACAAGCGACATTACCGATCATGACTTTTTGGTGCGGCATCACGTGGATAGTGTGGGTTCTAATCCCAGCATGAGCGTTGGCGGTGTATTCTTAAATGGGTATGATGCAAGTGGTTCTTAGAAAATTAATTGATTGGCCGTCGAGAAATGCGAATTCAAACCCACTCGGGTTGTGAGATTAATGAGAATTTCTCGCTCTCTTTTCACCTCCGAAAAAAAAATTGACCATGGAAAATCACCAGTAAATGAAGGAATATAACAATTACGGACCCTGATGTAACGCTTTTCGTATCATTGTAGAGAGTAATTTGATCTAGATCTTGGGGAATAAATGCAGTTCAAAAATGGTAATAGTCTCGCTGTTATGTGATTCTTATTGTTATTTATTGTTGAGAATTCGAGGAGTGGGTGGGAAACTACTCTACGAACCGCTAAGCAGGTGATTGCTGATTGGATAGCATTGGGCGATCAGTGTGATTTTGAAACGAAGTTGATTATCGTATGTTACACTCCAGATACTAGATGATTGGGAAACTTGAAACGTAATGTCAGCGTAACAAAGGCGATTCTTTCAATATCTATATATGTGAATTAAAACTGTGCAATATTTATTCTTTCAAGTTTAGAAATACTCCTGGGAATTTTATGTAAAAGTTAGAATTGGTTATTTACTATAGATAACGTATGATTTTGAAGTGGAGGATTGATTATAACTTCAAGAAATAATCTACTATCTATTCGTATAATGTTAGTCAGGGATCGGAATGAATAATTAAAGAAAACAATTTTTTTTATATGAGTACATAAAGGTATATAAATATAAATATATATATATATATATATATATATATATATATATATATATATATATATATATATATATATATATATTCGAATTGTTGTTGCCTGTGAACTATTTCTAATCTCTTGATAATTATTAGCAATAACAGGCTTGTTGAATCTTAAAAAACTCGATTTTATTAAAAAGTTGACGTTTCGCCACGACATCTTTATCAAAACTTTTGAAAAAATTGAAATTTCTTTGACATTTATTGATTTGAAAAAATTTGAATAGAAAGAGACTACTATGTTTCACTAAAAATTTTTCGGCTGTGGCCGTTCTTTGTTATTTATTACGTGCTATTCAGTCCAATATTAACATTCAAATCTGTTATTATTAGATGGTAAGGGAAACCACAGAAACCTTTACCCACGTAATGTTCGAAATAGGTTCAAATTATTTTGATTTTGAAGATATTAATTACGTGCTATTTAGTCCAATATCAACAGACAGGTCTGTTGATATTAGATGGGAAGGGAACCACAGAAACCTTCACCCACGTAATGTACAAAATAGGTTTAAAATATTTGATTTTTGTCTTTAAAAAGACATTACTTGTAATTTTGGAGATCACATGTTCTAAACTATATTTTCATTTTAGAAAAATTGAAAATTCTAGATGTTTAGATTTTGTCTAAGAAGATGAGTTGTTATGGTTAGAGTTTGTTTGTTGAATTATTTTGTTTTGATTTATGTTGTTTCTTAGAAAAATTAAAGAATTAAATCTGCGTATATTGAATTCAAATGTTTGATATCTGTTCTATCATATATATATATATATATATATATATATATATATATATATATATATATATATATCTATATATATATATATATATATATATATATATATATATATATATATATATATATACCAAGCTAGTTAGCCAAGTACTTAGGTACGCTGGCTAGTATTTGGGAGGTCCCAGGTTCTAACCCCGGGGTCGACTGGTCCGCCATCAGTTTTTATCAGAGATTTCCTCATGGCGTTAAGTAAGTCACTGCCAGTATTATCCTCTGAACCTTACCTACACTTCCTATCTTCCATAAATATCCTGCCTCGCCCATCCTTAATTCACTTGTATATACAAGTGTATCCTCTGATCTGGCTGAAGGAGTTCCTCCCAATAACTCAAGCTGCCCGCCTCCCTGACACATACTTCAGGGAGGAATTACATATATATATATATAAAGGAAAAACCATGAGTGTAATTCCTCCCTGAAGTATGTGTCAGGATAGATATATATATATATATATATATATATATATATATATATATATATATATATATATATATATATATATATATACAGGGTGACTCACGGTGGATGGCACAAGAGACGTTTCTGGTGAACCATACGACAGATCACTTTGAAAATTCAATGGAGGGCATAGTCGAACATTCTCTACCCAACTAAAATATTTTTGGTAATGCGGTGTTGCCACTTCTATTAGAAAGTAGTAACAACTTTGATTTTTCAAATGGAACCTCCTGTATATAATATTATTTTTAGAATCTTCAACAATGTCCCAATAACTTTTCATGATATTTTCCTAAACTATCTCTTACCGTTTCCGAAATAAAAATTAATTTCATTTTTTTTTCTTCGGAAATCAAGACCTATTAAAACGCTGATATCTTTGAGTTGAGAAATAATGTGATATCGAAATTTGGGTTGGAGTTTGGTGATACTTGGGGGCTTCCTACACTTCAATCTACAAGTAATCTGCGTTACTTCAAAAAGTGGTGAAAATATTCAGTTATTTTGTTTGTTGAAAAAGTGGCTGACTGAAAGTTGATTATTTCAAATGGAATGCCATATATATTATTGAAAATTCGGAAAGCTGCTGGAATTTGTTTTTTTATCTATGTATATCATACTTATACCTAATTAGTCAGGTTTCGGACTGATTAGCATTTATTTGTGAAAATGTTCCTTGTAAGGTAAACGCACCAGTTGTCGACAGTGTACCTGTAGTCAACACGTAATTATACCAAAAAATAACGTAACCATAGCAAACATCGGCTTCCCGAAATAACCAATGATAGCTCCGACTTTTCAGTGCACATTGCCATAGTTATGCCATGGAAACTCACTAACATACAAGAATACAACTGAAGTTTTTCCAGCAACCTCGACTTTTCCCGCCAATAACCAGTATTTGTTAAGGTGTAGGTTCAGAAAAGCTAATTTTGTTGTGTTGTTGTTTAGTGGTATTTTTTGACTAAAAATGTTTTTGTTGTGTTCTATGAACTGAGAAAACCTCGAATAATCAACTTTCAGTCACTTTTTCAAGCAGACAAAATAACTGAATTTTTTTACCACCCTGTATAGAAGTAACGCAGATTAGGCTGAAGTGTAGGAACCCCCCAAGTATCAACAAGCTCCAACTCAAATTTCGATATCTTAGTATTTCTCAACTCGAAGATATCAGCGTTTTAATAGGTCATGATTTCCGAAGAACAAAATATAATTTTTATTTCGTAAACGGTAACAGATTTTCAAAGTGATCTGTCGTATGGTTCACCAGAAACGTCTAATGTGCCATCCACCTGTATATATAGAATAAATTTATTTACATAATTTCTAAAATTGTACACAATACCACATATATTTCGTATAGTTGTGCATAGTTATTCTTTGTTCCAATTATATGTTTTCATTATTTGTTGTTAGAAAATTTTTGTGTTGAAGATGAGAATATCGTTTTTGTTCTACTAAATTCTGAAGTTTGCTCCTCTGAAAAGACCCTGTTTTAAATAGTTGCCATTTAATCACAAAGTAATATATGAATCCTTAGCCTCGGTAATTTATCATTTGTATACCTAGGATGGTGGGTTCCAGTCCCATCTTGCACTTGGTTGTTGAATATGCCCCATGAGATTTAGTGGTTCAAAACTTTGTATATGTTGGGTGATGACATAAATTCTAGCCCATTTGGCCGCCCGGATCCGGCGTTATACTGTATATCCGTTGTAAGATAAATATATATTTATATATATATATATATATATATATATATATATATATATATATATATATATATATATATATATATATATATATATATATATAATCTTTTGCTAATTATTAGCAATAACAGGCTTGTTGAATCTCAAGAAACTCGATTTTATTAAAAAGTTGACGTTTCGCCACGACATTCGTGGCTTTATAAAAACTTTATATAAATATATATATATATATATATATATATATATATATATATATATATATATATATATATATATATATATATATATTTTATATATATATATATATTATTCTGACTTTTTTTCATTTTATCACTCTCAAACGATGGTAGTTTATTTCATGCCTGTCTGCTATTTAATACATAATATATAGCGAGAGGAACTTCGTTCTAACCTGGTATTCCACGACACCTCTCGTCTCTTTTTTGATGTACATATATGGTTATATGATGCTTTCTTGGTTGAATTGATTATTATAATATATTAGCTTTATACAGTTTTAGCAAAAATATCAAAGGTAAATATTCTAGAAAAATAATTACTGTAATGATGTAGGTACATCAACATAATACTAATCCCAACTAACGGGGTTATATTGTCTAGTCAAACGTGCTTCTGTATTTGCAATTTCATTTATACTTGCTATGCTATGAGACATTTCACTTCTTTTGATTCAAATGGCACATCAATCGAATATTAATATTGGATTTTCATGTTGTCAATTTTTTCATTTTTTTTGCAGTATATTCTCAACGTTACACCCGACTTACCAAACGTGTTCGAGGATCAGGGTAGTATAAAATATATGCAGATCCCGATAACAGATCATTGGTCACAGAATCTGGCGGGCCATTTTCCAAAGGCCATCGAATTCATTGGTAAGTTGTACTAAGTGGTATATATACAGGCTGTTCCAGATGATACTCACCACCTGAATATTCCGTTTAATATGAAGTATCGAAGAAAATCTAAAAAACAGGTCGATTTTCAATTTGATGGGGAACCGATTTACATTATTAATTGTTTTGTAATTCTTATCGTTTCGGAGATCTAACCATAAACTTTGAAATTTCAAATGGAGCTATAGGGCATGTCATACATGGTATGAAAAACCAAAACTGGTCAGTCTTGGCTTTGAAAATATTTATTAAGTCTTAATACCAATACTAGTCTTGATATCTCACGAAGCCTTCTGATGTCACAAGACCAAAACTAAGGCTGGCGAATTTTGGTCTTAGTCCAGAGAATATTTATTATGCCATGAAATTCATCACCTACAGCATTGTTACGACAATGTATGAGTGAAATATTCCCTGAAATTTATTTTACATTTCCTCTTTTATTTCTGTTTTTAGCGTCCTCGAAATCAAATAACAATTTAAATTACATTCTTACCAATATAACTAAAAAACACTGAATCCACAAATGTACACACATTTCCCATCTCAACATATCCGAGAGGAAACTTATTCATAGTATCATTCTAGTTGATGTGCCCTTATGCTGTAAAATAAGGAAGCAGAAGTGGACCATAAATTTTTTCATCGTAAATGGCCAGAACAGTCGAGCAATCAGATGTGCAGCGGTGCTATTTCAAAGTGTCAGAGCTGATTCAATTTGATGTGCGCTCCCCGTAAATATACGGATCAAGTTTAGGAGTTAACTCAAAATGGATTGAGTTAACGTTCGAAGGCCATTAGGTTAATTGGCGTAGTTTCGTCGCCGTCTCTGGGTCATCGATCTTATTGTAATTAGGGCCCTTCGTAATTAAATTTATCTGAATATGTCGATATTGGAATGAATTTGATGATTATATTAATATGCAATATATCCTCCATTTTGACTGTTTGCAGGTCGATTCATGAAATTCCTCTTATAATAAAGCCATTATTGGATTTTTCTTGTTGTGACTTAATTGGGAAATCAATGTGCAATTTTTTATCGTTGTATATGATCCAGGGTCTACTGACTACTGAGTATAAAAATTGGAGCTCTTTCTGAGTGGAAGTCTATAAAGTTTAATTTAATAGCTCTGAGATGCGCGTTTATTAGCACTCGGGCCTAGGTTCGACCCCTTAGTGACGAAGCTCTGCTGCTTATGTCCTTTTTTCGAAATTTTGAAAGCTACTACCATTTGGACTTGAAACTGAGCCATCCACGTTTCAACCACGATTATCAATAATGCGCGGAATATTTTATTTAATGTACAAAGTGAAATCAGAATTCCGCTTCCTCGAGCAAGTCAATTGTGTTGCATTATTGATATCAACAGAGCGTTGTTTTCGTTTACTTGAATCACCGGAGATTTGTATGACATTTCGGAAAATTGTGCCGAATTCCCGATAGAAATCATACCGGTAGCTCGATATTGGAGCAACGATTTTCAAACAACAGATTCTTCGGTGCCGGACGTGATTGATGGGAGAGTTTCCTCGAAAACAATTGGGTTGGAGTGGTTATCGAACAGAGTGAAATGAAATAATCAGTATTTTTTACCCAGAGGAAGCGAGCTGCTGTATATTTTAACGCGACATAGCGTCGTCGGCTTCTTTCGAAGCTAAATGTGTGCATTTATCTCGGTTCAGAAAATACAATAAAATTTTATCAGAATTTGTGGTACATACGAACAAAGCAAATTGAGAGTGATATACTCCGTGATAAATAGAATATATATATATATATATATATATATATATATATATATATATATATATATATATATATATATATATATATATATATATATATATATATAATAATAAGAAAAGGGAAAAATACAGAGATTTTATGTTTGAGCTGAGGACACTATACCTAGAGGCCGCTTGCAGCTCATCTCTTTTGTTAGAGGACGCTGTAAGGGCAGGATGAAGAACTACTCCAAATAATGTGTGAGAGGTTTTTTAGTGAGTAACCAGCAACATCCGGAGTCTCACACACCCTGAGAATGCGTGCGGGATACTCTCAGGGTAGTCTATAAAAGATTTTTCCTCTCACACGGACTTAAAAAAATAAAATAATAATATGGCTTTATTTTAGTTATCCTCGGCGAAGTCCAGATGAACTGCTCTACTTAACCGAGTACCAGTTACACAAAATAAATACAAAAAATGTCTACATATAAATTTGAACAAATTTTAACAAATAGGACGCACATAAATGAATTGCGCAGAAGAAGAAACATCAACAATAAATTAATTATGAAGAGTATAAAACCAAGCATCAAAGGACCAGAAGATATTTCTTATAAGCTCTCTTAAATCCATAGGATGATTTCTTTTTGACGTTTAATGGTATAGAGTTGAGTATTTTTGCTGCAGAGTATGAAAATGATCTCCTGAACGCAGCAGTCGTATGCCGGGGTATCACAAGGAGATTCCTACAGATATATACATATTTTCCACTCATTCAACTACACTTTTGGAGACTACCATCTTTAGATATATGTATTAACTATTTGTTAGTACATGATACTGAACGTGTAATTGGTTCGCCGTTTCTGACCGCTTTCTTACGGGCGGGCTTCGACCGCCTATTGACCTCATTACAGGAAATGTGTTCGGGAGAATGGATTTATTGCAACGGCCGAAATAACTATGGGACGTAGGTGGTGTCCTGTTCCGAACCTCAAAGAGGATCTTGAGAATCGAGCGTCCAAAGTTTGATGTGTCGCTAATTCGCTAGAAAATTACGCGACTCGAAGAGAGTAATATTTGAAAATTCATACGTGGATTAATTTTTTGTTAGAGAAATTCGCCTAGGCGGTATAAACTATTTGGTCTAACCGCCTTCATTTTTGTGTAGGGGTTTCTAATTAATTTTTTTGTGGTTCTTGCGATTTTCGTACCTCCACAGCTTCTGCAGATTGAGTTAGATGGTTGAAATATGGTACGTAGATTTAGTGGAGCATAGAGAATTATTATTTGGTTGTTTAAACCAGCGGTTCTCAAACTGTGGGTCGCGACCCCCAGGGGGGTCGCGTGATGTGTCCAGGGGGGTCGCGGGATAAGGAGGAAAATCAAAAAAACAAATCAGAAAACAAATCAGTCATAGCTGTAGGTTTTATTAATAACAAAATGTATAGGCTACACAAATTTGTAATACACATACAAGTTGAAAAAGGCCTAATACTATTTAATGGGAAACATGAGCTTGTTTGGAATCAACCATTCTTTTTATGTCCGGAATGAGTTTTGTAATACACAAAAGAATGTCATTTTCCAGGGTCAAACGATTTCTTGATTTTGTTTTGATATTCACCATTGTGGAGAAACCTTGTTCACAGTTATAAGACGAAGAAAATGGCATCAAAGTCTGTAATGCTTTTGTGGACAGTTCTGGGTATTCATTTTTAATACCTATCCAAAATTTGTCGATACAAGCACTGTTAAAAGTGAGTTTTGCTGACTGATCACTTGAAATTTCGATTAGTTGATCATGTTGACGAGCAGTTAGCTCAGCTTTTGTTACGACTTGATCACTGAACGCATTGACTACCCACAAAACCCCACTCGTATCCTTATTTGGAATGTAATCTGTCAACTGTTCAATCAAACCTTCGAGATGAGAAGATACTAGTAAGGAGAGAGATGAAGTGTCAGGGGATGTACAGTAGGATGTCGACAGAAACTCTATAAACTCTTGAGTTAGTGTAAAATTTTCAAAATCTTCTTTTTTAACTCTTGCGTTCCAAACACTGAGTTTTTTTACAAATGCATTTACTCTGTCTTGAGCATATAGCATATTTTTGTCTGGTCCTTGTAGGGATAAGTTCAAAATATTAAGGTGAGAGAAGATGTCAGCCAAATAAGCAAGCTTAACCAACCACTTTTCATCACTGAAAAAAAAGTGGAAAGTTCGGGTTTACTATCAACCAAAAATAACAACATTTCTGACTTTAATCCAAACAGCCTGCTTAATACATTACCACGGGATAGCCACCGTACTTCAGTGTGAAATAAAAGATGTTTATGCAAGGCTCCTACCTCTTCACACAAGTTATTAAACAACCTACTTTGCAGCGGGCGACTTTTGATGTAGTTCACTATCTTGACAGCTTCATTTAAAACTTGCCGTAATTCATCTGGCATTTTCTTAGCTGCCAAAGCTTGCCTATGTAAAAAGCAGTGGACCCAGCTTGCATTAGGTATAAATGATTTCAACCTGGCAATCAAGCCACTCTTCTTTCCCGTAAGGGCCATTGCTCCATCACTACAAATTGAAACACATTTCTTCCAATCAAATTCAAAAGGTTCAGTTACTTGAACAAACACCTTATAAATACTTTCACCTGTTGTATTATTCGGCAGGGGCTTACAAAACAAAATATTTTCATGAATAGCATCACCGTAATCGTACCGGATGAAGCATAAAAACTGAGCACGGTTGGCAACATCTGTTGACTCATCCAACTGAATTGCAAAAAAAGTACTGTCTTTTATTTGCTTCTTTAGCTGGTTCTGAACATCTTCAGCCATGTCACATATTCTTCTTGAAATAGTATCATTTGATAACGGGATTTTTTTCAATTTTTCAGCATCTTGAGGACTGATTATATTTGAAACCATATCAATTGCAGCAGGAAGAATTAATTCCTCAGCAATTGTATGGGGTTTCCCTTTTTTAGCAATCTTGAGTGCTACCTCGTATGAAGCTTTAAGAGCATTTTTATTAACATTAACAAGATCTGTAATGTTTACCTGTTGACTTCGAAGGGATAACAGTTTTCTTTGGAAAAATTCCACTGGTTTGTCTTTCAAAGCAAAATGTTTAGTTTCAAGATGGCGTTTCATTTTCGAAGGCTTAATGCTTTCAGCTGACAACACTTCACTACACACCACACATTGAGGTTTGTTTGCCAGTTCAGTGAAACCGAATTGTATGTACGACTGGTCATATTTGCGGAATTTTGTCTTTCCGCACCCACTAGCAATAGCATCACTACTTGACGACGGTCTTTTCAAAAACTTATCCATTGCTACTTTTTCTAACTGTATTTGCTCGCAATACTACTCACAAAGTACACACACAGTGTTGAGTGATCGACTCAAGAAGCCAGACTGTCGTGTCGTCTGCCGGGCACCGGCTAGCAGAGAGTGCGCGCGCAAACAGCTGTGACTGCAGTCTATTCTAGGCCCCATGAGTCATCAATGCTTTGTCCTTGTTCGTGCTACGAAGTGAGTTATCCCACTTTCTCTTATTATAAAACAATTCAAGTCCAACAATTTGTATTTATTTTTACTAGTTAATAGTATTTTTATGGATAAAACTTAGCCAATAGTGTTTTTTTTTCATTTTTGTTAATATTTAAAAATAGGGGGGTCGCCGAAATACTAGGTCTAAAAAGGGGGTCGCAGTGTCAAAAAGTTTGAGAACCCCTGGTTTAAACTATTATCAATTGCTGTCATTTTAATGTAGAGATTTAGTGTTTTTTCATGTTTTTGATGTTTTGCGTACCTCAACAGCTCCTCCACTATTTGAGAAGAAGGGTTGACATCAATGACATCCCGTACGTGGATTAAGTTTATGACAGGGAAGTGGCTTTTGGTTGTTTTGAAGGTTTTCGTTGATCGCCGCCATTTTAATATAAAGATTTCATGTTTTTTTCGTGGGTTTTAAGATTTTGCTCATTGTCCCAGACCCTTCAAATTGACTCAGGGAGTCAAGAATTTTTATGTGAAAAAGAAAGAAAATGTGGGGAAAATTCAATCTCAGTGACTGAGCTCTGCCGCTAACGCGTTTTTCATTACTAAAACTTATTATGTATTCAACTGGCTGGAGATCGTTCTTTCAGATACTAATTAATAATTATGAGTTAATTTACACATAGAACTGTTATGCACTGAAATGAAAAGTAAATGTAATTAAGTGTCCGAATGATAACCGCCTTTCATTCGGATCTTTGCGTGGGTGCGATCGTTCGAATTCGGCGTTACGTGATGCGCGAATATAAAATTTCGCATTTATTTCTTCCACCAGGAGGGCCCTACCCTTCTCGGATTCGCCCACGCTTCCCGAAATAAACTGATGTATAATTGTGTGTATGAACTTGAAAGCCTACCGTTCTGTACGCCGGAGTCGAAATACTCCATTGATAAGGCCCGTTCAGCGTTCAGGTGACTCCCACGCAACATCCCCAACTGCTGAATCATCGATTCCCCTGGAACCAGAACTGATATATATATATATATATATATATATATATATATATATATATATATATATATATATATATATATATATATATATATATATATTATATATATATATATATATAAATATATATATATATATATATATATATATATATGTATATATATACATATATATATATATATATATATATATATATATATATATATATATATATATATATATATATATTATTATAAATATATATAACCGGGTGTAAATGAGTGATGGGCCACCACAATAACTGTTTGATGAGTTCTTCGATTTTATTGAAATTTGAGTGATGTATCTCGGACATAATTTTAAATTTTTTGACATACGAAATCAACATGTCTGACTTCCGGTTTCACTGAAAACGATATAAAAATCAGAAATTCAAATGAAACATCCTATATATTTTTACATATTTCAATTGTGAGGCTTCAAATACATACATTCCATGTGTCAAATGTCAATTTTAGCGCTGTTTCAATTTTGTTTTTCATTTTGTTTTTTTTATCGTAGATGCGACGTCGTCGAAATCATAGATTATTGACTTAAAAAATCGCCCCCAATAATAATTTTCCTAAAAATTCATTTTCGTGAAGTTTGTTTATTATATTATTAAATTCTTTTTCGAACCAAACTCAGTTTTTTAAATAGAAACATACATGGGCCACCCAGTATACTAAACAGCTTCTTCAAATTCCTTCAAAATGAATCACACATCAGTTTTCTCAATTCCTAAATAACGAAATAATTATTGATAATCTTATTTTTATTAATACCCTTTGCTCCTGAGACCGACCTTGTTTACGAAACCAGAAGTCAGCCATTGATTTCGTATGTGAAAAAATTCAAAATTATATCTGAGATGAACTCAAATTTCAATAAAATCGAAGAACCCGTTAAAAAGTTATTGGGGTGGCCCATGACTCATTTACACTCTGTATATATATATATATATATATATATATATATATATATATATATATATATATATATATATATATATATATATATATATATATATATATATATATATATTTATATATATATATTTATATATATATATATATATATATATATATATATATATATATATATATATATATGTCCACATGATGTTTTCATGGTTTTTTGTTATATGTAAGGAGTAAAGATGACTCTGACTCTATATGCTAGTTATGTCTAATATGGTTGTTGTAATTTAATTGTACTATGCTGCTGATTGTATTTGAAAAAACTGGCTACTTGCTCGCTAGAGCAATCTTGAACTCTCTTGTAAGTACTGTTATGTAAGATATAAATGTTGCTAAATGTAAAAATCAAAAGTGTTTTCTCTGACTTATGTATAAGTAAATGTTTTCATAAAATAATGTATTTTTAGCTTCCTGATGAAGTCTGCAATTGGTAGACGAAAGCTTGATGTTTGAATAAACAAGATATTAGTAGCACTCTACACCGTTTTATTGCTACCTCTAGTAATTCTGGGGAATCTCATCTGTTATTCTTTTCTGCCTTGTTTTTACCAGTACCCCGTTACTGTCCTATTACGTATATATATATATATATATATATATATATATATATATATATATATATATATATATATATATATATATATATATATATACAGGCCGTTTCTTTTATCATGTGGTAACATTGCTATATTCTAAACCGTAACAGATATGGGAACGATTAAATGGGAAAAAAGTTAACTATTATGGTGAGCAGTAAATTGGTCAGAAAAAATCTTCAGGGACTTTCGCCGTTTCCGAATTATACAGGGGAAACTGAAAATGGCGTTTTTGGTTTTTTACGAATAGAATTGTTATTTCAAAAAATATGAAAAAATGGAAAAGGAAATTTTTATTGTATTTAAAATGTACTATAACCATGTAACAATAAATCTTAGATTGAACGTTTCGTCTCAACACAGACACCATCAACTTTTTTTTTCGAATACGGACCTGTCTTTTTTATTGCAAATATTGATGAAGCGATAAAATCAAAATTCAGTGGTATATCACAATCGGTATTTTTATAGCGTTTCATTCAAAATAAGCATCATCAGTGACAACAATTTTCAATTACGGTCCTGTTGTTAGTTCCTCTGTAAATAGTTTTGATTTCTTCAAAACTTGTTCAACTATTGGCATATAGCCAATAATTTCGATAAGAAGATACCCCATCACAATGAACATTTTAATTTTTGTATTACAGTAATCCTTGTTTCGAGGCTGATTTCTCTTGAATTATATTTTATACGTTCCAATCCTCACAATTCAGTGGTATATCACAGTTGATATAGTTATAGCGTTTCATTTAAAATTACTAGCATCATCAGTGACAACAATCAAACAGAAAAACAATTTATGTTATAATGAATTTTTGGGGGGAAATACAAACCATACAAAATATGAATTCCACGTGAGAAACTACATTAAATGCTCGAATTGACGGCCTCTTTGTTGAATGCACATACGTTTTCTGTCCATATAATTATTGTGGCAATTTTCTAGCATGTTGGGTGTAATGCTATTACATGCATCTCTTATTTTTTGTTTGAGATGGTCGATATCTGTACTAGGTGTCGGAAAAACTTTAACCTTTATGTATCCCCAGACAAAAAAATCTAATGGATTAAGGTCTGGAGATCGAGCTGGCCAATTGTTGGGAATATTGCATCTAAATGATCCCTTACTATTGCTTCATTATGGGGAGGGGCACCGTCTTGTTGAAAATGTTGTATTTCACGGCGAATATTCAGTGGCAATTCATCTAAGTATTCATCAAACTCATTAGATAAAAAATTTAAATACATTCCACTATTCAAATTCTCATTGTGAAAGAAAGGACCTAGTACCTTTGTTCCCAAAATTCCCAAACAAAATTTTATTCCGAATCTTTCCTGGAAGTTGGTTTCTCTATGTAAATGTTCATTTGAATTATTCCACCTATAATGGATGTTTCTATTAAACCAGCCATTATTGGTGAATTTTGATTCGTCCGTCCATATTATTTTTCTACAAATATTTTCTAATTCCCTATTTCTACGTCTTAATCACTTCGCAAATCGTACTCTCCTTCCGTAATCCCTTTAATTGAGGTGATGAACTTTGCGTATCCTGTAACATTTGTATTTGTTCTGTTTTAAAATATTTCTGGTAGATTTCACAGAAATCCCTGGTTCGTGGGCAATTTCTCGTAAAGAACAATCTTGATTAGAAACATTTTTATAATTGACCAATCCTAAATTGAAAAAAAAAATTTTTCTATTAGTTATTGTTTATGAGGAAATATTTTCTTACCTAAAACATTCATTCGGTTCGTCATACTTCCAGTTACAATACATTTTCTAGTTTTATTTCTGTCAAATGCACCACAGTCTATCAAATTTCTTTCTAATCGTCTAAACATTTGAATGTTTGAATGTTTGGAATACGACGATTCGGGTATAGCTCACCATACATATTTCTTGCCAAAAGAGGATTTCTATTTGATTTTGCATAAGTAAATAGCATATCAGTGATCAGTCCTTTCATCATTTGAATACATCTTCAATATTATGTAACCCAGTGCATAAACGTCGACAGTTCTTAACAGATATCAACAACTCATTTATTTTTCCTGCCATAGAAAACAAGCAAAGCCTACGTGTTTAAAATGGCGAATGATGTAAGATGCTACTTCTTAATTGTACTGAATTACACAACAATCGTATTTTGACCAAAAACGAATATTTTCGTTACCTATTTCCCGATTGAGAATTATAAAAATATTCGGTATAAAAATTGATTCAGGAGAAAGCAATAATACAAAAATTTCCAGACATGAAAAATACGAATTTTCGTTATGTTTGGGTACCTTCTCATAAAAATTATTGCCTATTGTCAGAAGTATGCCAATAGTTGAATAAGTTTTGAAGAAAGCAAAACAATTTACAAAAAAACTAAGGACAGGACCGTAATTAAAAATTGTTTTCTCTGATGATGCTAGTTATTTTTAATGAAACGCTATAAAAATATCAAGTGTGATACACCACCGAATTGTGATTTCATCGCTTTATCAATATTTGCAATAAAAAAGACAGGTCCGTATTCGAAAAACAAAGTTGATGGTGGCCGTGTTGAGACGAAACGTTCAATCTAAAATTTATTCTTACATAGTTATAGTACATTTTGAATACAATAAAAATGTCCTCTTCCATTTTTCCATATTTTCTAAAATGAGAATGCTATCCGTAAAAAACCAAAAACGCCATTTTCAGTTTCCCCTGTATAACTCGGGAACGGCGAAAGTCTCCCTAGATTTTTTCTGACCAATTTACTGCTCATCATAATAGTTACCTTTTTTCCCATTTAATCGTTCCCATATCTGTTACGGTTTAGAATATAGCTATGTTACCACATGATAAAAGAAACGGCCTGTATATATATATATATATATATATATATATATATATATATATATATATATATATATATATATATATATATATATATATATATATATATATATATATATATATATGTTTCGTTTTTGATCAAATCTCATCCCTTATTGCTCGATCCCTAGCTTTCATTGACTCCAAATTTTTGTCGATTCAAGTAAAAAATTTATAATGCATTCGTTTTCCTACGTCTCTACGAAATGAAAAATATACGTTTATGCCCAAATCCAAGCTATACGGATGTGAGCTTCCCGGTCCTAGTGGAGGGGCGGAGTACGGATGGTTATATGGCAGTGTTTCTAAAACTGTATTACCAAGCTAGTTAGTCAAGTACTTAGCGTACGCTGGCTAGTATTTGGGAGGTCTCGGGTTCAAACCCCGGGCCGACTGGTCTGCCATGAGTTTTTTTCAGAGGTTTCCTCATGGTAATGTAAGTCACTGCTTGCAAACTTACAAGGCGAATGCTGGGCCAGTATTAATCCTCTGAACCCTACCCACACTTCCTATGTTCCATAAATATCCCGTCTCACCTATCCTTAATGCACTTGTACATACAAGTGTATCCTCTGATCTGGCTGAAGGAGTTAATCCCAAACTCAAGCTGCCCGCCTCCCTGACACATACTTCAGGGAGGAATGAAACACGTGTGTTTCCTTTTTTCCTTTCCAAACTGTATTCGTTTTAATTTTTTTTTGTGAAGAAAGTTGTATGGTACTACAGAAAATCAAGTAATTAGTGGGCTTCACACGGAAGTTGATGTGTTAATACATCAACGTGCATCCAAAAACGCGCAAGCAGATTGCGTACAAAACCATAGTTTTGTTCGAAGAAGAATGTTTAGCTCTTGTGACAGTGGCGTGTACTTATGCTCTTGAAAAGAAAAATAGAAATAAAAATAAAGATTAACCGCAACTACTGCTTTAAGAATGTACAAACATCGGTGAATCGCCTCCACACGTTGAGAGATGCACGTGTTCATTTGAATGCGCATTCAACAATTCAAGCGATTCAGAATTCATCAAGTGTGCATTCACATTTTTTTTGCATCCACATTAACGTTATTGGTTGCACGTTGCACGTTGATGTGTTAAGACATCAACGTCCGTGTGTTCTGCGCTATTAGGCCCCTACACACAGGCGTCGTTGTCTTAATACATCAACGTGCATCCAAGAACGTGTTTTTGGATGCGCATTCCAACGAATGCATTCAAAGCAGTAGCGGCGGTTGAGTTTATGAATTAATTTGTTGATAAATAAAGTAGGTATTTAAAATAGTAGTAATAAATTAAATATTTCATGAATTTGTATAATATTTACTCAAAATGTTTGCAGATAGTTTCATCATTATGTCTGACTGCCTAACGTCCCGGGAATTTCTACGGAAATTTGTGGAGTTGTACAGGGACCTACCCTGCACGATTTAGACAGAAATTAAACAAATAAAGCATACAAAATATTGATAGAGAAGCTGCAAATCAATTAATAAAATGCTACAAAAAGTACAGTTGTCGCTAAAATCAAAAGCCTTCGTGGTGGGTTTCGGAGATAAAATGAAAAAGTTTTTATCTCGAAGAGAAGTGTTACGTACGGTGGGGCCTTCGGAGATATTAAAGTACTTAGTGAATTTTGAATCTTGGTAATTTATTGCAGTAATTTCTGCAGTTATTGCCAATCTCATCATTGTGTCTTATTTTATTAATAGAATAACCATGTCCAAGAGTTACGAATAGGTTTCTTCGTCCATCATTAAGTAATTGTGCGAGTCCTCTAGTTCTAACCTCAATTTTTCTAACAGGTCAATGTGTGAAAACGTTTGTCGTTTTAGAACCCAACCTTTACTCCAGGTTTGGAGACGATTTTCATTTTCCTTTTTCTTTGTACACGCCACTGCCATCAGAGCTAAATATTTCTCCTGCTCAGACATCTGGCCAAACATTTTAGCAGACTGGACAAAACTATGGTTTTGTACGTACGTGTGTACGCAATCAGTTTGCACGTTATTGGTTGCATCTAATAATAACAGATTTGAATGTTAATATTGGACTGAATAGCACGTAATAAATAACAGAGAGTCTTTTTTTAACTATTCAAATCAATAAATGTCAAAGAAATTTCAATATTTCAAAAGTTTTGAAAAAGCTATGTCGTGGCTTAAAATAGTTAGTTAAGTGGTTAAAAATAGTTCACAGGCAACAACAATTCAAATAAATAATTATCTATATATATATATATATATATATATATATATATATATATATATATATATATATATATACATATATATATATATATATATATATATATAATAATATATAATATATATATATATATATATAAATATATATATATATATATCCATATATACAAATATAATAAAAAATTGAATTATGCATTCCGATACCTGATTATCATCATACTTATAGGTAGTAAAGAAGAACTACTACATAGTTTGTGATTCACATATTGACATTATCCGTCTCTGAAACTAAACATGCCGCATATACGAATACCACTGACATTGAGTGTGTTACGCATACACTACTTTTTCTCATTTTTACTTAGCTTTCACTCGCCGCAAGTGTCTGTACTGTAAGGTACGATGAGGACGTTCGTTCTAAAATATATTCGTTACGCTTGTGGTATCATTAACTTTTTAAAATATTTTGGTATCCTTACGTAAAACGCTTAGTAATTATACTAAGAACCTCTGGGATATTGCGTAACACATTTTGAGAAACACTGTTCTACAGTTTGGCAGTGTTCTCCCCTTCTCGCTTTCCCAGCCTCCAGGATGAATAGCTGGAGTTTCCTGAGAAAATCGATAGCAGCACGAACACGTATAGGGCAGGCACGGGTTTCCGATTTGGAGGTCGCACTTGCAATATTATGGCCGAATAATGAATAAGCTATTCATCTTCATAACGGCTAACTCTACTTGTTCTCGTGAATTTAGTAACGATCTATTGATTTGACCTATCGTAAAGTGTGTTAGTTCAGTATACTTTTGCTTCAACTATACCGAATGGTAATCTATATACTAATACGTGGAGAGAAAAATTAGTTCATATGTTTAAGCATATTGCGCTTACGGAGGAGAGTGATATTTGGCATAGTTATAGTTTATATAAAAATAAACGAGGAAAGTATCTATGTATAAAATGTGTAAAGGTGCTTCTGAACGAGCAAAACCTATTTGTAATTAAATATGTGGTTGCAACATAGTAGCCGGCAATATTGCCAGCAAATACAGTCATACTATGCAATATAGGGTAATGTTTTCAGTATGTCCTGGCCATATAGCCACACATGTCCTGTATAGCCGATGTTGTTTCACCTATTGCAGACAGGTTGCCACACGATCGCTTGGCGAGCGAAAATACTGCAAGATTTACATCTCCAGACGAGTGTCCGTCTACATTGTACACTTTCGTTTATTTTGTTGGTATCTATTGAATTTGTAGTGTAATAATAAACCAGATCTCCAACACAGAATTTCGAGTGCAGCCGAGATTAAAAAAATTATTTGCAGTTGTTTTGGAAAATTTCGGAGTAATAAAGACTAAAACTTGATCCAATGAGAGGATTAAATACTTTATTATCGAAAAACATGTAGGCCCTGAGTTTTGGAATGTAGAAACTGGAATATATAAAGATCGAAATCCAAAAAAAGACGGATGGCTGTTTTTGCTGAAAAATTTGAGATTTCAAGTGATAAGGCGGCGTACGAAAAATTCATCAATAGTTTTGGTCCTATTGTATTTAAAAGAAATTCGAAGTCACTCTTTGACATTTGTCAAGACATATTTCTAGATTTATGTTATCTAAAGTTTCACGCCTATTGAACTAGTGTCGAATCAACCAACAATCTTCTCCTTTTTTTTTTGAACTAATGGATGGAAGTGAGTTTCTTGTCTCTTCTAATGTGTTTTTCAAGTCAAACTATCAATTTCGAAATAGAACAGATTTTGGTGGACAACGAAAATATAAACAACATTGATTTTCAATTTAAGTTTGAGTTTCCTAAAACTTTCTTACTGATATTAAAAAAAAAGTTACGTTTGTGTTCTGATATTCTGGTCTGAAAGGTTTTGAAAGTTCTACGAATGTGAAACTTATCACAATCACCACAATTCATTTTAAACACTTCTGATTTATTGTTTTCGTGAATTTTGATTTATTATTTTTTGTATGATTTCCTAAATTATTTCCGGTACCGTAAGCAATGTTGATGTTGTGCTTAGATAAGAGTGGTTTTAGTTTTTATTGAATATAATTCGTGCAATTAATGCTTTTAGTACAAGAAAAGAATTAATAGAAGATTAATACATTGGGGGTAATACAGTTTTTTTTGTAAATGTCCAACTCAATAGCTTCAGTCGTTCTGTGTATGACAAATTTTAATCGAAAAAATTCTGATCATTCTGAAAAATTAAATTAAACTTTTTAATTCAATATAAAATGATAACAACATGAAGCTGGTCCAGATTCCATAAAAGACGAAGACATCAAAAGTGAAGAGCTACTATTATTGGCATTATGCTGTTCTCTGCCCGATGTCATGTTTTCATAGATACCCCAAATCAACGCATGGTCTCTATAACCTAGCTTGTCAGATCATTTGACATTCGACTGCTCCAAAGGCAAGAAGTGGACGTGAAACGCATATCACGAAATATCAAATACGGTCTGTTGTTTCGATTCACTTTTGTTAAAGCAACATCGACATGTCCGGCAGATTTAAATTCATCAACTTGTGCTTGTCGATGCAAAATAGCTCTGTTCCCAGACTGCGGGTGACAATACGAATTGATAATGGCACGTTCTCTCGACTCACAAATCAATATCAATTAACATCCACAGGCTGGTATACAATGAGCGATGTGCACCAGCAGGCCGAACCTGGAGATCCATTGTTACTGTTATTGCAGCTGACATGCAGAATCTGCTTGTAGCTTTTGGAGAAATAATTAGATTGCCAATCGGTTACATAATACATACTTACGGATGCTGATATTGCTTATGAGAATTAGGTTATCATTATCATAACTGACCGCTGTAGTTCCTATGTAGTGATACTGATACTGAAAACGAATGTTTTGAAACGTTCAGATAGTTCTGTATATATATATATATATATATATATATATATATATATATATATATATATATATATATATATATATATATATATATATATATATATACAGGGTTGCGAAGTATGGAACCAAGTAAATATCTTTCGAAAGAAAGAGAGAATATTTATGAAATTTTGCAGGTAAGTCCAATGGCGCAAAATGCATCTGATGTATGATTTTTGTTGATAATATACTTCCGGTTGTACCGGAAATAGACCTTAGGTCGCTTATTTTAAATGGGATACCCTATATATTATTACATTCTTGGATTCTACCTAAGATTCTAGGCACATTTTATGCATCATGTCCTATACCTAAGTCTAAGCGTTTTTGACATATTTAGGTTTTTATGTCAAAAACGACGATTGCAAGCCCTAATATAATTATCAATTGTTCCTATAAGGAAGCCTTTTTTACTTACTTTGGGTTAGATTCCTTGTTGAAAAGGGCTCACTTCAATAGATTTTGAATAATATTTGGATAACTAGTTATACAGGGTGTGCAAAAAATAAGATCTAAAATGAGATTGAGAAAACTGACAAAAATCAATTTTTTCAAATGGAAACCCCCCATTTTCTTTATTCTGTAGTATTAAGCATTTAAAAAGAAGGTAACTTTGTATCTTCACCTAAAATTTGAAGTTTTCGAAATATTGCCAATTTGATATTTTTATATGGCAATTTTGCATTCAATCGTTAAACAATTAGATCTAGGATAGCCACGATCGTATTTGACATTTCAAATCATCGTTATACTCGTTTATCACTTACTACATATGCATACACACAACATCAATTTGTTTATCTGAACGTTTTTTTACGGTAATGTAAAAAACTCGAAAGAAGTTGAATTGATTTTTGTCAGTTTTCTCAATCTCATTTTAGATCTTATTTTTTGCACACCCTGTATGACTAGTTATCCAAATATTATACAAAATCTATTAAAGTAGGCCCTTTTCAACAAGGAATTTAACCCATAGTAAGTAAAAAAGGCTTACTTATAGGAACAACTGATAATTATATTAGGGCTTGCAAGCGTCATTTTTGACATAAAAACCTAAATATGTCAAAAACGCTTAGACTTAGGTATTGGACATGATGCATAGAATCTGCCTAGAATATTAAGTAGAATCCAAAAATGTGATAATATATAGGGTATCCCATTTAAAATAAGCGACTTAGGGTCTATTTCCGGTACAACCGGAAGTATATTATCAACAAAAAATCACACATCAGATGCATTTTGCGCCATTGGACTTACCTGCAAAATTTCATAAATATTCTCCTTTTCGTTCGAAAGATATTTACTTGGTTCCATACTTTATCGCAACCCTGTATATATATATATATATATATATATATATATATATATATATATATATATATATATATATATATATATATATATATATATATATATATATATATATATATATATATACCAACCAAAAGATTGTTCTACTAACTTCATTACATTTGCGGACGATACTAACATTTTGTTAGCATCGGCAGATTCTACAGTTACTATTAGAGGTTGTAACTCCATATTAACTACCATTAAAGGCTGGTGTATGGACAATCAACTTGTACTTAATATGTTTAAAACTGAAAGTGTTGTTTTTCCCTGCGACCGAGCTAGAGCAGTTGTCCCGGAAGAAATTAACAATGAAATTAAAACTTCATTGTCTGTAAAGTTCTTAGGTGTATTTATTGATTGTCATCTGAAATGGGTTAATCATATTAACTTATTAGTAAAACGGTTGAATTCAGTTATCTTTACAATGAATGTGCTCAAGTTTCAGGTTGATTTACCAACATTAAAGATTGTTTACTTCTCGAGCTTTCAATCATTGCTAACGTATGGAATTATCTTCTGGGACGGCTGTTCTGGGTCGGAAGCAGTATTCCTTAGACAAAAAGATATTCTGAGATCTATGCTCAATTTAAAATATATTCAATCTTGCAGGGGACACTACAGAAATAATAAAATACTTACCTTTTATGAGTTGTATATCTATCGTGTGCTAACGTTTGTTCATAAGTATCCGGAGTACTACAGTAAATATAAAAACAGTAATATGTACAAAAAAAGAGAGAAAAGATTGAGCCATTTGTGTACCCTCGGCATTCTTTAACATTGATGGAAAAGTCGCCTTTGTACATGGGTTTGAAGTTGTATAATATTCTGCCTGTTTCCTTGAGATCAGATGATTTCTGTGTTTATCGTAGAAGGTTGTATGGAAAGTGAACCATACTCCCTTCAGGAATTTGCTTTACTATGTAAAAACTATAGAACTATTTAAATTATAGCAATTAGACGTATTCAATCTTTATTGTACTGTTAGTGTACTGTAATTATTTGAATTAAACATTATTATTATTATATATATATATATATATATATATATATATATATATATATATATATATATATATATATATATTATATATATATATATATATATATATATATATATATATATAATATATATATATATATATATATATATATATATAATATATATATATATATATATATATATATATATAATATATATATATATATATATATATATATATATATATATATATATATATATATATATATATATATATATATATATATATATATACCTATATATATACAGGCAGTGTATGTTTGTGTCAAGATCTCTGGAACCACCGAACGGATATTAACAAACATATTTTTTATTATTAGAATGTAGAATCACATAATAAACTTTTTTTTAAATAATTTTTTGGATGCTGAATTCGGATAAAATCGCAGTTTTCGGGAAAATAATTTCCATCCCTCAATTTCATGCCAAATTTTCTAATTAATTGATTAATTGACCGTATTTCTACGGTCGAAAAACGTTTTCCATTCTTTTTCTTTAACTTCTCCTTGGTATAATGGCTTTCCACATCTCCCTCATGCTGCCATTTTTTTCACTATCAACGGAATGTTTTTATTCATACGTCTATACGATAACTCGATTTTAGAACATTTTGAAAAATTTAGAAATTCACTTTTCACGATTCACTAGATCGTTGAATGCCGCTCTAATTATGTAGAACTTCCGCCAATTGAAAGACCCCTTCCCTTTATTTTATACGATTTCCGTTCCAGAAAAAAAATTTATACTCTTTTTAACAAGCTTTCTCCTATAAAAATTGGCGCACCAATAACAGAGTTGTGCAACTTGAAAAATTTTTCACATTCCATTCGGTGAAAAAAAGATTATTTTGTATGTTTCCCTCTTTTTCCGCATATATTATTTGCATGTCAGTGTTCGAAATAAATAGTCACCTAGGGCTCGAAGCCGAAGCCCCCTTTGCAGTCATATAATAAAATCGATAACTTTGAATCATGAATCTAATTATTGCTGCTGTACTTAGTTTTCCCTAAATCATACTCGACAGATATTCTATATACTGGAATGTTCAAGACGTTCTCGTATGTTTCGAGAAATTATCTTAATATTTATTTCTTTTTGAAAATTTTATGTGATTGTTCGTGATTAACAGAGATTCAAATTTCCCAACTCCAGATTTTTACCAGCAGTTGAAAATCAACGGTTTTTGCAGCTATTTGAACTATAAGTGCAGGGGCGTAGCCAACGGGGGGGGGCCAAGGGGGTCTGGCCCCTTCAGACGTTTCGGGACGTAGAAAAATTGTACTTGCCAATAGCAATACCAGGATTGTGCTGAACAAACTCAGATACCTTTAATAAGTGATAAGCGTTGCGCTGAAAATATTCAACCGTAGATAAAGTTATTAATTTCAACTTGCACATTCAGTATTTTGTTAAATGCTGGCTTATTAGTCATTACAGAGGGTTAATTAGAAGTTTGTTGTTAATTCCTAATTTTAGGACATCCCGTGGAATAATTTCTGATCAATTATTGTTAAAGACCATTTCTTTCCAACAGTTTGTTTTTTGGTTCATGCCTTTGAGTGCACTAGTTCATTTTTAAGAACCAAATGAACTTGTCATCAACGGACCCTCTATCTCTTACCGTTATCGAAATCCCCATGCATAGACTCGAATTTGAATAACCTTGTATATATATATATATATATATATATATATATATATATATATATATATATATATATATATATATATATATATATATATATATTATATATATATATATAAGTCTAGGCTATCAAGACTTATGTATTGAATTTATGTACGCTTGCTGTTGATGCTAGCAATAACTGAAAAGTTATAAAACACCATAATTACATAACAACACTAAACCTATTCCAATACATTATAACATACCGTGAATCAACAGAACAAGTACATCAATTCATAATAGAATATGTTTTTTTCAAACAAAATATACTAATTTATGACAGTATGCTCAAATGAATACAATTGAAAATTGAACAGTAGTCAAGGTATCTGTGATATGCATGCCTTGATAATATGTTTGAGAAACTCGCCAACCCTGATATCCGCTCAGTCGGACTGCCACTGAGCGCGTCGTTAGGTTGGTACGAAATTCCAAACTTACATCCCCCTCCCCCCCAAAACTGGTGTTAAATTATTATTCGGCAGCAGGACAGTAAGTATCATTTTACTTGCATGGAAAATATTCGATTCATTTCTTTTGAAAAAACGCGAGTCTTATAATGTAGAGTAAATTTGAAAAAATATTTCTTGTTTTATTTTAAAAAGACCCAATTCTGATTGGATCTGCTTGTTCCCGGTTTAGGCGACTTGAGTTTGGATATATACAACGTCTCCCTCTTCATATGTTATTTTTTCGGGTATTCTTGTCATAATAAATTTTTGTTTCTGATCATGAACTTTTTTTGGAATTCAAGAATTGCGATTTCGTCTATTTTCTTTTAAGGTTCTAAGTTATTTTTGTTTAACTCAGGAGGTAAGAAAAGAATTATCAATTCCGATTTAAAAGATAACTAGGCGTAAATTTTGTGTGTCTATGAACAGTGTTATTATAGTTTCAACTGCCATTTGCCGGCTATTAATTACTCCATGGTCGGTGTCTGTTCTCCGAAATTTTACATCTAATTGAATTTTACTAAAGTTTGATTGTGCGCCTCTGTTTTGTCCATTTGAGAAAGGGCAATCTACACGCTGAAAATATGTATTTTATGTTTCCTGATTTTAAGAATTCTTTGAATGGCGTTTGAGTTTATGCCGCGAATATTGGTCCGTTTAAAATTTAAATTTATCCTTATTTTTGTTTTGAATTTTTTTTATTAAATTAATGAAATCTTTTGCAGTTTGGGTTTTTGACGTGAATTGCGAAAGCCGTACTTTGTAAAATGATCTATTATCAAGTGTAAATATCTTTTTGATGATTTATTTCCTCCGCGAATCCTCTTGATTGTATCAAGAGATACTAATCTGACAATGTGCTCCGAATGCTGGGCCTAGTTGGGACAGGGGTTGTTTGAAAAATTTCCAAATCTTTTTTATTTTGTATGCATGTTTCACATGCTTCGACAAATGAAGTTTTATATGGTTTGCTGCATATTTTAAAGTAACTATGTTTGGTGTCCAAAAGTTAGTGTTAATTGCTTTTAACACCTAGTGTGGCTCTTTACTGTGTATTTTTTTATTAGTTTAATACCGAAGTCCTCTTGCTAAATTCCAAATTTTTTTGTTTTTAATTAAGTGTTTATAAATAAATATTTATTTTTAGTTTCGATATTTTTCAATTTTCTTTTTGTGTAATTGTTTTTGGTTGTTTATTACGTCATGCTAGCGAAAACAAAGTTACTATTGTGGATAAGTAGAATTCATTATGTAAAGTTATTTTCTAAAACCCGGGTTACGTTGAAAGAAGCATCACGGCTTCTGTATTTCTTTTCTCCAGGTTATATATTATGTTAAGAAATCGTTAGTTTGATATATAACTTTAGATATTTTAATAATTCAGAGGTCCTGACCTTTTTTTATATTGAAATTTCAAGAGGTTTTTATGATCAGAAAAGATAGTAAAAAATTTATGACCCACATTAAGTAGTACTGCCAAATATAGTCGATTCTTTTATTGCCAGACCATTCCTAGGAATATTGCCACGTTTATTTTTTGTGATTGAGTTAAATTTTTCTTGAAAAGAAAAATTACTGGTTCAGTTAAAATTATCTTTTTGAGTGTTTAAGGCATCGCTCCTACTCCTTTCTTTTAGACGCATTCCGTTTAAAAATGCATGATTGCGAAGTTTCGGATTCGAAGATCGCAAGTATTGGTTCTGAGCTTGAGATAATTTTTTATTTAGTTATTAAAACTTTCTTCGCATTTTCCCGTGACCACTCAAAAATTTCACGTTTTTTCTAAGTACAATTGTGTAAAAGGCTTTCTAGTCATGATTGTTGACATTATGGGAATTGTATTTTAAAAAATAAAAAATTAAAGTTTTTCTAATAGTTGTCTGATATTTTTTGATTCCCTACGGTATTGCGAAAAGTTTTTTTCGCAATTTAAATTGTCATTTGATGGCGTCTTATTCATATTTCCTTCTATATTATGACCCAAGATACACAAACCTGAACTTTTAGCAAAAAAAGCATTTCTTTTTGTTCAATTTGAAACCCGCATTTTTAATAGCCATCAGGGTTTTTATCAATATGAATTAGGTGTTCTGACGCTATTTTTTGAAAAATTAGAATATCATCTAGTATAAAACTTTATTGCCAAATGTATTAAGAGTATTTCTTGGAGATTACGTCACTCAGTGTTCTCTGAAAAATTGCAGAAAGCGGGGGATTTTAAACCCAAATGGTAAACGATGACCAATTGCCAGCTGTCCGTTATGTGTGTATGAATGCCTCTTTTGTTTATCCTTTTCTCTAATCGGAATCGACACAACGCCGGAATTTATGTCGAGTTTTGTTAAAATATAAAGCAATCGCGCGCTTAAAAGTAATAGGTCATCTATTATTGGGAAATTGGATGGCATTCTGGAACGATTATTTTTTAGTTCCCTATAGTCCATACACAGACGTATTTTTTCCTTCCTCCTTCTTAAAAACAACGAGTTACAGGAGATAGCATAAGGACTTGAAGAATATTCTAGTGAGACCTGCTTCCTAAAAGAGATTTTTATTTGTTGTATTTATTTCTTCTTTATCCTGCAAAGAGCATTTATATGGTATTTCTTGCAATTATTTGTTTTTTTCGTAAGTTTTATTGTTGCCTCGTAGTTTGTTACAGCGCCGACAGCATACTTGTTTTCAGCGAAAAATAGTTTTAATATTTGTCTAATAGATATCTTCAAAGACTCTTCGTTTATTGTCTTACCATTTGTCGATTGCCAGTATTTATTTGGATTTCCTTAAGTTAATTAGATTCTTGTTTTCTTCATGTTTTTCGCGAAAATTTCTAATTTTTCATTTCTGACATAGCCCTAAATGTTTTTTTAATTAACAGTCTAATCCCAGAAGAATATCAATTTCTTTGAAATGATTCACTCTTTCTATTATAAAAAAGAGGCCATTTTTTTTAAAATATAAATATTTTTTAAAATTTACCCATAATTGAAACCTAATGTTTCAGTGGAACCTGGAAAACCGTATTTATTTTTTTGCACCCCACTTATATTTTCATTTAATTTTAGTCTTTTCAGTGTATAATTTATCACGATATGATTGCTCCAGAATCATTAGATAGTGCGATTGCTGGAATAGTTGTTAAACTAGAACATTTAAATTTAATAAAAGTGGTTTAGTTTTCGTTTTTGATTCGATCCACATGATGAAATACTTTCTTGCGATTTCCAAGATTATTTAAACCATTTTAATTTTATCATTTTTAATATTTTCCTTATGTTTTGTGATTTTATTACGACATAAGTTTTCTGGATGATAATCTATTTGGGGGAAACCCCCTATTCTTTGCAATAGGAGCATGGTTTCAATTCCGATTTATTCGAGAATTTAATTTGCGTTTTATTTTTCACTTATGGAAAATATTTTTATTGTTTAAATAACCAAACTTTCTAATTGTCGAATACTCGACATCAAAATTGTATCTATTGAGTTTAAATCTCTTTTGTTAATCTGTGATCTTATATGAGATGGCAAAACCTAATACAGATGAAATTTAATTTGGCTATTCGTTAGTTAATTTCAGGATCCAGCATCTATAAGCAAAATTAATTTTTTTAAGGTGCATAATCTAACAATTAGGCCATTAATGTATCGATAAAGTGTAAGCATAATTTATTTTACAACCCAACCCTATCTCTGTTGAAAAAGTATCCAGAAAATAGAATTTTGCCAAAAAATTCCCATGGATGCGAGATAGGTGTGTGTTTTAGAAAAAGCAAGGAAAAACGCAATCAAGAGGCCGGTCCTTCTAAAAAAATTTTCAACACTTCTTGATAACGCAAGCTACCTATTTTCAAACGATTACCATTCTCTGAACAAAACAGGTCTAAAAAATATTTTCGCATTTTGATTTTTTCCGAAAATTTATCCAGAGATCATATATTTTACAAAACTAAACTCAAAGGATTTTGTCTTTCGGACCGATTCAATTTTAGAAATATGAGATGACGATGGGGATGGATCGGTGAGAGCCCGTTGCCTCGTCCAAAAAATAAAGGACCAGTTTAAAACAATATGTTACCCTTCGCTCATCTATGTAATTGGTTTTGAGGTTCATTCACCAGGTGTTATCCATACATTTCCGAAAATTGCTCCACGTGTCTTTTCATGCTACTTGGTTACTTTTTCACAACGCTTGATGTCGAAATAAAATTGCTGGGTGGTATTCCTTAAGTTGATACTCCTTTGGGAATTGGAAAAAATTGTATCTTTCATTTTCGAGCTGTAATTCTGACCACCTTCACCAATCGTTTTTTGCATTTCCAGACAATCAGATACGAAATGAAATCTTCGCACGTGTTGGTGAAGTCATGCTTTGAATGTTTGTTGATTTTATAAGCTGCTGATCAAGACTTATGATGAATTTATGTACGGCCTGTTGATGCTAGCAATAACTGAGGAAAAGTTTATTAAACACACTAATTACATACACTAAAACCTATTCGAATACCATTGATAACATACCTGAATCAACAAACAAGTACATCAAATTCATATAGAATATGTTTGTTTTAAAACAAATATACAATTTTATGACAGTGCTCAAATTAATTAGCAATTGAAATTGAACAGTAGTCAAGTATCTGGATAATGGATGCCTTGATAAATATTTGATGAAACCTCGCCAATCCCTGTATATCCGCTCAGTCCGACTGCACTGAGCGCCATCGTTAGCGTTGGACGAAACTCCAAACTTACCATATATATATATATACATATAATATATATATATATTATATATATATATATATATGTATATATATATATATATATATATGTATATATATTATATTATACAGTAGCTGGCCGCCCCAAAAAAAAAATCCTGGCTACGCCACTGTATAAGTGATGGTACAAGTAGAAAGATTAATCTAAATTTTAAATTCATTAGTATAACGTGTTCTTGGATATACATATTCGATGTTATCAACTGTGCAAGATGTCCGAAAAATGTTATCTTGCCTGCTATATTAGATTCGTTTCTATCTTGCTCTGATTAATTCAACCTCTTGCTGAAAATCCTACGAATTGTTTCGTTTCGAAATACAATCCTGATAACTAGCGGCGGTGAACAACTGGAACAGCCGGGGTTAGAACTTACACAACACCTCCCCAACCCCGGCCGACTGGATCGGCTACATCCCCATTCCAACTCAAGCCGTTCGCCGCCACCGTTTTCATTCAGCTGCAACATGAATGGCGCTCCGATCTGGGTCAGCCGGGACATCTGGGCGGAGGCGGCTGTTCATTCACGTGCCGCCATCGCAGTACACCCACGCTAAGTTTAAAGAACCCGACGACCACCCCCGCACGGTATGATGCACCACCGCCAATTCGTTGCCGCCCCCGTTGCTGATACCCCGGCGACCCGTCCAAGGTTTTCAACTCGGGATCCAAACCATCCATGGAATTGTTACCAAAGTTATTTAGCCTAGGCCAGTCAGTTAAGACATTGAAAATCGAAAATTTAACAATATTTCCAGAAGTTTTTAAACTTTGTTCAAGTGAATGCTACATAGAGAAAGCAACAAATCTCATTTTGCAACCTTTTCCGAAGTCCGGAACATTGTTTAAATTGCAATGACATTGAATTTTGCTGTATGCTTGTGAAAAAAATTCCAAAAGTTCTGGAAACTTGGACTACCATCAAATATATTATTATTCATAACACGTATCAAATTTGCAACCAATTCAAGGGTACGGAACATTTTTTTCAATCAAAATTAACGTTTTTCTTCGATAAACTGACCAAAAAATATTCAAGTTCTGCAAACTTGATAGATACTTCGGAAAAATATACCGAACAGTTGTATGAATTTGCAACCTTTTACGTTGACCGGAACATATTTATTTATAATTTTTTTAATTCGTGGTCAATTTTTCGGACAAGATAGTCTCGAAATAATTACAAAAGTTTTGAAACTTGGTTTCAAATTTAGAAAACATGTATTCTGGTGCATTTTCGAATTTACAACCTTGTACGCGGTCTGAAACATTATGCAATTTGCAAAAATATAAAAATCCAAAAATCATATTTTTGCAAATTGCATAAAGTTCCGGACTGCGTACAAGTTTGCAAATTCACAAATGCATCAGAATAGATATTTTCTGAATTTGCAACCAAGTTTCAAAACTTTTGTAATTATTCCGAGACCATCTTGCCCGAAAAATTCAGCACGAATTTAAAAAAATTATAAATAAACATGTTCCGGTCAACGTAAAAGGTTGCAACTTAGTACAACTGTTCCGTATATTTTTCCGAAGTATCTGTCAAGTTTGCAGAACTTTTGATATTTTTTTGGTCAGTTTATCAAAGAAAAACGTTAATTTTGAATTTAAAAAATGTTCCGTACCCTTAAATTGGTTGCAAATTTGATACGCGATATGAAATAATATATTTAATACTATTCCAAGTTTGCAGAACTTTAGGAATTTTTTTCACGAGCATAAGGCGAAATACAATGATATTGCAATTTTAACAATGTTCCGGACTTCGGAAAAGGTTGCAAAATTTATTTTTATCTGTTTCCCGACCTACATTAATGTTTGAAAACCTTATTGTCAATTGATTATCTCAACAGACTGGCCTAGTCTGCATATCGTTAAAGCATGAAATTTGACTGATTTGATAATGTGATGGGTGAAAGCGAACTTCCACTGGCATCCACTTCCGGTTCATGCCAAAAGGGACTTTTTCATTGTAGTAAGGAAACGGGAAAATATTGACCATCAAGATTTTCCAGATGAAAAGGATTTATAATTGAATTTTAATCCAATAATTAATTCATTAAGATGACTATAACGCGGATCATATTATTTCAACTGAAAGTATCAACAGATGGCCATCCCTGGATATTCAATACATTACGTGTTAAAAATACTAGTTCCTTTTTATTCATGTTTATTCATGCCTAGGTTTTGTCTGATGGTCTCTATGTCCGGCTGAAAAGTTGAATTACTTAATTTGTTGATATAATCTTATATTATATATATATATATATATATATATATATATATATATATATATATATATATATATATATATATATATATATATATATATACATATACATATATATATATATATATATATATATATATATATATATATATATATATATATATATATATATATATATATATATATATATATATATATATATATATATATATATATATATATATATATATATATATATATATATATATATATATATATATATATATATATATATATATATATACTAGCGGGACCCGTCGCGGCTTCGCCCGCGTATCCATATATGTATACGTATGAATTTATTAAGATATAGCTCATATTCGTAATTGGGAAAATTCATATTTCAATAATTTTTTTTTAAACACGTACTCGTGGCGCTTTATGGTTTTCGAGCATGGTGAAGACAATTGAAAAAAGGATAAAATTTATCAAATCATTTGTTTATTTGTATAAAAATCCAATTTGTTAACATGTATTAAATTAAAATTTTCAATATAAATAATAGCCAATAAAAAAAACAGACTTCACCCCTAAATGACGGGATTTCAAAAAACTGGGAAACTACTTTCTAAAGTTAATTTTACTTAATATTTTCGTGAAAGAGCGGGATCACTAAGTCCATTATTTTGCGAGATTCAGCCAAAAATAGCCAATATACGAAAAACACATTTCACCCTCTTTCAACCCCTTAATGATACAACATCAAAAAATGCAGAAAATGTTTTTTTAATAAAATTATAAGGAACATTGTAGTGGAAGAACGGAATCGCTAAGTCGATTATTTTGCCGGAAATAGCCAATATAAAAAAAAAACAGACTTACCCCTTTTGCACCCCTAAATGATGGAATTTCAAAAAACTGAGAAACTACTTTCTAGAGTTAATTTTACTTAACATTTTCGTGAAAGAGCGGGATCACTAAGTCCATTATTTTGCGAGATTCAGCCAAAAATAGCCAATATACGAAAAACACATTTCACCCTCTTTCAACCCCTAAATGATACAACATCAAAAAATGCAGAAAATGGTTTTTTAATTAAATTATAAGGAACATTGTAGTGGAAGAACGGAATCGCTAAGTCGATTATTTTGCCGGAAATAGCCAATATAAAAAAAACAGACTTACTGCACCCCTAAATGATGGAATTTCAAAAAACTGAGAAACTACTTTCTAGAGTTAATTTTACTTAACATTTTCGTGAAAGAGCGGGATCGCTAAGTCCATTATTTTGCGAGAATCAGCCAAAAATAGCCAATATACGAAAAACACATTTCACCCTCTTTCAACCCCTAAATGATACAACATCAAAAAATGCAGAAAATGGTTTTTTAATAAAATTATAAGGAACATTGTAGTGGAAGAACGGAATCGCTAAGTCGATTATTTTGCCGGAAATAGCCAATATAAAAAAAACAGACTTACTGCACCCCTAAATGATGGAATTTCAAAAAACTGAGAAACTACTTTCTAGAGTTCATTTTACTTAACATTTTAGTGGAAGAACGGGATCGCTAAGTCCATTATTTTGCGAGAAACATCAAAAAACACGTTTTACCCTTTTTCAACCCCTTAACGGCGAAATTTTAAAAATCCCCGTCTTAGTGGGAATCTACATGATCAGACTTAACTTCCCACCAAATTTCAGAAATTTAAAAAATATGGTTTTTGCTGTAGACTGGATTCAATTTTTCGGCTTGTATTATATATATATATATATATATATATATATATATATATATATATATATATATATATATATATATATATATATATATATATATATATAGATATACAGGGTGATTCATTAATAAGTGTAAATATTTTAAAGGAAAAATTTTGAGCTTAAATTATGAAGATCTAACCCAATTTGCTCATACAAAATATTTCTCCTTTCTGATTTACAGGGTGTTTTATTTAGATTATTAAAAATGAATTTTGTTCATTACTTGAATGCTGCTCTATATTTCTTTATGATATTTGGCAGTAAGTTGAAGTATTCTGGGACACATCAAATAATGGTAAGAAAGACTTTCTCGTTATCACCAGTGGCGTACGGCAGGGACACGGGAAGAGTTCTTGTTTCCTAAATTCTACGCCACTGGCAGAATTGTCATTTTAGTATAATTTTTCGATTCTCCAATATTTTCTCTGTAAATAAGGCACTCTTGTTTCGTAACGCTAGAGCCATTATTTTTGGAGATATTTAACGTTGAACATTCGACTGCACAATTCTTTTAATTTTTATGTACGAGTCTGTCGGTGTTTTTTTGTCATACGATTGCATGTATTACGTGAAATAAACATTATTAGGTATTTTTTCAATTTATAATAATATTAACAAACAATTTAAAACAGAACAACTACAAAAATATCCCTAACGATAAATACTTGACAGGAACTATGGCAGCAATTTGTAAATTCCGCAAATTTTATTGCGAATCAGTCAAACATATTTTTTAAAGTTAGAAGATCGTTTAGCGAAAGAATGGATAATCTCATTGAGGTTAACAGAGATCACATTGAACATTTGTTGTAAATTGTTTTCAAGTTTTGTTCATAAATTTGATATTCTTCCAAAAATTGTAAAGAAGATCTTGATAATTAAGTATTTATTTTGAACTTTCTTATGTAGCGCAGGATATTTTTGTAGTTGTTCTGTTTTAAATTGTTTGTTAATATCATTATAAATTGAAACAAAATACCTAATAATGATTATTTTAAGTAATACATGCAATCGTATGAGAAAAAACAACGACATGACTCTTACATAAAAATCAAAAGAATTGTGCAGCCATATGTTCAACGTTAAATATCTCGAAAAATAATGGCTCTAGCGTTACGAAACAAGAGTGCCTTATTTACAGAGAAAATATTGGAGAATTGAAAAATTATACTAAAATGACAATTCTGCCAGTGGCGTAGAATTTAGGAAACAAGGACTCTTCGCGTGCCCCTGCCGTACGCCACTGGCGATAGTGAGAAAGTCTTCTTTACTATAAGTTGATGTGTCCCAAACTACTTCAACTTACTGCCAAATATCATAAAGAAATATCAAGCAGCATTCGAGTAATGAACAAATTTCATTTTTAATAATCTAAATAAAACACCCTGTAAATCAGTGAGGAGAAATATTTTGTATGAGCAAATTTGGTTAGATCTTCATATTTTGAGCTCAAAATTTTCCTGTTAGAATATTTACACATATTAATGAATCACCCTGTATATATATATATATATATATATATATATATATATATATATATATATATATATATATATATATATATATATTTATATATATTATATATATATATATATATATATATATATATATATATATATATATATATATATATATATATATGTGTGTGTACATACATACATAATGAACATACTAGCCACGCATTGCTGCGGCTAAAATAATTCAATACAAAATGGCGGATGTGCCATGAAAGGTGCCAGGCAACGCGTTTTACAAAATTCATTTTTACAGAAACGCATTATTTTTCAGAGTATAGAGGTAATTTGAAACAAATTAACCAAAAGAATCCATGATCATTTTGACCCTGTACTAATTGGTACTAGTAAAAGACCTTATATGAATTGAAATTTATGACTATGTTTTATATTTATTTATCTTGTTACAGAGGAGGCGAGATCCCGCCAAAAAGGAATTCTAGTGCACTGTCTGGCTGGCATATCAAGATCGGTTACAATTACAGTGGCTTACCTGATGTACAAGTGTTCCCTGAACTTGAACGATGCATTCAACATGGTGCGTTTAAAAAAGTCCAACATAGCGCCAAACTTTCATTTTATGGAACAACTCCTAACTTTCGAACGAGAACTGAAGTTAGACGTATCGTCGCAAAGTATACAGTCGCTGAAGGAAAAAATTAGACAGGAACAGAAGAGTCACTGTGAGAAACTGGAAAAGCAGCAAAAATCGAAAGGCACTTGTAAATATTGTAATTTAACAACCGAATGTAAATGCCAGCAACACATTGATTTCTTAAGTCCGTTATCTCATATTGGAGTCAGTCCGGACTCAGGAATTGAATTCGACAGATGGGGCTCCAGTACCCCTGGAGGCGAATGAGATCAACAGGGGGGGTCGCAGTGGCCATTTTAGAAGCTTGAAGTGAGTTTTCTAAAATGACGGGTTACTGTCATCCTCCCTTTTTTTTATTGCGCCTATTTATTCCCTTTTATTTTTTGCATTTATATATACTGTTTTTATTATACATATGATGTCTAAGACATCTGAAGAGTGTATTCTACTTCTTTTATGAATGAATATCCATTGAATTGAACACATGGACTTGATTAGAAAAAACTATATTGATAGGAGAAATACAAAGTTACCACCTCGAAAGAATCAGGATGGGTAAATTCGTTCATCCAGTTTTAAGGTTATTATTTACCATCAATTGTTTACAGTGTGATAAAATGAGTAAAGGGGTGGTGTTAAATAGAAGAGCTCAATTCTACTGATTATATTTTTCATTAAGAAAGAAGTAGAGTGCATTATAGTTTATACTATTCTGTATATTTTTCCAAAATAATATTGCCAGTATTATACAAGAATTATTGAATGTTTTCAACATTAAATTAAAGTATCAAAATATCTGCGTTTTATATTAGAAATATAAAATTTAGATAAAAACAAGTCTATTATGAGTAAAATTATAAGACATGATTTTTTTATTATAAGTAGGTATCTGAAATATGTGAAATTTTAGACCGCTAGAAATTGTAAATTTTACATTTATTTTCATCTTAATATAAAAAATTAGTTTATTTTCTAATTGTTCACTTAGATATGTAAAAGATTACTACGAAACTCTGTTGAAATAATATTTTAATTGAATAATTTTTATTTATCTGTACTTAACATATACTTTCTACAAATTTACGATTTTTGTAAAATATGTTCTGCAATCATTTGTTTTCACAATGACATGCGAAATATTTCATTCATTGAAACATGTTTTGATAGACTTCAACTTAATGTACTTTTTTGCAATGTTTGCAGGAAAGTTTAGAATTCTTGTATTGTTAGATTTTAAAGAAGCCTTGGACTTGAGAATTTGTGCCATATTTAGTTTTTAATTTATGGATCTTGCCATAGGGGGATAGAAAACAAGTTAGATATTATATACTTTAGTGAAGGATGTCGTTTGACGGTATAATTACAGTTTTTGTTTTATAAGATTTTCAAAATCATATTGCTCTCACTTCTGTAGGACTCAGACCTATAAAAAAATTGATCGTAATACATTTTGGAATTATTTTCATAGATTTAATATTGCAATAATTATTATTAGTATTGGAAGTGAAAGTAAAGGAATTCATTTTCTCCATGCCTTGGATATCGATAGACACCTTCACTGGAGGAATTAGCCCGATTGTTGATGTTATGAAACAAATAAAATATTCTATGTATGAATAAATGTTAAATGAAGTATATATTTTCACGATGTAAATTTTGCTATCAGGCGAAAGTTTAAGTACATTTATGAATAATTATTCTTTGAAGTAATTGTAACCCACAGAGGGGAATGCTTACAAATTAGTATTACATATGTTATATTTATGAATCATATCAAATATCTCGATTATAGACAAGTTTTTCGATAATGCTGAAGTTCTCACATTTTTATAGTTATTTAATAAACTAGTTTATTAATGACAGCGATTAATGGATGAGATATTTTAACGCGTGAGCGGAGCGAGCGCGTTAATAGTTCGAGACCATTAATCGCTACATTAATAAACGAGTTTATTACAAGATTTTTCCGTCGACCTCATCATGAATTAAGTATAAATTCTTGATTGAAATAAATTTTTATTTTGCATGATAGATACACTTGACACAATATAAATTTCTATGTTCATTTCGATATATTCATATTTATGCTCCCGATTATGGAGGGTAGAGGTAAGGAGGACCATCTCATATTGGAAAACAGTCGCAAAAGTGTCCAGTTGTAAACTGCAAATTGCAGTTCCAAAACCCTCCAGAGTGGCGCCAGAATAGCAAGAGAGCATGAAATAGGAAGGGATTCCATGCCGCGCTGTTGCCAACTTTTGTAATTGGGATTTTGAAGTTTGAAAGATAGGTTATGTAGTTTATTTTTGAATGGGTGCTTTTATTATCTTATTTATTAGTTTATTGAATTAGTTTATTTTTGAGTCACTGTATTTTCTTTCCATAGAACTCAGTTCGTCTTCCAAAAATTTTTCAAGATATCTACTAGTCCAAAAATGCCGCTCTTTTGTTTAAAATGTGTAAAACTGTAATCGACTCATCGTGATATTCAAATCGCCATAAAAGATGCGCATAACATTGAACCTAAATCTACAGAGTACGATGAATCTGTTGGTTTTTAAGTGTCGGGAATAGGCCTGGGTAACACAGTGAAATATTGGGTGTTGAAACAATAACACTAACACAACCTAGTGTTTTAACACATTGCGTTAGCAAAATTGTGTCACGATGAAGTCGTGAGTCATGCGTTGCCTACATGTATTAAAAACAAATATGGCACTCTTAAAACTGAAACTGAAGCGCAATTTAAACACTTCTTATAATTTATTAGTCTTCTACAAGAATTTGTTAATGAGGTAAATAAAAGTAAAAACGACTTCAATATGACAACAGCGCGTCATTTGAAATGTACCCACTTGCTATTGTGGCGCCAAAAATTTGACGATTTTTGACGGACACTTTTTCATACACAGAGATGGTCCTCCTTACCTCTACCCTCCATATCCCGATGGAACAATTTGAGAAATTCATAGATGGAATATTAGACATGTGACATTCTGAATAGTTAACATTACCTACAATATCCGATAAGGAATATGTGGAACTGGTGGAAGCTGAAGTGTTATTTACTTTCGAACGATTATTGCATAACATTTTTTCCGCAGTTTCTACTTTATTTTGTATAGAGTTAAATTTTTCGATTTGAATTATGAATTCCTTTTCTCTGTGGAATAACAGTACAGACACAGAATAATTCAACTATTCCGTGCTGAATACTTCTGTGTTTGGTTGTCCATGACAATCATACATTAAAATAGGAGAAATTGCACATTAAAATGGGTCATTAATGATCAATTTCGTGTACGTTAAAGTAAGCTTTTATTTAGAGGTCGACGGAAATAGTTATTTGTATACCTAGGCCGCGAAATACCTTTTTAGCGTACCGAAAGAGAAATCATCGCCGAGGCCGCTTGCGGCCGAGGCAGGATAATCTTGAGGTAGCTAAAAAGTTTCGCGGCCATGGCATACACACTATTTTTCGTGCAATCGACAAAATTATTAAACGAGACAATTGCAAATAAAAATATCAGTGCTTTAAAATCAACAGTAATTAACAAGTCACAGCGTTGCTATGGAAAGACCATGTTCGAATATATACAAAATATTTTGACAGTTCTTGACAGAACGCAAAATGCATTGAGATACATGATGTCTCTTTTGAAATATCATAGTTGTTGTTACTTTTTGGTATAAGTGACGTTTGGTTTGGCAGCCGTTGCTATGGGTAACGACCGCGAAATTAAATTTCGCGGACTGTGGTGCGTACGCGAAGTACTCGCTTCACGTGCGATTGCACGAAAAATTAATTTTCTGCGATATTAAGAATGAATTCATAATGAAGTTTGTCCAAAAAATATTTATCTCAGCATTTTTAGAAATAATACATGAGAGAAATTTTTTATGATCTCTCACTGAATAATAAAATGAAAAATTTAAATAATAGTAATATGACACTAACATAAAAGATTATATTCTTCTGTAACAAAGTTCTAAAATGCTCCAACAAAATTCTCAGGAAGAAGACATATATCTCTCAGAATGTGTTATATAAAGGGTGGGCCATGTGACGTTTTTTCTTTGAAATTGATATTAAAACTAAACTTTTGAATACTGAATGATTGTTGCTTTATTTGAGAAAACGAACATAGGTTGACTGTAATCCACCCGCTTGACCCAATTTTATAGAAAATTTCTTATTTTTTGTGGCTCTATTTGACAAATAGTTCAACACATGTTTTCCTTCAGTACCTCAATTGTTTGTGGATCGTTGAAGTAATTACGATCCTTAACATATTCTCACAAATAAAACCCAATGGCGACAAATCGCAGTTGTGCGATGGCCAATTAATGTCTCCAAAACGACTGAAACCATGGTTACCAAACTTGGTGTGCAAGACCGATAGTTTCACGGCTGGTGTTGCTATACCCTGCTGGAACAAAAATAAAACTTCTAAGTGCGGCTACAAAAAATAAGTCGGCATTTAAGTGTAACGCTGTTACCACCTTCATTTTGAACGCTCGCTGCAGCGTCCATTCAGCTAAAATTGTGTTCCATAAATATTCGGATGGTGTACTTTCTAAAAAAAAGCAACAATCATTCGAACATATTCAAAGGTGTAGTCTTGATTGCAATATTTCAAAAAAAACCTATCAAATGACCCAGCGATTCATAACTTTTTAAAAAATTATGGTATGAAAAAGCAGTTAGTAATACTTTTATTTTTATTTATTTACAAAACTAAGTATTGTTCCTTAAATTAATCTGGAGGTTATAAATTACTGTATTATCTCTTATCAAATTACTGCATTTAGCAAGGTATCAATTTTCTTAATTCACTAATATATTAAATCTATAAATAAAATTGCCACAGTTTAGAAGGAAAACATTCTTATGTCTGCAGTATACATACATACATATATATATATATATATATATATATATATATATATATATATATATATATATATATATATATATATATATATATATATATATATATATATATATATATATATATATATATATATATATATATATATATATATATATATATATATATATATATATATATATATATATATATATATATATATATATATATATATATATATATATATATATATATATATATATATATATATATATATAAATAATTTTGACAATCGAATTATACCAAATGACTAGATATATTTTGAAATTATCGTTTTTTTGTCTTGGAATTTAACAGTGAGAGGTTGTACGAAGTAATTGAAATATTTTAATATTTTCATATTGAGGCATTGAGATATTTGGTTGAGGTGAAGCATTTGACTGTTTGTAAACAACTAGTGAATGTAGTGTTCCAAAAATGGATGTTCAATTTATCTTTTTAAAACCTGATAAATTTATGTTTAATTGAATGTGTTTTAAATGTGTTGCAATTTTCTATTTTAACATTCCTGTTCCGAAAACCTTTTCACACTGTTATTTATAAATATAATGTGAGTATTTTTAAAACTTGTTCTACTTATTATTGGCAAATACAAAATAATGTAGAAATAACACTTTTATTACTACTTATGTATTTTACTTATTAATGTTATTTTATATCACATATAATTCTATTTATAAATCATATATGAACTTGTTTCTTCATATCAATTTTTTTGTAATAAAATTTTATTGTAATTCAAAATGCTTTTTTTTGATATTTAATAATTGTAACAAAGAATAAAGTATAAACTTTAAAATAAAACACACTTGGCTTATGTTTCACTATATAAAAAATATTTATATACTGTATTTAGCAGTAACGAAAGTAGACATGTTTCGAGTTATGAACTCATTATCAAGCCTGAGTACAGGAGAGTATTACATCTTATTTTATAAAACAGACAAAAGCAAAGGTGATACCTGAAAATCAATTTGTTCGTTTACAAAGGGTAATTGACTATTATGGGCGGAACTTATTTCGAGAATTTCAAGAAGGTCAAGGCGCTTTCCTTTGTTACCTGAATGTAACAATTGGGTTTTGTTGAAACCCAGGAAATGATTAATTTTTATACAATGTTCGGAGGAGCCAGTGGTATTTTTATTTTGAAAAATTGACTTTTTATGTTCTTCAACACGAATGTTTATATTCCTTCCTGTTTGCCAATATAGAAAGCAGGACATTCGTCGCAAAATATTTTGTAAACACCACTATTTTCTCCGATGTTAGATTTTTCTTTATTATTGACGAAGAATGACTTCAAGTTTCTTTTATTTGTACAAATTGTTTTAACGTCATTTTTCGATAGTCTGTTACACATTTTGCTACTCAAATTCGGCACATAATTTATTGGGAAGTATTTTTGTTCTTCATTAATAGTTTGCGTGAGGTATATTGAATGCAACAGATACCTTCTTTGTTTTTTTCCCAATGAGCTTATCGATAAGACTTTCATTGTAACCGTGTATTGGTGGCTAATAATTTAATTGTATTAACTTCGGTTTGAAAATTTGTTTCTGACAATCTCAGTTAATTGTAACAAATATATCAAATTTTGTTGAGTGTAAAAAATTAATATATTTTTCGGAAAATTAATTACCTACTACACCCCTTAATTTTTAATAATTCAAAATTTCATTAAATACCAGGTGAAGATAATGTTGCCTGCAGAAAAAGTTACAACATTCTCATCAGTTCTCACAGGTGTGGGTTCTGCTTTGTTAACGATTTCGCTATTTTGATAATTAGTTAAGACTTCAACGCTTCCTGCAGTTGGTTGATGTGTATCAAAAGTCCACTATGGTGGGGTGTGAGCTTGAGTAGAGAGAGGATTTGAAAATTCCATTTTTAATTGTTTCGCTTATATCTCGAAAAAATTCACTTCTATAGAAAAATACTCCATATATGAAAGTGAAGCTGATAAAATTCTCTACTCAAATGGTCTTATGCTTTTTTCCTAGGACGTTAGGTTGCCGAGCATGAGCTCATAAAGTTTGGCTGCTAAAGCAAATTGTATATTCCAGCTTTCAAAATCTTTCAAAAAAAAAATATTAGAATTTATATGGAAATAATTTGCGTAGAAATTAAATTTGAAGTGTTACAGAGAAAGAGATGAATGGTATGATGTTGTGAAAGCGAAGAATGGGGTTGCAAAAAGTGTCCCCCACTGAAGGGTTTTTTTTGTTTCCTTATTTTATCGATAAGGCCGATGAACCGAGCCCTCCGCCCACACCCACTGAATGCATGATTTTTTATAATTGTTAAAAAACATTGTACAGTTGGAAAAGACACATAATTTCATCAGAAATATTTTAAAAAATAAAATGCAATATTTTTTGACAAAAAAGAAAAAACTAGTTCGTGCCAAATGAGGCATAATATGCAAAATGAACTCATACATAGTATCTGAAGCCAATATTTCATCTTCATCTAATATGTTGTATGCACTTTCATCTGGATTAAAAGTATGTAGAACTACATTTTTTGACCATAACACAACTTTGGATCCATAAATGCCTAAAAAGGGTTTCTGTCAAATTCACTGAGGAAAACTATTTGTAGGGACTGCAGCAATGTAAAAGGAAACTCTTTGAAGTTTTTCCAAGCTTTCGGAATCGTTTATTCCATCATCAGGGAAAATCTATCGTGAGGATGATTACATATATGTTGATAATACGATATAAGAAACATTGAAAATGATGCTATTTGTTAAATAATTAGAAACGTTGATACATTTTTGAAGTTATCTATAAAAATAATTAGGTACTTTATTTAACAGGAAATGATAGTCGACATGTTTCGAGTTATAAACTCATTATCAAGACTAAACTACAGGAGGTTTCTGTCAAATTCACTCTAAGTCTAGATGCATGATGTGCAGATTTGGTCAAGTCAGATACCTGAACTGCATAATGTTTCATATATTTGGCTCAAACTATTTAAAAAAAATGTTAATTATTTAAAAAGACGAGAACATACCACTATGATGCACTTGCTAAAAGTATATTTTTTACAAAAACAATTTGCATCAAGTACAAAAATACATACATGAACTCAAAAATATTACTAAATTCACATAAATACTAACCAGCAGCGGATTAACCAACACCATATCAAAAAAAATCTACCACAGAACGAGCGCTGTGTCTTTGGAAATATGTTTATACTTATATGTGCCTAAAATGGTAATTCATAATTCTATAAAATTATATTTTTCTCCAAATGATATTAAATGTAGCTTTTTAATGACACTAAATAGGCCTAAAAGGGATACTTTTACCGCCTAGGCAGAAAAAGTCCACTTTTTCTTCCTAGGCAGTAAAAGTTATTGACTTTTAAATGAAAAAATGACACAAAACTGATTTTATTACATCACAACTATAAACTACACCAGAATATTTTTACTTATTACAAAAATACAATTGAAATTTCTCTACTTCCCTCCTTTTTCGAAAAATTAACAATAAACGTCATCAGCGGTAAACATAGTAACGAAAAGCCAGTTACCTTTGATGAAAAGCAATAATTATTAAGATAAGTATAAAAAGACGATTTTTCGTGAAATTGGATCAAATTTGGAGAAAAAATTATATGTTTCACACGGCACAAAAGCAGATTTAATGCCTTGGCTGGTTTCGTGAAACACCCGCGGCATTAAATCTCGTGCTTTTGTGCCTAGTAAAACAAATAACTATTCTCTGATCTATGTAGTAAAGAGTTGTAAAACATTGGTTTGTGCCATATAATTTGGCACTTGATGCAAAAAGGGGATAATTATTCAGTTTTCGTGTGCCACTCGTGGTACAGGGTTTACCTTTTCATATAATATGTAGTCAATTTGTGACTTACATAAAAAACATTATTGTAAATGCTTTACTGTTGTTTTTAATGGTTATTGGGACACTGTCAACAGTACAAAACTGCAAAACATAAACACCGAACAAGCAGCATCACTGCATCAGTTGATATTGACTTTACTAAAGAGATATGGCTATGGTCGCTCAACAACAACACTTTTTAAGTGACGAAAAAAATAAGGCCAGTATGTTGACTTAGAAAATGAGTGCTGTGTGAATAGCAGTTGGAAGGCTGATATTGAAGTTCGTATTTTATAAAGCAGAATCTGGTTGTTCTAATGCTGTCAGCGCTGTCATGAGGATCTGCTGGCCCTGCTGATTGCTTTAGCTCCAAGGGAACAAGAGATACACTTTTCAAACCAGGGAAGGGGAATGAGAAAAAATTTTAGGAACATGACTTTGCAAAGACACACATCTCAGATGTTCTGTTTTAAAATAGAATGAGACACATATTAGACTAACACACAATATGGGATTAAAATGATATCTGATGAAGGCAATTACAGCCGAAACGTTAAAACAAAATGAACATAATGTGAAATTTAAAAACGAGTTGATATGTTAAAAGAACCTACCCACCCAAGAATAAAAATATCTATATATATATATATATATAAATTTATATATATATATATATATATATATATATATATATATATATATATATATATATATATATATATATATATATATATATATATATATATATATATATTGTTACGAAAATGTCTAAAGCCGACTCTGTGTTCTCTGGAATATTCGATGAACGTTGAAGTAACCGCCCTCTTAATTCGAAGACTAGAACATTCTGGAAGCTTCTCGAAGGAATGACAAGACATATAAAAGCGACCATAGAAGAGACAGGGGACAGTCTACAATTAGTCTACAGTCTACATAGTCTACAGTTTACAGTGAATTACCGTGTTATTAAAGAAGAACGAAGCTTGTGTTTTGAAGTAGTGACAGTTATTGAAAAGTGTGGTTATTTTAAAATTACTGTTTTGTAAATAAATACCGATTTGTTTATTAATTAAATTTAGTTATTGGAAATCATCCTAGCGAACCCGAATTCGTAACAATATATTGAGAAGGCTATAAGTTTTAAGTATGTATTAACAATATACTCTTGAAAGTTCAAGTGGAATATAATTTTGAAAATTCTTTTGATAAGGAACAACAACTTTAGTGTACTTGACAAGAGGTTTCAATGAGCAGGCAGGAACAAGAGTTATTGATTGTGTACTTTGTATATTCAATCAGAAAATATGATGTTCTTTTGCCTTGTTGGTCGGTAAATAACCGTAGTCCAAAGTAAATTTAGTATAAAGTAATAGAACTCTCACATTTTGCTATACATCTGTGAACTAAGGACATAGATTTTCAGGACATAACCTAAAGTTTTGGCAACAATTTGCTTTCAAGTCTGTAGTCTGTCTGACTGACCATTTGTTGTTATAAGTAACACGTGTTCTATTGTAGATTTGAATTTGATCCTTTAACTTGGTTGAGATTTGAGATGGGAAAGTTTCGGAGTAAATTGAAAGGCCAAAGTAAAGGCAAGCGATGGCCGAAGGGACAAAGTTCAAGCTCCAATCCGGAAACACATAAGTATAGGGATTTAGCGAAGTCTAGATTTTTTCAAGAGAATTTAGGTAAAAAGATGAAAAAAAATAACGAATTACAAATTCATACTTATGTGACATAGTAACGCTCCAATTGAACCATTAATTTCAGGATCTAGTGGTTTAACCACTGATGCTCTCAAGCATCACGATAAATTACAATCATTCACGAAAAATATACCCCAAAATGTGGAATCAAGTGAGATTGAGGATGAGGCAGCATCTACCCAATATTCATTCGATTCAATGGATTCCTTTGCATCTGCTTGGTCAGGATGTAGTAATATGTCTTTCAATAGATTTCTTACTGTTTTCCGATCAGACTCTGCTCTTCATAAAGAAATGTTAGCAGTATTAGCTGCAGTTAAAGATGTTATTGTGGAACATGGTGGAACAGAAACACCAACTGAATATTTTTGCACATTGGTATGGAAGTATTTATTTTAGATATTATCAATATTGAACAAATGTATTATTTCAGATGACTACACTTGAGGAAGTGTATAAAACGAAGGAAGAATTCCAAGTCACTGCTGTTCTTTCTCTATTAAATATGGGTATCAAAACAGTCCCTGATGGAGTACTCAAAACTCAGTTTTCCGATGTTTCTCAAAAAATGCTCACAATCTTGAAAGATTATGTTGTGTCTGATAATAATACCATTATGAAAGCCATTTTTGGTATTTTAGGTTATATGTTGAAAATACAAGAGGCTGCTGCTTGGAATCATCATACCTTCCTTATCTTCAAAGCTTTATTGGATCCATTTTGTGTTCATTCGAAACCTAAAGTGAGTAAATATTTTTTGTATTTAGTTTTCTTACTTAACATGACTTATTTTAGTGGAGAAAAGGAGCACAACATGCTGTGATATCAATTGTAAAAACTGGAGGGTTTAAAGAGGTTATTCCAAATTTACCTGCTGTAGAAGTAGCTAAATTCTGTGAAAAAACTTTAGCTTTTTGTATGGGGAAGAGTGATGATAATACAGTATTAGTAGCTTCCTTGCAAAGTGGTCAGACTACTATTTTACATACATTAGGAATAATGAAAGAAGTTATTTGCTGTTTTCCAAAGAAATATATCAAAGTAAGTAGGATTTTTTTTTTCATTAAAAATGCTAGTATATTTATTTTATTTAATCATTTTTATAGCAATAGGTTAGGGTTAGAATTTAATTTGGTATTTTACAATTTCAGTCATCTTGTGAAATTATTCTTAAACTCATGACATTAAACTACCCCATCGTTAACTCTTGTGGTCTGCAAGTTCTACATTCTCTGTTTTCTGCACAAACCACTGTTGTTCCGGCAATATTAAATGGTCAGTTGATATCTGCACTTTATGATTTCCAACCTTCTCAGTCGGATGTTCAACCTACTCAGGCTTGGTTAGCAGTGATGCAGCAAGCACATGTTCATTTAGCAGAGTAAGTGCAATACTACTAACATTATTCAGTTATTAGGCTCTTTCACCGTATATTATTAAACTAAGTTTAATGGTAAACCGAGTTTAATTTGACATTTTCGCTTGCACCAAAATATAAACGGCGTTTAAGACGCCCTAAACCCCGCATAAATTAAACGCCCAATTTTCGACGTTTAATTCTGGCCCCCAACTCTTTGCTGGACTTGTTTGGAGCATATGGTTATATAAATTATGTTGTGGAGCCGACGCGTGTTGCAGCTACCTCGTCTACCCTACTTGACCCAATTTTTGTCAATGGTAACTTTGGAAATATAGTTCGTGAGAGTGGTACGGTGGTGTCGCATTTGAGTGATCATAACATGATGCCATTTTGTATTCTGGACATCGCTATCAACAAACCCAATCAAAAATTCATTAATACTCGTAATTTAAAAAATTTAGATATGATCAGTTTCAGGACTGATATATCTAGGATACCTTGGAATAACATTTATTACATTGAAAACATAAATGAAAAGATTAGATTTCTAACTGACTATATAAACTTACTTTTTGATATACATGCACCTTTGAGGAAATACGAGTTAGTAAACCCTTTTCACGTTGGTTAACGGATAATTTAAGACTAATACTTAAGGAACGTGACAAAGCTCTAACTAAGTTCAAAACCGTGAAAACGAGGGATAACTGGGATTATTACAAGCAGTGTCGTAATTTTGCATTGGCTTCAGTCAGAAGGGAAAAGGCAGCATTTTTAGATAAAATCCAACGTGATAAAAATGAAAAGGTTATGTGGCAACACTTACATAAGATGAACATTGTTTCGTCTAATGTTAATTCTGATTTACCAGTTGATCTGTGTGATCCTGATGTTGTAAGTGATTATTTTATTAGTGTGTTTAGAAAGTCTGACGTCTGTTCTGCAAAAATAGAATTTTATAGTGGTAATAAATTCAATGATGGCATTTTCAGTTTCACTATGGTACATCAAAGTGTCATACTTGACGTGTTTAGCGCCATTAAGTCGAATGCTGCTGGTGCGGATGAAATCTCTCTATCTATGTTAAAACTATGCTTGCCCAATATTCTTGACCACATAACTCATATAGTTAATTGCTGCCTACACTGTGGGTATTTTCCTAGGATCTGGCGTGAGTCAGTGGTTTGTCCTATTTCTAAGGTCAGTAATCCTGGAGCTGTACGAGACTTGCGGCCGATAAGTCTTCTACCAGTTATGTTCAGTTATATGATTATCTCGTAAGTAATGATATCCTGCCTTCTCAGCAGTCTGGTTTCCGCAGGGGTTATAGTACTACCACTGCCTTATTAAATATTATTGATGATATTGTTAGGGCTATTGATAAGAAAATGGGAGTTCTTTTGGTTGCTTTAGATTTTTCTAAGGCATTCGACCTAATTGATCATGAGCTACTGTGTGCTAAACTCGAATATTTTGGTTCGGATATTACTGCTCTATCTTTTTTCAAATCTTATTTGTGGAAGCGTAGCCAGCGTGTCCGTGTTAACAATAACTTATCTAAATCTAAACCTATTGTATCGGGTGTTCCACAGGGATCTATTTTGGGCCCTTTATTGTTTCTATTATATACCTCAGATCTACCAAATGTTGTATCTGATTGTACAATGCAGCTGTATGCTGATGACACTCAATTGATTCATTGCTTCGACCCATCCAATGTTCCGGCTGCAAACGATTCCATAAATAGGGATCTAACTTCGATATCTCAATTCTCAAGAGCACACAATTTAACCATAAATCCATCAAAGACAACCGCACTTCTGTTTTGTAGCAGGTATAAGAGACCAGATACTCAGAATTTGATACAGCTTGAGTTGGATGGCGTTGAGATCAACTTGTCAGACCAAGCAAAAAATTTAGGACTGATTATAGACCAGAACCTAAGATTTAAAGGTCATATTTGTTCACTTCTTCAGAAGTGTTACATGAGAATGTGTATGCTTTATGTCAACAAGCACATACTGAATTTCAAAATGCGTAAAACGCTAACCGAAACTTTGGTTCTTTCAGTTTTGAATTATTGTAGCATTGTTTACTACCCTTGTCTCGACCAGGAATCCCGAAGTCAATTGCAACGCATTCAAAATACATGTTGTAGATTTATTTTCGACCGAGGGAGATATGATCACATTACACCTTGTTTCTCGCAAACTGGATGGTTAAAAATTAATCACGCCTTTGAGTTGAATTTTCTTGTCTTCATATATCGTTTGATCAGGTCTAAAGCTCCTTCTTGTACAAAAAAATCGTTTTTAGAAAATCAGTTCATAATGTCAACACCCGACATAATACTGTGACAATGCCACAGCATTCCTCTGCCATGTTCGAGCGCTGCTTTACTTATAATTTAGTAAAGTACTACAACTCTTTTGTGTTCACTATGTCTATTTCTTCATTGTCTAGATATCGGCATACTCTTAGGGACTTACTCTTGGCCAGGCAATGAAAATGATAATGATGATGATATGTATGTTACTATCTCTGTATCTGTGTTTTAGTATTTATTTTTCTTGTAGTGTTCTTATGATGTTTATTTTATTTTATAGCTAATTTACGTGTTAACCAGGTAGGTTAAGAGTTAAAGAGTAGCTTTAAGCTAATCTTCGCCTGCCTGGGCAAATGCTGTGTATACACATTTGTGGAAATAAAGTCATTTTATTATTATTATTATAATTTGAAGTTTAAGTAAATTTTGAGGTTATTTGAGAGGAAACGGTTTATTTTTTCCTTCAAAATTTAATTTTTGCCGGCGGAAACTCGAATTTTTGTTTAAAATGTTTTATGAAGAGTTTGATATCTATAACGACTACTCGGAAGTTCTAGAATTCCTGGAATATGGTAGCCTGTAACAGTGGACACATATTTATTTCAAAAATGTTTGCTTGGCAATCGTCAGCTATGCAAAAGTGTTGGTATCCGATTATATTGTATTATTGTTATAGATTTTTTTTGTTCAATCAACAGTAATCATCTTATAGGAATTTTGCCAGTTATTCTCACTAGGTGGTAAAAAATATGGCCAGCAGAATTGAAGGGGTGAATTTATAGTTTATGTATACTAATGAATAATGCACTCATTTAACTCATAAATGCAAATTTACTCTCCATAATTAAAAATACGCAAAAAAAAATTAATTAATATATCACGGGTAGAGTGCTCATTAAACCTTTCTTACTTTGTAGGAATGACAGCTTGTCCCCCATGGATCAGCTACTTTTAGCATTTAAATGGTATGCCCATGGAGGACACTTGCACAGTATTGCTCAATTTGTTGGAGTTCATACATCCACAGTTTCCCGCTCTATCTGGAAATAATCAGTGTGGTCCCCTTTCCTTTTATTATTATCTTCCATTTTATGCATATTTAATACAAATCACAAAAAAACAACTTCCTTACTATTAAAACTAGGTTAGAAAAATAAATTCTGTTTCTTCTTTTTACTTCATGTACTTCGCTCTTTCATCCAAAATACTACAAAAACGCAGTTTAGCAATGGATGGGTTATAATTCCTTGTTGCAATGACCAGAAAAATAAACGAAGTTTAAAAATTAAACCAAGTTTTGTTAAACGACGTTTTATAATAAAACGGTGCAAGAGCCTCTATATGTTCTTATTAGGTAATAACCTAAATGTTGCGTACGTAGGCATATTGTGTTTTTTTCACACTTACATTTGAAGAACATTTGTGTAAATTATATCAATATTTCTTTGGAGCCACTGTAAATAATTAAATTTATATGGAGATTTTATCTAGCCGATTTATTGTCCTCCAACTATTGTCTTGAGTAACATTTATATATTTAATTTTTCACCTAATTTTTTAATGCAATTATGAACTTAAGGTCTTCTATTGTTTTTATAAAATTTGCTACTTTTTATCAAGATGTTATTTCAAGTTCTAATAGATTTTTTCCCTTTAGTGTTGATTTGGCAATGGCATGTTCGGCTCTGCCAAAAATGTTCAGCATTGCAATTCAGCTGTGGTTGTCAGACAAACCAGAAGTGATGACAAGTGCTACACATGCTATGGAAGTTCTGCTGAAAGATGCAGTGACTCCTGTGTGTGCTTCTAAGGAATTGGTACAGCAACATGTATCTAAACTGACCAAAATTTTCACCAGTATTGAGTCATGCCTAAGTTATCAGTACCACAATGTGTGGCATCAAGTTTTACATGTTATTGGAACTATGTTTGAGGTAAGTATCATTTAATTTAAAAAAAAACAATATTTTTGTATATTTTCATTTTCATAAGAATTGATATTTGTATATTATTATTTTTGTTGGAAGTTAATTTCTCTCATCTTATTTATATTCATCATTAATGAAGTAACTAAATGCACACACACACATATATATATATATATATATATATATATATATATATATATATATATAATAATAATAATAATAATAATAAATCTTTATTTTCCGAAATTGTTTCATTACATAGATAGCAACAATACAATAAAGAAAACAAGTCAAAATCAATAATTAAATTCGTTTACAAAAAGCTGAAAATTCGCCAACATCATACGGCTCCATATCCAAAATAAATTCATAAATATTCTGTCTAAATTTGTTATACTTTAGATCAAGTCTTAAATCTCCTAGGACACAAGTTGAATAGTCTCATACAATTATAAAGTCTTCCAGTTTCAGTGAGGGAAAGGGTATGCACAGGATACAGAAAGGGTTCAATTCTTCGTGTTCTATTTTTATTCAGGTATTCTTCAAAATAATGCATATTCCTATACATGAAAAGCAATGAGTTGAAAATATAAATACCACAGACAGTCAACAACCCATTCTTCCTAAAAACACCCCGGCAAGAATCTCTGTAACCCATGCCCAACATAACCCTCACTGCACGCTTCTGGGAAACAAAAACCTGACGAAGCATCGGACTCGCCCCTCAGAAAATGATGCCATAACTAAGAAGCGAGTGGAAGTTAGCAAAATATACAATCTTTAATGTTTCTGTATCTATTTGTTTTTTCAACATATTCATGGAGTATATTACCGAATTTAGTCTTCCCTTCAGAAAATCAATATGCGCATAAAACTTCAAACTACTATCAATATGTATACCAAGAAATTTAACAGACTGACTAACATTGATCTTAACATTATTTTACAATAGTTCTTTAGGATACACCCTATTATTTCTATCGGTTACAAAAAAAATACATTCAGTTTTATCCTTATTGAGAATCAAACCATTTTGGTCACACCATTCATTCATATCATCCATAGACTTGCCAAAGATTTCCTCAGAAGAGTTTAAGTCTTTAGCAGTTATTAATATGTTTAAGTCATCCGCATACATCAATGGTGCTCGTGTAGAATCAGTAAAAATTGTCGGTAGATCATTTACAAATACAACAAATAGAAAAGGTCCAAGAATGCTACCTTTAGGAACTCCTAGCTGTAAGGTCCTTTCAGGAGATAAGAAATCACCATTTTGGGTATTGATAAGAACCTTTTGTTTTCTATTAGTTAAATAGCTTTCAATAAGTTTGAGCTGATTATCTCTGATACCATATATGTCTAATTTATGAAGTAAAAGCTTATGATCGACACAATCAAAAGCTTTAGAGAGGTCTAACAGTACAGTTAATGGAATTTCGCCTTTATCAAGAGTTTTTAGTATAGCGCTAACAAGCTCAAAAATTGCCGACTCAGTACTTTTATCTTTCATGAAACCGTGCTGATTTTTAGTGAATACTTTAAATTTAGAGAAAAACTTCTTGAATATATATATATATATATATATATATATATATATATATATATATATATATATATATATATATATATATATATATATACTTATACACATATTTAAATTTGTTTTTAGGTTGGTGGAATACATTGTAGAGACTTGTTTCTTGGTACTCTGAAAACACTCTCAGAATTGAGAGATTCATACAAATTTAGTTACAATAATGAGCTAGAGTATGCTGTTGGAGCTGCAGTAAGATCTATTGGTCCAGAAACTGTCTTAGATGTTATCACACTTAAGAAGGAAAACGGTGATTTAAACATTGACAGATCGTGGTTGTTGCCAGTTCTTAAGGAAAATATTAAACACTCATCCTTAGATTATTTTGTAAAGAATATTCTATCATTGGCATTGTTTAGTCAGAGAAGGTCTATGCAACTAGCAGAAGTTAATGATGGAATAGGAGCTCATAGTGCAGAATTACTATATCTTCAGTTATGGAATTTGTTGCCCTGTTTTTGCAACAATCCAAGTGACATAAAAGAAAACTTTAAAGTAAGTATTGTAATCATATTGAGTTTTAGTAATACTGCAAATTGTATTTTGTTTTAGACTATTGCAAAAATTTTGGGAACCGCAATTTCTGATAAAAAAGATTTGAGATTACCAGTTATGGCTTCTCTGAGGAAGTTGATTACTTTTGCCAAAAACAATGAGAATAAAGATGATCTCAATGAGTTGGCAAGGTTTGACAAGAATTATTTACCTATATTATTCAATGTTTATACAACAAAACCAATAGGAACTGATGAGAATGGACAAAGATTGGCTGCTTTAGAAACTATTAAAGTAAGAAATTAATACGTGCTCAAATATTCAAGAGATAATCATTATATAAATATATATTTTCACAAAAATGTGGAAAAACCATTTCAAACTGTAAAATGTAATTGTGCATAGAATAAATTTCATATATTCAAAAGTATCGAACATCAAATATGGAACTCTCTTCATGTGCAAAATATCTAATATTTCGATGTGTTTCTAAGAATTTAATTTTGTTTTTGGATTTTTTGTTGATGAGGGGATTTTGTAATTTGTTTTAAAGGATTCTGTACCAGTTTGAATTTAAGACTGTTTTGGTGTCTTAAATTATTATTATTATTATAATGATAATAATAATAATAATTTAAGACTTAAGATATGATTTTTTTGAAGAAAATAAATTTCAGGGAACATATTCTACGCTTGAGGAAATAGAAGTTGAATTTTTAGTTTCAACTTTCAATATTCCATTCTTCTTTTTGATTTTATACATTATATATATATATATATATATATATATATATATATATATATATATATATATATATATATATATATATATATATATATATATATATATATATATATATATATATATATATATATATATATATATTATATATATGTTTTTTAAGATTCAACCAGCCTGTTATTGCTAATAATTATCAAAAAATTAAAAATAAATCACAGGCAACAACAATTCGATTAAATAATTATATATATACATATATATATATATATATATATATATATATATATATATATATATATATATATATATATATATATATATATATATATAAATATATATATATATATATAAATATATATATATATATGTTTAAATATAATTATTTATTCGAATTGTTGTTGCCTGTGATTTATTTTTAATCTCTTGATAATTATTAGCAATAACAGGCTGGTTGAATCTTAAAAAACTCGATTTAATTAATAAGTTGACGTTTCACTATGACATTCATAGTTATTCAAAATTTTTGAAAAAAATTGAAAATTCTTTGACATTTATTGACTTGAAAAAATTGAATAGATAAGATTGATCTGTCTTGTTAAAAAATTCTTTCAGTCTAATATTAACATTCAAAATTGTTATTATTAGAAGGCAAGGGAAACTACAGAAACCTTTACCTATGTAATGTTCGAAAATAATAATAATAGGGTACTATTTATTTAACAGAAAGAAATTAGTCACGGGAAAATATTTAAAAAGTAGAGTAGAATTATCGGTATAGAACGTTTATATGGAAGCAGCCGTTGACACGTGTTTCGGACTCTTTGGTCCTCATCAGAACGGCGTAGCTAAGTATTGGATTGAAAATTTGGAGATGAAAATAGTTTAATAAATAAAATCCTCTGTTATGGAAGAAAATCACTTATTTGTGGTTTATTGTTTGAACTCTCCATAACAGAGGATTTTATTATAAAAATTTCATTAAAAACAGCTACTTCCATATAAACGAACTATACCGATAATTTTTGCTTTACTTGTTTAATATTTTCCCAAAACTAATTTTCTTTTTTAATATTAATTTACTCTTTCTGAGATCTCTCGGATGGAATTAATCGCCTCCATGGCAAAGTTTGACCAAATCTCCCATACCGGAGAGTTCAAACAATAAACCACAAATAAGTGATTTTCTTCCATAACAGAGGATTTTATTTATTAAACTATTTTCATCTCCAAATTTTCAATCCAATACTTAGCTACGCCGTTCTGATGAGGACCAAAGAGTCCGAAACACGTGTCAACGGCTGCTTCCATATAAACGTTCTATACCGATAATTCTACTCTACTTTTTAAATATTTTCCCGTGACTAATTTCTTTCTGTTAAATAAATAGTACCCTATTATTATTATTTTCGAACATTACATAGGTAAAGGTTTCTGTAGTTTCCCTTGCCTTCTAATAATAACAATTTTGAATGTTAATATTAGACTGAAAGAATTTTTTAACAAGACAGATCAATCTTATCTATTCAATTTTTTCAAGTCAATAAATGTCAAAGAATTTTCAATTTTTTCAAAAATTTTGTATAACTATGAATGTCATAGTGAAACGTCAACTTATTAATTAAATCGAGTTTTTTAAGATTCAACCAGCCTGTTATTGCTAATAATTATCAAGAGATTGTATATATATATATATATATATATATATATATATATATATATATATATATATATATATATATATATATATATATTGTATATATATATATATTTATATATATTTATATATATATTATTATATATATATATAATATATATATATATAATATAATATTAATATATATATATATATATATATATATATATATATATATATATATATAATACGATATTTATTCATTCAACCAAAATTCAGTGTTACAATATTTGAGTATATAGCATAGTAAACAACACAAAACAAAATGACATTTGGAAGTACACCTAAGAATTATCAAGAACAAAAGACAAATTATCAAATAAAACTTAAATTCTATGTACTGTACAATATGAACAACCAAAAAAAACATCTTGTAGTGAATCTAAACAATGAAAGGGTTAACAAACAATATCGTGAAAGCAATTTCCATCCTCTGAAGTGCTTTACACTTTTTTGAGGATTTATATTCCCTACTTGTAAATTGCTTCAATCCTTCAGTACCAGTCTGCTTATAAGCCCTTGACTATTTGAAAAGTTGAAGTACAACTGCACCTGAAACGCCATGTATCCACTCTGTAACGAGTTTCTTGAAAGGTCCTGATCTGTTTTCATTCTTTAGGGCTTGAGGAATCATATCTCATATCGTGCAGCTTACGTATCACATAACTGTAGTGTCTTTGGCCTATTTGTTTCAATGTTATCACCTTCTGCGTAATATTTCCCTTACATCTCGTGCGGTACGTGTGTTCTGCATAGGGGATTATAGTTTTATCTCTGAAGTAGTACATCAATGCTCCTTTCATATATAGTTTTCTTAGGTTCAAGACTTTCATTTCCTCAAAAACTTTTTCACTCGAGTACATCCTGTTTCTGTTCAATATTATTCTCAATATCCACCTCTGTAATGCATTCAAATTTGCCAAATGAACATCAAGAATGCCTCCCCACGCCACTATGCCATACGCAAGCTGTGATTCTACCAATGATTGATATAAGAGCTTCAGTTCTGGCAGTTTAACAATACCCGAGAGATGTCTGAACATGGAAAGTAAGCCCCGAACTTTGGCAACTACTTTTTTGATGTGACCATCCCATCTTAAATGTTGATCTATTGTTGCGCCCAAGTAGGTTACAGCGTTTGCACTTTCAATCCTGTAATCCTTGTTAATTTTAAGATAATTAAATGTAGGTCGGTTGACATTATAAGAAGTGAAGGCAATATACTTCGTTTTGTTCATATTCATTGACAGTAAGTTGAAATCAAACCAACTTTTGACCTTCATTAGGAGTTGCTCAGTGTTCGTCTTCAGACTTGACCATTCTCTTGATCTGCAGAATATTACCGTATCATCTGCATAACTAATTATTTCATTTGAGTCTGTATCCAATGTGAGCAAATCATTGATGTAGATAATGAACAACACAGGGCCTAGCACAGTTCCCTGTGGCACTCCGCAATCCACCTCCAGGAAGTCACTGTATTTATCTCCTATGTTTACACATTGCCTACGGCCCCTGATGTAACTTTCAAGTAGGTTATAAGTCACTCCCCTAAAACCGTATCGGTTCAGCTTTTCTAGAAGTAGATCATGAGACACGGTATCAAAAGCCTTGGCCAAATCCACAAACACACATATGCAAGGGTGCGATTCATCAATTGTTATATATATATATATATATATATATATATATATATATATATATATATATATATATATACATACAATATATATATATATATATAATATTATATATATATACATACTATATATATATATATATATATATATATATATATATATATATATATATATATATATATATATATATATATATATATATATATTATTCTGTAGATGAAACTATGTAATCATTTAATTGAATTTTAAAAATAAATTACAAAAATCTCATATAATCATGGATATTGTGGTTTTTATGATACAATATGGATGTGGATTATTTGTTAATATTCAACACATGTCTAGAATTTTTCAAGTTGTTTCTTGAAGTTATTACTATTCATGGTGATTTATTTTGTCATTTCAATTGCAGGGTTATATTCATAAAATGTTCTTTATTAAGTGTTATATATTTCATTGTAACAAATGGTTGAAATTCTTTTCCAGCTTTATTTGACCATAGCGAAACCTGAATTAACTGAACAATTGTTTACTCATGCATTAGAAACACTGAAAAGTTCTTCAGATGACCCAGAAGATCCCTTCATTAAAGAAAGTATTCTTGATTTGATACGCGCTTTAGTGCCTTATCAAACAGTGGAAAACATTTCAACACTTTACAACGAATGCGTTAAAAATTTGCCAGAAATTGCAAATAATAAAGAACAGAAAAAAGCATACAGAATATTAGAAGAGATATGCGGTAGTGAATCAGAAAATTGCAAATTTTTCATAAAGGAGAATAGAAAAGAAGTTCAGAGACTTCTGAAGGCATCTATGAGTTCAGCTGCTGTTTCCAGTAAGGGGGCAAGGTACGTATATTATAGCCGAATTCACGGGGAAGGTAATCTAAATTATCACTATTTTTATAATTGAGGAAATTAAAGACAGAAGTTTTTGAAACTTTATCAATATCTTTCTTTCCCTTCCAATATATAATACACAATAGGGCTCCATTTGTTAGAAAAAAAAAGTGTCAACTTTTGTTCTTCAATTTTTCTCCAAAAAATTTGATAGGTTTGGCTGCTTGATAGACTAATCTGAAATATCTGATTTAATTATGGGTCACTTTCTTACTAGTGAAAATAAAATAGTCTTAGTATAGTCTGTCCAGTCTAAGTTGGCGTGTACGTCACAGTCATGCGCAAATAACGACGCAAGGCTGCCTACCCAAATAAATGAAATTCTCGAAATGGTCAAAATTCATATCTGTCGTAAGTAATTTTCTAAAAAAGTAGTTATATGGTGATAGTGACCCGATCATCCATTTCAACAAATATTCTGTCCTTAACATATCAAATCGTATGTATTTCTCAAGAAAAATTAACATCCGTTTAATGAAAATAAGTTGAATGTTTGTTAAGTTGTCATTTAATTGAAAAATTTGCAATGTTGTCGGATCCTCTCGACCAACGCGCCATTAATCGGCATTTCACGTTTGACAGTCGCCGAGTAATCTAGAAGATTTTGTTATTAAGTTTGATTTATCGATCGATGAATATGGATTCCATATAGATAGACACTTCTGGTAGGGAATAATGGTCAATTTGAATTTACCGCTAAAAATCCCCGCCATGTCAAACATGCAAGATATCTCATTTTGTTGAAAATTGGGTTAGCTATTCAGATATAAGATTATTTATTACGTCTGGCAACAGTGTTCACGATCGACGTCATATACAATTGATGACGTACACGCCAACGGTCGCTGGACAGACTATATATTCAAAAGGTGGAATAATTCCACTGTTTGCATAATTATCATGAAAGCAGTTGTAAAATCAAAATTTAGGAAATTTTTTACTAGTCTGCTTACTGATTCATCTTTCTTTGAATGTATCCACGAGTATTATATCATGCTTTATGTGATAAATAATCCTTGTTATAGGTTGAGATGTTTCCATTATTTACTCAAGGCTCAACCCCAACTGGATAAAGAAAGTAAATTAATTAAAACTATGATTCCTGAGATTGTTTTGGCTTGCAAAGATATTAACGAAAGATGTCGGTCTACAGCATATGAAGTTCTACAATCCATTGGCGAAAGATTGATTTATCAGAATCACGGCGAAGACTTTTTACGCATGCTCATTGCCGGTTTGGCAGGAACTTCTCAATTGATAAGCTGTACAGTTTTGGCGTTTGCATCAGTTTTGCATCATTTTTCAGGTAGATATTTCCAGAATGTGTTTAAGAAACAATTCGGTTCAAGAGGTATTTGAATTAAAAATTGTTTGTTTTTATCTTGCCACAGTACTATTTGTTAATGAAAAAATATATACATTTAATAACACTTACAACACAATAATGGCCCTGTTTGGAAAACATTCGATTTTAAATATAACAAAGATTTGATCAAATACAATGTTGGAGGCTCATATTCAACGGAAATCTATTTCACTGATAAACAAAAAAATTATTGAATACTAGGATTCAACGCAAGAGCTTTTTTGAACATGACGACATGGGTCACAATGTAATAAATTTTGTAAAAATATCTTCAGACTATTGTTTGTATAAAGAAAACTTGCAAATTCTTAATTCGTGAGATATTGGGAAATTTTTATGTAAAAGTATTTTGTTTTTCAAATTGATTATTCAGTTGTCAAAAAATATAAAACAAATATTTCGGATGTAGTGATAATTTGCAAGATTTAAACCCTCTAATTCCTAGCTGCATTCACTTTGATGGATATGTAGTGTCAAAAAAGATGTTGATTAATCAATTGCGTAACAATTTATAGTCTATTATATCTTGAGTCGAAATGAATACAAAGAATATAAATTTTGTGAATTGTGTTTTTTCAGGATCTATTGGCCAAGAAAACATACAGAAATTACTAGAAAATATTTCTACCCTTATGATGTCACCTACGAAAGAAGTGGTAGCATCTTGTTTGGCATTCATAAAGGTTTATCTCAAATCATTACCAAGTCCTCTGGTGGCAGCTTCTCTGCCATTAATAATGAAATCTTTATCTAGCATGACAGAACATTGCAAACGTCACTTTAGGTTAAAAATCCGAGATATTTTGGAGCGAATGGTTAGAAAATATGGTGCAGAGTATATCTCACCCCATATTCAAGCAGATGATAAAGTAATGTACAAAAGACTCAGAAACATCAGAAAATTGAATTCAAGAAAGAAAAGGCAAAAGGAACAATCAAAGAATGTTGATTCAGATGACGAGGAAGAGTTTATTTTGAATTCAAAACCCAAAAGGTAACTGTATAAACTGTACATTTTTTTTTAAAATTTTATTAAAACTAATGTGTTCATTGACTGTTTAATGTTAATTATAGCGTTGAAGAAATTCTGGCCGATTCTGACTCAGATTTTGAAGATATGGAAACTGATGAGCCAAAAGTAAGAAATAAAAAAATTGAAACTTGGATCAGGGAAGATCCTGAAACTATTATTGATTTCAACGATCCCACAGTCAACAGAAAAATTACAGGTTAGACTTACTGGTGTATATATTTCATCTTGCAAATAATCAATAATTTTTACAGCAACGAAACCTGGTCATAATCCCCTTGAAGCTGCTTTGAAGAAGAAAGAAAAGGACAGAGGATTCAAAACTGCAAGTGATGGCAGGTTGATAATAAAGGATGACTCTTCAGATAGTGAAACTGAGAAAAAGAAGAATAAAATTGGTCTTGATTTATCTGATTCAGGTATAATGATCCTGTCGTAAGTTCTTCTTAAATTGATTATGTCCTCTTTTCAGATGATGATAGTGCCGAAACTTTACCCCTCACAAACAGAAAGAGGAAAAATTCATCAACTTCTAGCGTTAAGACTGGTGTCAGTGCTATCAGTAGTACAGCTTCTTCTAGATATAAAACTGGAGGAGTAGGCATCCACAGGTAAAACAGAATATATTATGTATATAGAAGTTTCTATTAACTTACATTGTCTTAAAATTTATATTCCATTTTCTGTTTTTTCTGAACAAACTTATTGTATCAACAAAAGATTCCTTTTATATAACAAGCATTCTTAATTGCAAAAAAGAAAAACAGTGTCATGGGACAAAAGGTAGGAACGAAGTTCCTTCAGATAATATAGAAGGACCACAATTTGCGAAAACGAAACATGTGCGTGTCGGGGCGCACGACAGAAGTGATAACTTATACTAATCCAAGTTGAAATAATTAATTTTGAAATGTGGGGCTAAGAACTCTTACGAGATTGTAAATAAAAATATTTAAAAAGCCAGGAGTCACCTCTGGGATTCGAACCCAGAAATACCAGGCTTCAGTATTTAGACCACTCAGTCGTCAAAGCAATGTAAAATTTAGACGCAAGAGTGTATATAACGAGAGAATAACGTATCGCCACGCTATATAATTGTATATAAACCTACAATACATAGTCATTATTTTATGGAACAATATTGTAAAGCTTTATCTTCCCATTTTCATTATGCCATATCTGATTCCTGTCGTAATCTGTTCTTTTAAGCATATGAAGGGCTCAGGGGATAAATCGGCTAAGTCAAATTTCTAGCTTTGTGGTAAAAACGTTTTTTAAGTTCAAAACCGTATAAAAAAATTACTTTTTACTATTGCTTGATTTGATTATGAAGTATATTCGATGAATATTTTTTACAATACTACTATTACAGACAATAAAGAAAAGAAAAATTGTTTAAAATGATTAATTGATTTTGTGTTCTCCTATGTCACAATATGCATTGGAAAAACAAGCTAAGTCGTTGACTTACCTGGTTCATCCCCAGGAATATTGAAATAAAACATTGAGAACTCTTAATAAATTTAATGAATAGACCATAATTTGTCCATTATTGTTGATAGGGAATATTCGTATAATATAGAGCTGCATCGGGTTCACAGAATGTCTTCAAGTGCTGCAGATCGACGAATTTTTTTTTGATATTGGTATTGGAACTAGAAATATAAAAATAAAAATTCTCCGTTATTTTGTCTTTAGACTCTGATTTTTCAGACTTACATTCATAGGAATAATCCGGAAGAAGAAATTCATCTAGTCCCAGGTTAGTTTTAGGGATTTTCTTCTTTATGTCCTTTACTACTGCCGTCTCCCAAGCTCCAGAATATGTCGTGCGGAAACGAAGTAGCCGAGGATGCTCTTTTTCAATGACTATCTCTTTGACTGGTCGAGATGGAAATGGGCACTTTTTTTTTGTACAAAGAATCAAGATGATGTGTCCATTTCCTAAAGAAATTTTGCTGAACATCTACTACGTCAAAAGGTGATGGTTTACATCTGGCTGCTTCGAAAACGTTGTTCCACTCCTTTGGGTGCTCAACTCGAGTTTTTTGTTTCACCAGGCCAACATTTTCATGGCATTCCAGATATGAATGACCCCTGATCGGGAAAGTCATTTTAACAAAATCAAGCCTTTTTTCTGTATGTACTAGATTGTGAAAGAACCGGAATATTGTGAAATTTTTGTTTTGGCCTGCACATGAGTCGCAGAAAATCTCTAGTTGTCTGACTTCATTATCAAGGAAATTGTACACGAAATGGTGAAGCAGGGAAGCGACGTCATCAGCACCTTTCTTTCCGGTTATTTCTGAGTACATGTAAAAAACACTCTGAGAAGTTGACAAGACATGAACGTTAAAGGCGTAAACAGAGAGTTGCCGCTTGTAATAAACATCGTTAGTAGGTATGTTTGGGGCGGGTAAATTTTTTGAAACATTCATACAAATAGCCTCCTTTTCTTTTGTTTTTCTGGCTTCAAGTTTTGCTTTCTTCTTGCGAATGTAAAATTGTTCTGCTCTCTTCTTATGGACACTATTTTCTGTTTCAATTTTTTTAATTTGCCTCTCTATATTCACTTGGTCCAATTCACTAACATTATTGTTTTCTGCGACAAGTGACTTTTTCTTTGCTGCAAATTGATCACAACTGCTGCAGGTGTCCGTTCTGGGATACCCGAATGCAATATTAAAATCTCTTTCCATTATAGATCGGTATGTTTCATACGATACCTTCACATCTGGGTGTAAGACAATGAACATTTGAAACAATTTTTTTAATATTAAGCTCCTCAGGAAGGTAGCTTTTTGACGATTGATGCAAACTATAATGACTTCCCCTGCTCTTGAAGCTCTTAATGTGAGCATGAATTAAATTAAGCGTATCTACTAAGCTTTCTAGGACGAACATTATTATTTCCTCTTTTGTTTTTTGGAGAAACACCAGTCATCTTCAGACTACGCAATAAATGCTCCACTTTACCTTTTGTTATGCCGTGGATGGCCATAAAGGCTTTCTTACAAATTGATATTTCCTTTACGACATCATCTACTTTAGTACGAATCCTATAGCAATAGGTAGCATCGCGCAATTTAGCTTCCTCTTCGGAGTAGTTACGTGGACGTCTGTTTTTAATCGGCAATACTGAAATTAGTCCACATAAATAAGAATTCTGTTCATCTTCCGTTGGTAAAAGATTAAAATGCTGCAAAACTTTCATACGTGTTCTTTCCGCAACAACTTCAAAACATCTTTTTTTGCAGTTACAATCGGCGCCCATTTCATGACCTTGTAGTCTCATCTTTTTTCGAACATCAGTTAATAGTCCCAACTTCTTCCTTTTCTTTGTAGTTTTGGATTCTAACTCACTGTGATCCATTTTTTAACTATCTACAAAAACTCACGCTTTTAAACTGTTCACACACAATATTTTTCTTTACAAAATCGAGAGAGCAAACAAAATAGGGTTATAATCAAACCGCACGTGTCGATTAAACTGGGAATGAACAGGCTTTGTACAAGCGTACACGTATGACTTAGCTTGTTTATCCCCTGTTGTCACGACTTGGCCTGTTCATTCCCTGGGCAGCATAAATTTAATCGTATATTTCTCGATACTAAGCCGCTTTATCGCCTGTATGAATTTATCGCAAGAAACACACCATATGCTTCTATTAGGTGGCGCTGTCAGCTCATTTTCCTCAAAAATTGACTTAGCTGGTTCATCCCCTGTACCCTTCATATAACTTATACACAATTATTTCGATGTTTCACATCTGACGTTTTCGAGTTGTTTATTGTTATTATTTATTTCAGTAGTAAGCGGGAACTCCCATTGAAGGGCCCGATGAGACTAATGAATCTTTTATAACAAGTATCACATATTTTAGTTTTATCACAGATTTTTTACCAGTTGGCATGTTCTTATCACAGTATTATATAATTATCACACAGGGTAGTGCACAAATGTATCTGCCCAGAGTTTCATTTCCATGTCCAGTCTGTTCTTAAATTGGTTTTTGTTAGTAGAGTTTACGGTTTCATTTGATAAACTGTTCCAATAGTATACTACACGGTTTGACAGAAAGTTTTTCCTTAGCAATTTATTGCACTTCTCTTTTCCCAGCTTCTTATCGTGTCTACTTAGGATGGTAGATCGATTTTTAAGGAAGATGTTTAAATTACAGCTGTAGTGATGGTTAAGAATCTTGTAGGTTTCAATTAGATCTCCTCTTATCCTGCGATCTCGCAGTGTTGTAAGGTTTAGGGCTTTTAAGCGGTTTTCATAAGCCATATCATGCAGCTCCAATGGAAGCCTTGTAAACTTTCTTTGTACCCTCTCCAGCAGTTCGATATCCTTAACATAGTATGGGCTCCATACACTATGGGCATATTCCAGTTTTGGTCTCACATAAGACTTATACAGCTTCAATAACATATCCCTTGAATGATCTTTAAATACTTTTTGAATGAGATATATTAATATATTTGCTTTCTTCGTAATTTGTGAAATATGCAGTTCCTACTTAAGGTCTTCAGTAATTGTTACTCCTAGATCTTTTTTGACTATTTACAACAGTGATTTGAGCTTGATCAAGGTGATATGTTATTTTAGGATTTGTTCGGCCGATGTGGAGAACAGTACATTTAGCATAATTCAAGGGCATTTTCCAGTCCTGGGTCCACCTCTTGATAGCTATTAGATCATTCTGTAGCTGTATGTGTTGCAGCAATGGATTACAGTAGATGTTAGTATCATCTGCGTATGAAGAGTAGCCGGTGTTAAGCTCATGATAGAGGTCCCTGGGGCACACCGCTGCATACCTCATACTCCCCCAAAAGTGCCCTTCCCACTCGAACCCGAAAAGTTCGACCAGACAAAAAACTTTGGATAATTTGCAGCAGCTTTCCCCTGACTCCGTAGTGCTCAAGTTTATATATGAGATAATTGGTTGGTATTTTATCGAAAGCTTTTTCGAAGTCAAGATACACTACATCTTGTACATGAATTCATGAGTACATACTATGCATTGGCGATTGACGTGGCGGAGTGGGATCAAAAAGAGAAGGAATGAGAGAACGGAAAGAAAGAGAATACAATATTCGCTTGTATTAACTAAAAGCGTGACTCGCCAGTCAGCGTGAAGCGTCAGTCTATTTCGGTCACACTTTCAGTCTCGCATATTTTTCAGTTTGGTCCCGCAGCGAAATCCGTATCTCCTCCAAGCCTGCCGTAAGAAACTTCGTTCCAATAAACTTATATAAAAATTATTGGTGAAAGAGTTGCAAATAAGCTCTATTTTGTATATTGCATGTCTGAATGATTGATCCCTCAAAGAAATTAACTATATGTAGTGAATGCAAAAAATTCCCATTTTCACAAGATAAAAACTATTGATTCAGTTATTTTTTCTTGTTTCAAATAATTTCATTTTTATTTTTAGGAATGTAGCTTCAGTTCCAGGTGGAACAATGGGTTCAGAATACAGATCTAAAAAAGCCAAAGGAGATGTTAAGAGAAAGAGTAAACCTGATCCTTATGCTTATCTTCCTTTACAAAGGACCACTTTGAACAAAAGGTGAAATTATTTTATGAAAATATAAAATATTGAATAAATTTTATCTGTATAAAATTTTTTTAGGAAAAAAAAGAAGACAATTAGTCAATTCAAAAATATCGTAAGAGCGGCAAAGAAGGGTGCTATGTCGAAGAAACAAAGAAAATAAATTAGATTAATAATATATGCTGTTGATTTATTAGATAAAATAAAAAAATATTCAAAATTGTTTTCTTCATTTAATCAGAACTATAGTTTTCACAGTAAATAAACAATTGCACAAATAATTTTTTATATTTATTAATTTAGGGTATCTATATAAATTTTTTTTAGCATCTTTGAATGATTGCATTTCTGCGGTAAAGCTTTATTTAAGTTTGTGGAGACATAATTTAAGAAATATGGTGATCCATTATTTAATCAAATTTAAGCTAGTTTTATAAGAAAATGTTTTATCTTCATCCAACTGGAAGTAATTCATTCTTTCAATGAAGAATTAGAACTCACTTTTTCTTATATCATTTATATTTTTTTTCTGTTTATTCCAAATCTTCATTTATACTTAATTTTTTAATGTAAATTTTCTTAGGTCAAGTCCTATTGAATGTCACTATGAAAAACTGAAATATCATATACTCATACCAAGCACCAAGCTGTGGGTGTTCTAATAATTAAATTAGAAAAACCGTAAAAATAACCTAAGAGTGATTATTTTTGATACAATATTATGATTTATCAATACAAAATTTACTTTGATACTTAAACTAGAAAAATATCTAGACGACTAGTTATATAAAATCAATCAAAATTTGAGGACATACTACAATAAAAAGAAAATATGAAAAATTATATAAATTATCAATTGAAATCCCATATTTTAAATTAAATCAAAATAAAAGGTAACAGATAAGCGAAGTGGAAATAATGCTCATTATTTTCAGTTCTTTTTCTACCAATGTACAACTTACATAACTATCATTACATTTACTTTAGTAAGAGATTATGTCTATAAATTCATTCATTTCTATTTTTATTTCAATATTAGTTTTCCTTCCTAACTCTTTAATGTTTTCAATCACAATTTTCAGTCATGGGTTAAGTTGAACAAATCAGTGTGATAACAATTTGGTAGTTTTATTTCCATGCAAATTGTAATTGATTTGTCTGGATTCACTCACACTTGTGAACTGAGTATTATTTTCAAAAATTCGAATTGACAAGCTCAAAATATTCTATACGTGACTGAATCTTTAAGCTACAAAAATATTAAAATACGGCAAGAAAACATCCATAGAGCAAATAACAGAAATTATAAGCTGGGGCTGTTGAGTGAATATATTACAAAGTAATTATTACAGAATAAAATCGAATATCACCATTCTCCCATGGGCAAAATTATTTTTGTAACATAATTTAAAACGCTGTTACTGTTTCTTCTTTGGACAGCTAAAAATATATACTAGTAAGAACAGAATTTCAAAAAATTTCAAGTCAATGGTCCACGTCCTTTTTGAAATATAAAATAGAAATTCAACAGTTAATTATCAAAGTAATCAGATTTGATTTTTACTTTTCATTCAATAATGGCACATCCTGTATAAGATATTTTAGATAGTTGCCCAGCCTTTGCATATTTTTCAATCATGAACCAATTCACTACAAAAGGGAGATGTAGAAGAAATGAAACAATGTATCAATATTCTGGAAAAAATCAGTTATCATCTGTTGTTAGTTAACTGATTTCTTTTAGCTGCATTGATTGCATAAGTGAATTTACAAAGTGTAATTATGTGCAAAAACTGCATAAAATAACCTTAAATACAACTTTTCCTAATTTTTTCTATGATGAATAATGCTCACAGTGTAAGTTATTTTATTTGGAAGCAGGTGGTGGTTCAATAAAAATTTAGAATTTAAAAAACAATCCGACTCTTTTCTGTTTACTATCATCTTTTACCTTTTCAGAAATAGTATATTTGAAAATTTTAAATTTTCATTTATTTTACGATATATAAATCATTAAACAAAAATTTAATTTTTGAAGTTGCTTAGTGAAGGAATATTTTCAATAAGAAAAAACTGACATGAATGTTCTCAAAATTTAGAAATTTATTTGCTTGAATCATATTTTCAGTTTATAAAAAACCACTGGTTTGTTTTTAGTTTTAATTGAAATGTGATATACACTATGTTTTTTTGACACTTTAGTCATATATTATTAATGTGAATGTTATTATACAGTTTGTACTAGGATGTGATCCACTTTCTCATTTAGGTAAGCTGTGATGATAATACATCCAACTCTATATACACTCATTAGCGGTAGCAGTGCCACACTTAGATATTCAAGGAAACATGATTACTATGATAAGTGTTGGTTTCAATAAACATTACTTATCTTAATGCATACCAGATTTAGAATGTGCAATAAGCCATTGCAGAGTTATATCTATGTTGTCCTTTTCTTTGCAGGAAATGGAATAACAGCATATTTCACGGTCTTGAATAGCAGATAAATTCCTTCGAAAGAGAAATGAATTGAGAAAATATTCAAAAATTGTTGACAGAACAGAACTCACATTATTCAATTCAAATGAATATCATGATAGACTTGATAATTAGATTTCAAATGTTATGAGACATTAAGGACATATAAGGCATTTCTTTATATCCATAAAATGTACACCCTAAAATGAGTCATCTTGAATTAATTAAACTTACATTCGTTCTATGAGACCATTCTCATCAAGTGCTTGGGGTTTATCTCTTTTATTTCCTAAAACTAACACTGGAATGCCAGCTAACTGTGGTTTATCCAATAAGCTATGAAGTTCATTTCTTGAAGCTTCTATTTTATCAGGATCAGCGGCATCTACCATATATCTAAATTATAACAACCATTTATAATGTAATACATTGAAGTGAATTAATCAATTTTGCTTACACAATAGCGTTAACTCCTCGGCAGTATCTTTCCCACATTGATCTGAATCGGGGCTGGCCACCGATGTCCCAAACTTTAATAGTCACATTTCCCTTTGTTATTTTTCTCATGTTGAAACCAACAGTAGGAATCATATCTTCGCTAAATTGACCTGACTGTGAACATAATCATGAAATAATAAATATTTATTGAATACACAAATAACAATTTCAACTTACAGCTATTACATTGACAAAAGTTGTTTTTCCTGAATACTGCAAACCAACAAGAGTTAATTCCATTTCTTCTTTCCAGAAGAGGCTTCTGAACCAGTCCAACAATCTGTTCATTAAAGCTAACATTTTTGTTTCAAAAATTATTACTTCAAAGAAATGATTGTGGAAAATTTATACTTGTCAACAACCCACCCCTATCAGTTTATAGTTTTGACAACCGTGTATGTAAAGTAAAAATCTTTGTCAATAAAATGACAGGATAATTTGACCTTGACGATTGTTCCGTTCGTTCGATCTCGTACGGTCAAATTAGGTCTCTAATGTTTTTGGTCACAGACAGTCATCATCGACCAGTTAGTTACCTTTCTTTTGTTGATTAAAGAAATTTTGGTTTTTTTAATTGATATTTAAGTCTGTAACCAAATGAAAAATAAAATTGACTAAATATTAGAACAACACTTTTATTTATTATACGCCATATCTTTTGTCAAGGATTTTGACTACTTATTATCCAATCAAATGAAAAATTATCCGCGTGGAAGAATCGTTCGGTTGCGTAATATGTAATTCTAGCAGTTATTTTCCTTGAAATTTCTGGTTACTGTAAATCCTTGTGCGACGTATAAAGTGGAAACACATAATCTAATAATCCTACACCGGTAACTATAGGCGTCCGAAATTAAGATCGTAGCGCCGGAACGGCTAATATCGGTACTAGAGCATGGGAGATTTTAGCCTGCTTGTTTACATCTGGTTTTGTAATTGGAATATTATACGTTCATATGCGTTTTGGACGGTATTTCGATACGTTTGTCCGTCGTTAATTTGGTGTTTTTTTTGGAGTTTTGTATTTTCCTGTGCATATATTGTGTTTGGATTTGAGGACCAATTTTATCTCTGTTCAACAGTAGATAACTCTACCTACATCCAAAAGTTGAAAAATTTACACTGAGTTTTTATCAATTGAACATGAAAAATTCAATAATCAAAATAAAGTAGAGGACGAAATAAATTAATTGGTTGAAGAAAACTATATATAACCTCATCAAAGGCTGTATGAATTAGAACACCTATTTATTTAAAGAAAATCAAAAAACTTTCAAAAGTTTCAAGGAAAAACCATCCTTCTGACATGTCTACTTTCATTACGAACTGAAGAATTTTTGAGTATTAATGGAACAAAACTAAAGTACTTTAAAACCAAGTTAAAACTGAAAGAAACAACATGGAAATAAAAGAGAAAATTAATATGGAATACTCTGCTTGAAATGGTTTGAACGTTAATAAGTTATTAATATTTTTTTAGAATTTTCCTGACGTTATAAAACAGCTATCCCTAAAAGTACGGTGGAACTTCTGAGGAGTCTGGTTTTTTTGATAGAATCTCTGTTTTCCTGATTATATAAATTGAATATTTTAGTTTTTACCTAAGCTAATAGAGTCACAGAGTTCATTTCATATTTCTATTGATGTTATGATAAAACTGTTTATTTTGGTTGTGCAAATAAACATCATTTTGCTTATTATTATTTTAATAGTATCTCTTGGTTGTTACATTGAAAGAAAATACAATAAATCTAGAAATCTCTTGGATGATGGCACAAGTTCAGATTTCCGCATAAAAGTGGGAAAGATTTTTTCGTTGTGGAATAGCATTGGACTTCAAAAAACTCTATCCGTTTTCGGTTAGCCTGAAAATTGCCACATTCAGGTAGTTGGTATAATTCTATATGGAAAAAATCCACAAACTTACTGCAGGGAAAATAATTATTTCCTCAGTTAAACTGTAAAGAACAAACTCCCTTATGTTTCAGACATTTGTTTTCAATCTTTCAAGTTTATGAATCCACACCTTTCTTCTGTCCATCATTTCCTTGTTTCCCCAAACTTTGTTTTGCGAATGCAACTTTGAATTGTCCAGCTTTCGGAAAGGTATGTAAGCCTATATTCGGTTTTTTTTTTTGCCCAAATATGAACAATTAGAATACCACAACAATAGTGATTCATCTCTTATGAACGTTTGTAGACGATCCAAAATACAATTAAAACTCAACAACTTCACATATAAAATACACGTAAAATGTAAACAAAGCAATCTATCTCCCATGCTCTAGTAATATTCGACACCGGTAGGGGGCGTATCGCTTATTATGTTTTCCCTATTAGACTTGACATAAAATCCTTGCTTCAGCTAATGTGTTTTCAAAGGTCCTTGGATTTGAATATTCATTTTTGAAGTAACTTTGACTATTCCTCACGAAATAAAAAAAAACGTGTGTGGTGAGGGACAACTTTAGCATTTAGATATTTTTTTTTTGATACTGAGCATAAGATTCCACTGCTGTCTATGTAATGCATGTAAATAGCTAATAGTAAACACTTGAATCATATGTACATTAAACGTTTGTAAACAGTAAATGCTTGTAGTAAGTGAAACAATTTCATTAACTCATAAATTTTTACACACACATACTTGCTGCAGTTTCCATTTTTCGATTCTTAATAGCAATAATGAGACAAACTTCTTATTATTTAAAATAAAAATATAAATTGTTATTATTGATATATTGAACTTTTATAGTTGTTCACGTAAAACATCATAGAAAACACTATATTTACAAAATTGTCAAGTTTATATTGTTTAGAAAGCCAGGAAATATAATGTCAAGTTTTTTGTATTTTTCTGAATATTTTGTTCTGAAAACTATTCCTATATTAATAACTTCGAACTTCCAAATATATTAAGAACATCAAAATATGGAAATATTTTATCATATTATTTAGTTTTCGGAAGTTTTCCACTATTTGGGTTCTGAAATCCCATATTCAATATAAATTCTGTCCCTAATCTTGAAATATATCATTCAAGTCCTTTCGAGTGAAAAAAATACTTTTATATCTCTGCTCATCTTGTACTTACAAACTAAAGTGCAGTGATTTCACACTTTCACAGACTAGTTATTTTGAGTGTTAATATTGACAGACGATTACACGAAACTTCAAGAGGTGTAGGTAAGTGCAAAAGAGTACACTAGCTCAGCTATTCGAAAACGCTAAGAGTTGTTTGCAAAAATGTCAAATCGATAAAAGGTTATTTTTTTAGGTGATAACTGATACTTTGCTTGAAGTATGAAGTCTTGCTTGATAGTAACCAAAGATTGAAATTGTTGTTAATCCCGCTTTCTAAAATAATATAACAAAAATGGCGTTAGCAATGCAAAGAAAAGCAAACGTAAGTAATTTTATGAAATATATTACTTTAATGAATTCATATTTTTGTTTCTTTTGAAGGTACGTTTGCCTCCTGAAATCAATAGAATACTTTATATACGAAACTTACCATACAAGATAACAGGCGAAGAAATGTATGATATTTTCGGAAAATATGGAGCAATACGGCAGATTAGAGTAGGCAACACACCTGAAACTCGTGGAACTGCTTTTGTTGTTTTTGAGGACATTTTTGATGCAAAAAATGCTTGTGACCATCTTTCTGGATTCAATGTGTGTAATAGATATCTTGTTGTACTTTATTATCAGGCCAGCAAGGCATTTAAAAAGACTGACATTGAAAAGAAACAGGAAGAAATTGACAAAATGAAATCTAAATATGGTATAAACACATGAAATTAATCATTAAATATTGTAAATTGTATAAATAATCGTAATTTGTGAATTTCACCACATTCAGAATGCATTAAAATTGAAATTCTAGGTTTGTATTGAAATCATTTTTTTTATTTAAGAATACATCTAATATTTAACAATTTTTATAAAGAGACTTGAAAAGCAGATATCTATTTGTTTATTTCAGAAGTTCCTCAGGAATATCAATGTTTGACAAAAATTCTAAGATTTTTTGTGATGGAATATTTTGCGGAGTAACTTTAGATTTTGTTAACTTCAATGGTGTAATTGCTTTGTTAGATTTTACGCAGTTGTAAATTTCTTTTGCTCGTTTGATAAGGTTTTTATCCAATCCAGCTTCTTCTGCAATGTCGAAAGCGTGACTTTCAGAGATACCTTGTTCAATATTGAATAAGAGAACCAACGACTCATCACTCTTTGTAAGACCCATTTTTTGGTATTCCAGTAATGGTGATGCTTGTAAGTATGATATTATTTGCTGGAAATGTGTTGCGACTAGTACATGGGGACATTTTTCATTTTCCCTTAAAAATTTGTTCAATACTCCTGCCATAAGTGTTACTCCATCTTCACCATATGTACCCTTTCCAAATTCATCCATTATTATCAGTGAGGAAGATTTTGCACAGTGAATTGCTTGTGTTATCTGAAATATCAGTAGAAGAGACTAATAATTGTTTACTCTTCATTTAAAAAGTGAGAATATTAGGGTTGGTTTCTCTAAAATAATGTTATAGACTGAGAGCCAGCGTTCTGGAGACTTATGGTATAGTCGCTAGGTATACTATTTCACTTGCTGTACTTGAATTGGGGATTCACTTTCCCATCAAGGGTTTTTGGGCGTGTCCAGAAGTCGAAAGACATCAAAATTGACTCTGAAATAGCTATCGCAGCATGACTGCCATTTTGATATGGATATTATAGAATTTCAAAGCTGCGAAAATTTTGACAACTTTGCGTTATTTCAGCAAAGCTGAAAATTATATATGTCATTTATATTATTATTACATAAACATATTTAAAAAAGCAGACAGATAGGTCGGTTCTGACATCCAGGCAGACCACATAATACTTTATCTGTCGTGCTAATGAAAGCTCACGATTTTGACTCCCTCACTTTTCATCTCGCAGGTAACCATAATATGGAAGCACTTTTGTAAGAACGATGGACAAGGTTAAATAAGAGATGTTTTTCTTTTCGACTGAATAGAAATTTTACCTGACCTTCACTTCATAGTTTACCTTCCCTAGAAAAATAAATATCCCTTATACCTGGAATGTTGTCATGGTTCCCTACTCCATTTCATTTTGTTCTGAAAGTTTGTTCAAGTTACTGTGAATTTTGCAAGTTTCTTTCGTTTATTTGTGTGTTGCTTTTTTATAAGTCACTGCACATTTGAAATCATGGCAGATGAATTAAATTGTACATTTTGTAATTCTGATTCTGGAGAGAGTGTAGACATTTTTTAGGAAGAAACTTTTAAGAAATGTGAGACTATCTCGCGTTTACGCAAACGTCATAATTTAAAATATAGTGACGTGACTTTACCACGTGAACATTTAGATAGTGGCTATCATCGTAAGTGTTATAATACGTTTTCAGCATTGAAGAAGATTTATTATGATACCACAACTTCGAAAACAAATGGAACGTCTCCATCTCGGCCACAACCTTCAACTGCTGCTCATGTTGAAAACATAATTGAAGACGTTGTTGTCGACAGTGTTCTCGAAGAAGACTTAAGCCAAGAATTTGATCAACCCACTGAATATACAGTTTTCGAAAACCTTGTATGTGAAACTCCAGAAATAATAAGCTCGGCGTTAGATACTTCTACTGAGGATGATACAAATATTGTAGATATTTGTATATGTATGTTTTTTTTGCGATAAATATAAGAAAAAACACCGTTCGAAACAACAAGCTTTACATCGAGCGCAAACAAAATAAATTCCAAACGACAATTGAAGCGAATTTAAATTTAGATAAAGAGGATGAAAAAGAAATTTTTGATGAATTGGAGAAATGGCCAAGTGACAATATATTACCACCCTATTTGTCACACTGAATTTTTGAGCAAATTCAAATCATCTAAGATGAAATAAGCATATTAATTGAAGACAATGTAATTAATAGAGGTCGTTGTTATTTTTTATCATATTTACATAGATTATATGTCGACAAATTTAAAAAATCTGATGTTGAAAGCCAGGAAATGGCTGTAAATGTACTGAACAGGTATGGTCATTGCATTAGCTACAACACTATAGAAGAGTTAGAAACAGAGGCAACATACGCATCAGTTTCACGATCAGGGATATGTCCAGAAGCAGTAAAAAAAGCAGGACATTTATGTACTCGTGTTGCATACGACAATTTCGACAGGTTTGTTGACACACCATCAGGGAAAGATACTCTTCACTACACCGTGGGAATTATTTTTCAAAATATAGATTTGAATGTAGAAGACATTGTGGAATTTTCGGAGTTTGTAGTAGATAATGATTCAAGAAAACGACGACGGAGGACGTTTGAAGCGATATATCAACAGAATTACTAGCGTATACAAAAACCTAGAATGATGAGTGCATTCCATTCAGTAGTTCATGATAGGGAAAATTCATGTCCTGAGAATCTTAAACTTTATTCTCATATAGATGCTGCGTGGATGTTAAGCCATGCTCTGCGATTGCCAGATGTACCCATGTGGACTGGATTCAACTCAAAAATTGTCAATGACGATAGTCCGCAACAGCTTATTTCATATTTAGCGCCAATCAATGCATCCCCAACGAATACTTCATTAGTTCTGGAGACTATGCAACAAAGTAATAAAATAGCTGAAGAATTAAACCAAGAATACATGCAAGTCACTTATGACTTGGCAATCGCAAAAACAGCACTTCAAATCCAAGCCACTGAAAAACCTACATTTGATAGTTTATTTATACATTTGGGTCCACTTCATATAATGTTAGCGTATTTTAAAGCTATCGGGAAGATAATCAATGATTGTGGTTTATCAACAATAATAACAGGAGGCGAATTATTGGCAAGTGGCTCAGTAAACAGCTTTATTGAAGGCAAACATTTCAGAACTCCCGAAGTATTCGTTGGGGATGCATTGATTGGCGCTAAATATGAAATAAGCTGTTGCGGACTATCGTCATTGACAATTTTTGAGTTGAATCCAGTCCACATGGGTACATCTGACAATCGCAGAGCATGGCTTAACATCCACGCAGCATCTATATGAGAATAAAGTTTAAGATTCTCAGGACATGAATTTTCCCTATCATAAACTAATGAATGGAATGCACTCATCATTCTAGGTTTTTTTGTATACGCTAGTAATTCTGTTGATATCGCTTCAAACGTCCTCCGTCGTCGTTTTCTTGAATCATTATCTACTGCAAACTCCGAAAATTCCACAATGTCTTCTACATTCAAATCTATATTTTGAAAAATAATTTCCACGGTGTAGTGAAGAGTATCTTTCTCTGATGCTGTGTCAACAAACCTGCCGAAATTGTCGTATGCAACACCAGTACATAAATGTCCTGCTTTTTTTACTGCTTCTGGACATATTCCGTGATCGTGAAACTGATGCGTATGTTGCCTCTGTTTCTAACTCTTCTATAGTGTTGTAGCTAATGCAATGATCATACCTGTTCAGTACATCTACAACTTTCCTTCTGCTCGTGAGGCTTTTTAATGCCATGCCTAAACAAATATGTTTTTATGTTTCCATTGTCAACCATGAAAATTAAATCTTGCGATAAGGAATTGACATGGCGTTTGTAATTGTTAATTTATCTTCGCTTGCAATTATTACTTCCAGTTATTGATCCCACAAATTCTGTTAATATTTGGGATGTTGAACATTCCCCTTCTTATAAATTTTGGACAGTAAGGTTTTCCGGTAGCTTTTTTTGTTGATATTCGATATTTCGCGTCTTGATATGAATGCTGCTGCTTGTAATGTGTCTTCGTCTTTTAAATTTGCAAATAGATCATCGTCGACTGTCGTTATGCCTCTGGGAGCTATAACCTTTTTATGTCTGGATTGCAATATTGCAATGTTGTTGGTAAATTTATTCTTAATTTTGTCTTCTATATGTTGCGCCGTGAATGTTATATCAACCATTTCCTGGCTTTCTTCATCAGATTTTTTAAATTTGTCGACATATAATCTATGTAAATATGATAAAAAATAACAACGACCTCTACATTGTCTTCAATTAATATGCTTATTTCATCTTAGATGATTTGAATTTGCTCAAAAATTCAGTGTGACAAATATGGCGGTAATATATTATGTCACTTGGCCATTTCTCCAATTCATCAAAAATTTCTTTCTCATCCTCTATCTAAATTTAAATTCGCTTCAATTGTCGTTTGGAATTTATTTTGTTTGCGCTCGATGTGAAGCTTGTTGTTTCGAACGGTGTTTTTTCTTATATTTATCGCGAAAAAAAAATACATATACAAATATCTACAATATTTGTATCATCCTCAGTAGAAGTATCTAACGCCGAGCTTATTATTTCTGGAGTTTCACATACAAGGTTTTCGAAAACTGTATATTCAGTGGGTTGATCAAATTCTTGGCTTAAGTCTTCTTCGAGAACACTGTCGACAACAACGTCTTCAATTATGTTTTCAACATCAGCAGCAGTTGAAGGTTGTGGCTGAGATGGAGACGTTCCTTTTGTTTTCGAAGTTGTGGTATCATATCATCATGACGTTTGCGTAAACGCGAGATAGTCTCACATTTCTTAAAAGTTTCTTCTTAAAAAATGTCTACACTCTCTCCAGGATCAGAATTAAAAAATGTACAATTTAATTCATCTGCCATGATTTCAAATGTGCAGTGACTTATAAAAAAGCAACACACAAATAAACGAAAAAAACTCGCAAAATTCACAGTAACTCGAACAAACTTTCAGAACGAAATGAAATGGAGTAGGGAACCATGACAACATTCCAGGTATAAGGGATATTTATTTTTCTAGAGAAGGTAAACTATGAAGTGAAGGTCAGGTAAAATTTCTATTCAATCGAAAAGAAAAACATCTCTTGTTTAACCTTGTCCATCGTTCTTACAAAAGTACTTCCATATTATGGTTACCTGTGTGATGAAAAGTGAGGGAGTCAAAATCGTGAGCTTTCATTAGCACGACAGATAAAGTATAATTTTCAGCTTTGCTGAAATAATGCAAAGTTGTCAAAATTTTCGCAGCTTTGAAATTCTATAATATCAATATCAAAACGGCAGTCATGCTGCGATAGCTATTTCAGAGTCAATTTTGATGTCTTTCGACTTCTGGAGGAAAAAGGGGCGGCAAAATTTGAATAGCCTACTAGCGGAAAATATCTAAATCCACCACTGATTACCTGTGCAACATCTGACATGAATGCCGATAGTCGAACTGATGCAGAGTCTGTAGATGTTCTGAAGTGTATGCTATGTACAATTCCTATGTTAGCGGACTCCGCAGGTACATACGAACCAACATGAGCCAGGTAAATTATGATACCAGTTTGTTTCAAGTAAACACTTTTTCCACTTCCGTTAGCACCTGTTATTATTTTTATGTGACTGTATGTGCCGCCAGAATAAAAATCGTTAGAAACAAAACTAGGAGACATTTCTTCCATCAGGGGATGTCTACCTCCTTTGATTTCTTGGATTTGGTTGTTGTTCAGAGTCGGTTTAACGAAGTTCCTCTCCTCGGCAGCTTTTGCTAAAGCTATCAAACTGGAATCAAATATGGACACAATTATTTTTCGTATCTTAAACGAAAAGTAGGTAAATATAGTTTTCGAATTATTTTCAGGGTTACTTCCTTGAAAAAGTCCTGGAAATCTCAGGCACTTTTTTTCTCCAGCAATATCCTGGAATTCTAAGGGAATTTAGGGTTCACCGAGGGAATTTTTTCAAATATTATAATTTTGCTCCAAAATTTGCATTTTGCAAATGTAAAACCAGTATCAAATTACAAAAGCAAAAAATCGTCAAGTATATTTCCAGAAATAATAATATCTAATAAATTCTTATGTGAAAGCAAATTGTCTGACAGCATTTGCACACGACGCAAGTTCTTTCAGAAACTCTCTTGGTAAAAAGATGTATTAAACTCGTGAATATGATATTGGCAGAAGTGGTCCACGAGAGGAAAATCATATACCTACACCTAGAAAAATAATAAAATTACCTGGAATATCCTGGAATTCTCAGGGAATTTTAGATCCTGACTTGAGTAGACACTCTGATTTTGGTAAGTATAACAGTAGCTAGGTACCTAAATTAATTTTTCCAAGATTTATTTAAATTTCAGATTTGTAACGATTCGGAAATTGTAATTTACAAATATTAAAATGATCCAAAATATTAGATTGTTTGTAGGTATCCATCTTCCAATTGTTTTTAAAGCTGAATAATGCATCTGTATAATATGGGAGCTAATTTTGATATCTACTATTGAAAATTGAAAGTCCGCTGAGAACTGAAACCATGAAGAAAACAACGCAAAATATACAGCGAAATTTGAAGCTCCAGTACAACTAAAAATGCACTTCGCGACTAAGAGAAAGGCTTTTTTTTTACATTGCTCATGCAGATTTTTGGACCTCTGAAAAAATTGATGTTTATGAAATCAAATATTTCATTGTATTACAATCTATATACTCTAGCCACGTCAAAACCTATTGCATTGCGTTTGAAGATTTTTCGATTCTTATTTCAATACAGTGCAAAATACTCACTGTAGTTGAATATTTTTTTCTAAAAGATATCGGTAACTTTTTACAAATTTCTTCGATAGGTGGAAAATATATTAACTGTTCCATTCAGTCAGCTATAAAGGAAAAAGTTATTGAATATTTTACTAACTGAGCTTTTACATATATCAAAATCTATAGCCAGACGCACAAAGGAATCGTCTGAACGAATTTTCTTCAATGAAATTAAAATATCTCTTACTCTAGACTAGCAACCCTTTCAAATACCTAGTAGCTTCGTGAGAAAGAAAAAAAAATTCTTCTGGCAACCCCATATAAAAAATAACGTTTTTAGTTATTTTGTTTATGTCGTTGCGATATTGTGGCTTGATTGTATTTGAGAAAGAAGTAGCTGAACTTGTACTGTTCTGTAAAAATATTGATGCTTTTGAAGGAGAACTGCTAAGTGAGGATAGTATTGATGGAGAGTGCTGAGGATATTATTCATAAACGATATGGGAGCACTTATTTCCTGTACCTTTCGCACTTCACTTCTTTTGATTGTTTGCATTGATTAATTTTTCTGTGAAGTTTTGAAATTGACTTGAACTCCTTGGTTTATACTTTTATTTGGATGATTATCTGATTCTGTAAAAGTCCTCTGGTAGCGGATCCTCCGTTTTATTTAACTCCATTTTATCACACTCAATCAAAAGATTGTAACGAAGATGATTTACTTGACGGTACTTTTTTGTTTATAGGTTTTCATAAAATACGATTCGAACGGCGAAAGTTACTATAAAACAATAAATTTGTACGTACCTACTGGGCGAGTACGCGCTGTGTCGTGTAGGTCAAATGACGTCACACGATAGAGCGCCTGTGGAACGAAATTATTCTTACAGGAATAATTTCAAACTCCCATAACTTTTTTATTTCACTCATTCTTTCAGGTTTTTGTTTTATTCTACTTAAATTTTTATAATCAGTACATTAAAAAAAATGGAAACTTCTCCATTGGTTGGAGGTTGATCCCACAGGGAGGAAATAAATATTGTGTACATATTAGAGGGCGCTTCTTTTTTTAATTTGGAAAAAAAATCATAATTTAATGAATATATTTTTTAAACTGGATATTTTATGAAAACCTGCTCTTCTAATGCAGCTCGCTGCGATAGAGTTTTTTTTTGTATTCAAAATTGAAAAAATGATGAGAACAAATTCGGCAGATTTTTAAGTTACCTATAAGAGAGGCCTCGGTAGCCCAGCGGTAGGATATATCGTTTGTAAACCGAGGATTGTGGGTTCGAGTCCCTCCTTGCTCTTGGGTGTTGTTTATGTCCCATGAAATTTGGGGGTTTAAATATGTTTAACTGTTTGGTAATGACTGAGTTTCAAGCCCATTGGCAGTTCGGAACCGGCGTAAGTTACGAATATAACTAACTAACTTGCCCAGGTAGAAACTCAAAACTTTTTTCCGTGAAACTGATGAATTTAAAAGAAAATACCTACCTGTCTATGACGGCTAGAAGTTTCAGAGATTCTCTGATATCTTTGTTGTATTTCAAGACAAAACCAGACAGTCGCTGAATTAAGCGATTTTCGTGAGCTATTATTTCTGCATTTATATCTCCAAAGGTTTGGTCTAATTCTGAAAATATTAATAATTTTTCAAAGTTTTATAATTTATGTTAATAAATTTATTTCACTGTTTAACCGTATTCCTCAAGTTGAGAAGAAATCAACTAACAAAAGACAGAAACAAATTAGGTAAATTTGATATGAATTGAAAATTTCTCTTTAAACTTGGGTATATATGTATATATATATATATATATATATATATATATATATATATATATATATATATATATATATATATATATATGAGTATATATATATATATATATATATATATATATATATATATATATATATATATATATATATATATATATATATATATATATATATATATATATATATATATATATATATATATATGTTATATCGTATGTTTTCACGGATGGTGGAATGAATCAGAGAAAGATTCCGGGGTTCAATCCCCGGAATAAGTTTTGTTGGCGCTGAAAAGCACCGTTTGTTTCACGACGTTTCGACAAAATCTAATTTGGCAGTTGCCGTCGAGTCACCAGACGTACAGCAGCACTTGAAAATGCCAAATGAGATTTTGGCGAAACGTCGTGAAACAAACGGTGCTTCTCAGCGCCAACAAAACTTCCGAAATCGGATTGAACCCCGGAATCTTTCTCTGATATATATATATATATATATATATATATATATATATATATATATATATATATATATATATATATATATATATATATATATATATATATATATATTTTTTTTCTTTTTTTATATATTTATAAATATATTATATATATATATATATATATATATATATATATATAGGTATATGTGTATAGAATAAAGTTTAAACTTTATTCTTTATGATGTTTTACCAAGTGATGTGCGAGAATTCAATCTCAGTTATATATATATACACAGGGTTGGGATAAAGTATGGATATATATATATATATATATATATATATATATATATATATATATATATATATATATATATATATATATATATATATATATATATATTTATATATATATATAGGTATATGTGTATAGAATAAAGTTTAAACTTTATTCTTTATGATGTTTCACCAAGTGATGTGCGAGAATTCAATCTCAGTTATATATACAGGCTTGGGATAAAGTATGGAACCAAGTCTAATGGCGCAAAATGTGATGTATGATTTTTTGTTGATAATATACTTCCGGTTGTACCGGAAATAGAACCTAAGTTGCTTATTTTAAATGGAATACCCTATACATTATTACATTTTCGGATTCTACTTAAGATTCTAGGCAGATTCTATGCATGTCCTATACCTAAGTCTAAGCGTTTTTGACATATTTAGGTTTTTATGTCAAAAACGACGATTGCAAACCCTAATATAATTATCAATTGTTCCTATAAGCAAGCCTCTTCAATTTTTTCAAATGGAAACCCCCCATTTTTCTTATTTTGTAGTATCATGCATTTAAAAAGAAGAAAAAGAACGTAACTTTGTATAAGGTTATCTATACCTAAAATTTGAAGTTTTCGAAATATTGCCAATTTAATATTTTTATATGGCGATTTTTGCATTTAATCGTTAAACAATTAGATCTAGGATAGCCACGATCGTATTTGACATTTCAAATCATCGTAATGGTACCCCGGTTAAATTATACAAAGGAAGATTAGGTATTTAAACTTATTCATTATTTATAGACAATGTGATAAAGTTATTTCAAGAACATGTTATACATTTGCGACCCGATATCCTCATAAACAAAAACCATCACCAAATAATATCAAACGAATTATAGAAAACTTCTTTTTAAATGCTAATTACTACAAAATAATAAAAATGGGGGTTTCCATTCGAAAAAATTTATTTTTGTCAGTTTTCTCAATCTCATTTTAGATCTTATTTTTTGAACACTCTGTATGATTAGTTATCCAAATATTATACAAAATCTATTAGAGTAGGTCCTTTTCAACAAGGAATCTAATCCAAAGTAAGTAAAATAGGCTTCCTTATAGGAACAATTGATAATTATATTAGGGTTTGCAATCGTCGTTTTTGACATAAAAACCTGAATATGTCAAAAATGCTTGAATCCAAAAATGTAATAATATAAAGGGTATTCCATTTAAAATAAGCGACTTAGGGTCTATTTCCGGTACAACCGGAAGTATATTATCAACAAAAAATTATACATCAGATGCATTTTGCGCCATTGGACTTACCTGCAAAATTTCATAAATATTCTCCTTTTCGTTCAAAAAATATTTTATTTGGTTCCATTCTTTATCCCAACCCTGTATGTATGTATATATATACGAGCCATAACAACTATATATTGGGACAAAGTAAAATACATCAATTATACAGGTAGTTGACAGTTATTCAGTTTTTCTGATGATCTTTTCATTTGATTACTGTGTATTCAGTTAATTTTTAATAAATGTAATAAAATACTCATTCTCTCATCACTAATTAACAAGAAAAGGTGCATTTTGTGTGGCAACTAAATAATGGGACATAGAATAAATTTTCATTTTTAAAATCGAGTAACATCACCCTCAGATTTTATGGCCGCTCTAATTCGGTTGGACATTGGTTGGATTAAGGATCTGCACTGTTCGGGGGCAAATCCATTTCAAATTTGCTCTATTTTGGCTCTTAGTTGTGGTAATGTCCGTAATTGTCCATTTTATGCTATACTGTTTCTATGACATTAAGGTCAGGACTGTTGGAAGGTCAAAAAAGAACATTTTTACATTGCAGTCTCCAAGCCACTTTTTTGTTGTTTTAGCTGTTTGACAGGCCGCCCCATTCTCTTGACAAATATAGTTTTCACCAATATACAACATCACGATACTTGTTAGTAGACTTTTTTCAAGTACCTATTTGTTGATATTTCACGTTATTCACGGTACCATTAATGAATTCAAAGCATCCTAATCCTGATGCAGCCATAAAACCCCAAACCAGCACTCCTTTAGGAAATGTTATTTTTAATTTTTAAGCAATCCTTCTGAAAAGCATAATTTTTTGTGCGAATCATGCGTTTGCGGTAATCACCAATGCATACGTAGAACTTTGATTCGTCACTAAAAATTACTCGGGACCAACCTCTTACCGACAAAGACAATTTAGATTTTGGCCATGTGAGCCTGGCCTGCTTTTGGTTTGCCGTTAACACTAGCTTTTTCTTTGCCTATAAGAATACAAAATTTGTATTACACAGTTTTAAATTGTTACCTGTTAATTCAACCTTATAAAACTTTAGTCACCTTATTTGTTTCCCCTTGCGGCAGCATTCCCTTGACAAATTGTGTTCCGATTCGTGTTTCCACTGAGCCGTAACTTGCCTTAAGGAGGCTCCGTGGCTGAGCGGTATAGGTAACGCTATGCCGTCTTCGTTGACGGAGTTGGTGGGTTCGATTCCCACCGTGTTCCTGGGTGTTTGTATAGGTACGTCCGGATTTAAGTGGTTCCCCTCATTATAGTAAATTGATGGCTAAATGTCCAAGTTGACGAAGCCAAAATTGTACGGAGGTCGGGCGCGTGTGAGAGGGCACCTTTTTAAAAAAAAAAACTTGCCTTAAAATATTTCTTCGGCCTTTTTTGTATAATTTTATCAAGACTCAAAGTTTTATTCCTGTCGCAAACTATTTTTGGGCGACCTGGACTTTTGCCTTTTTTATGCAAGATATTTTCGTTTTGTCCATAATGTTTAAATATATTCCACATTGTAGTTTTAGGGATATTATGCTCAGCCGCTACTTCACGTATTGTTTTATTGCGACAATAACTTTTAATGACTGAATTCTAAATTTTCGAACTTGTAGAAATACCACGCATTATTTTGTCCAGTATAACAATTTAACTTAAGAATAAATTGACATTTCTTGCTGTATTGTTTTCGTCGCCTATTTCTTTAATCCTGTTCGACATTTATTTTATACTGTCCCATTATTTAGTTGCCACACAAAATGCACCTTTTTCTTGTTAATTAGTGATGATAGAATAAGTATTTTATTTTTGTGATGCTGATTGACCACATTTATTGGTAATTAACTCAATATACAGTAATTAAATGAAAAAAAAAAAAAAAATACGAAATTTGATAAAGATTATTAAGTACATAGTAGGAAACTATCATCGAGGGTCAGAATGAAATAACTGATAGTTACATATGTATCTACTCTGTATTTTAGTCGCTTATATAATTAAGTATAAAAGAAAAATTACAAGAGTATTTGTGAATGATTGTTGATAAATTAATAAGTGATATGAGATATAATTTGATTTATTTTGAAATTTATACATTTTAACTTACCTACGCATAATGGTGTCTTATAATGAATAGAACCACCAACAGTAAACTGAAAAAAAAATAATTATACGCTTTCAACAAACCGAAACACAATAATTACCATAAATTTATAACCAATTTCGCTTAATTTCTCAGGATCACAATTTGGTTCCCATTCTTTGATCGAGACAAGGTGTCCCATTTCAGGAAGATAAACAACTACACATTCAGTTAAATAATCTGGCAATTCTTCTACTGCAACTCTTGCAGCTGCTGTCACATTTTTAGATATATCCTGTCGCTGCATTTTTTCTGGAGAATAATTTATTGTGTCAAATTAATAGAATAAACAATTTTTTTTATTAAGTTTCATAGTATTTATTAAGAGTCTTTATATTTACTCGCATCTAAATCAGCGTCAATTCCAAACTTGATCATTAGTCTTCCAGAAGTACATTTTGAGGAAAAATCGATGGCATCTTTTATAGTTTTGTGTAATCCAATTAATTCAGATGTAATCGAGTTGTTAAGTTCAGATAGAAGCTCTGATTTGCATCTGAGTGGCGCACTCAATTCGTTTATTATGATTGTACGATTAATTGTCTAGAAATAATTAAGGATTTTCTATAAATACGAGAGGAAAGCTTCGTAGCTGTATTTTCCTTTATTTATCAACTTCTAATTACAAATAATCAGACTATATATATATATATATATATATATATATATATATATATATATATATATATATATATATATATATATATATATATATATATACAGTGGACCCCCGGTAATCCGGCCCCTGTCTAATCCGGCACCCCCTGTAGTCCGACATGGTCTTTTATTTATTACATATTGAATATTTTTTTGATAATATTCGCTAATGCATGATTGAACAAGTTACAACTTGTACGCACCATCACTATTGTGCTCGACGCGTAGGGTATTGTTTTGATTCTGATTGCTTATAGTCCAATAAAGGGAGATTTTAAATCGACATTTGTTGTGGAAGGCTGACTTTTTGATAATATCTTCGTTTTTATATGTAAAACGAGAGTCAATAGTTTAAAAATGAAAATCAGCCTGCAAGGCTTGTAAAAATTAAAAAAAACACCCTCAAAACCACTTTTTTTGAAATATCTCGGAAACATAAAAAAATATGGAAAAATGTTTCCAACAAAAATTATAGATATTAAAATTTTCTACAAACTTGTTTCTGATCACTTTTGACCTATTTGCAATAGAAACCGAGATATTTGCAAAATAAATTACATAAATTAATACGCGCCACCTATTGATTAATGGTATAAGTGACACACTTCGAATAATTTTCTGTAGAAATCATTATTGCAAAACACCTGGTTTCTTGTGTACTGAAAAGCTAAAAACATTGGATTGCCTAGTGTATTTCTCCGAGAATTATTGGCGGGAGATATCTGTCTGAGATATCAACGACGATTCATGCACTTGTAAGTTTTCCTAATACCGTTAGAATAATATATGAAATACTGAATTCATATATTATCGTACGGTTATATCTGAGACAGATGAAAACTTGTTTATTTTAAATGGAAAATGATGATAAAAATTATATTTAAAGATGAATTTTCAGTTTCCTGAAAAAAATGATATTTCTTTTTTTGAGACAGTTTATTTGCCTATATATATGTAGATTTTTTTATAGTTTTTAAAGTAATAACAGGCTATTGAGAATATATTTATTAACGGTTGACGTTTAGTTGTATGTTAAGAATAGGGTTAATTTTATTATAGTCATTAAAATGCGTTTAGGTTTACGGTTGTGAACCTTAGAGGAAATCAGCCTAGGAATTTAATACCTGTACATAAATATCAAGTACCAGCAGTGTTGCCGTTTTGGCATTTTTAATGCTAAATCTAGCATTTTTTTGTCTCAGTTAGCATGTAAAATTTGAGTTTAGCATATTGCATGTTTTTAGCATTTTTTGGCCTCCCTCTACCTATAGTAGAAAATTTTCAATCTGCTATGGATATTAGCACTTGAATGACTTTTCCTAAGGAATAAATGCATAACAAGATAAAGTCCATTGGCATTTCTGAAACCTAACATAATTATCTAATAGGGGAATTCATCAATATTCGCAGAAACGATTATTTTCGTTTACGTTTCACGATTAGGAGAATCGTTCAGTCAGCACCCGAAGCGAGTTAGCGACAATTTTCATTTTACGTTTTTAAGTGAGCACACTTGCATTTTTTGTTTGTGAACATACCACAATTTCAAGGGTCTATTTACCTATCAGAAATATGCAAGACAACATTTTCTGACAGTAGAAGTACGGACAACATGAAGTTACATAGAACAAAATTTACCTAAATTATATATTTTTTAATTTTGCTTAAAATCAATTAATTCAAATTTTTATAATTGTATTAAAAAACACTTTTAAACTGTTTGGCATTTTTTTTAGCATATCAATAATTTAATTTGGCATTTAAATATCAAAAATTTAGAGTATCATAGCGACAATGAATTCAGCTCAGAATCTGATGATGACTTCTGGGAGCATGAAAAACGATACTCAAAAATTAGAGAAATTTTATTTGATACAGATTCTGACGAAGAAGAGGAAGACATTGAGAGCAGAGAATGTGATTTCGCTTCTTTCTAATTTGAAAATTCATTTTGTTACATTATTAATAATTTTCTGTGAAAATACTTCTGTAATTACTTATCTATCCATGATACCAGAGATTTTAAGTTTGTATAATGATCCAACGCAATTTAGTGTAAAATATATATATATACATATATATATATATATATATATATATATATATATATATATATATATATATATATATATATATATATATATATATATATATATATATATATTATATATATATATATATATATATATATATATATATATATATATATATATATATATATATATATATATATATATATATATATATATATATATATATATATATATATATATATATATATATATATATATATATATATATATATATATATATATATATATATATATATATATATATATATATATATATATATATAGGTATATATAATATATATAAAGTATAAACTTTAAAATAAACGCACTTGGCCTATGTTTCACAATATAAAAAATATTTAGATACTGTATTTAGCAGTAACGAAAAGTCGATATGTTTCGAGTTATCAAGACTGACTACAGGAGAGTGTTACATCCTTATTTATAAAACAGACAAAAGCAAAGGTGATACCTGAAAATCAATTTGTTCGTTTACAAGGGGCAATTGACAATTATGGGCGGAACTTATTTCGAGAATTTCAAGAAGGTCAAGGCATTTTCCTTTGTTACCTGAATGTAACAATTTGGTTTTGTTGAAATCCAGGAAGTGATTGAATTTTATACAATGCTCAGAAAAGCCAGTGGTATTTTTGTTTCGTAAAATTGACTTTTTATGTTCTTCAACACGAATATTTATATTCCTTCCTGTCTGTCCGATATAGAAAGCAGGACATTCGTCGCAAAATATTTTATAAACACCACTGTTTTCTCCGATGTTAGATTTTTCTTCATTATTGACCAAGAATGACTTCAAGTTTCTTTTATTTGTACAAATTGTTTTAACGTTATGTTTCGATAGTCTGTTACATATTTTGCTACTCAAATTATGCACATAATTTATTGGGAAGTATTTTTGTTCTTCATTAATAGTTTCCGTGGGGTATATTGAATGCAACAGATACTTTATTCGTTTTTTCCCAATGAGCTTGTCGATAAGACTTTCATTGTAACCGTTATTGATGGCTAATAATTTAATTGTATTAACTTCAGTTTGAAAATTTGTTTCCGATAATGGAATCGTGAACAACCTATGAATGAACGAATGAAAAGCACTGAGTTTAATTTTAATGTGTTAGTTACTGTCGCTGTGAATTAAAGTATCTGTGAAGGTTGGTTTTCTATAAATGTTGAAAGTAAGAGAATTCAAATTCCTAGCAATCTGAACGTCTAAGAAATTCAAGGAACCGTTTTCGTTTTCTACTTCTTTTGTAAATTGAATCGAGTTGTAGAAAGTATTTATATATTTATATACATATATAAATATATATATATATATATATATATATATATATATATATATATATATATATATATATATATATATATATATATATATATATATATATATATATATATATAGGGTGATTCATTAAGGGTGGCGACCGGCCGTATCTCGGAAACCGTATGTCCTAGAATTTGGAGAAAAAAATTCTTATATAAAAATCTGCCCTGAAAAAATGATTAAAAATGTTTTTGAGTCCATAGTTTTCCGCTAGGTGGCGCAATCTACCACTTATAAAATATAATTGGATTTTTTACAAAATATTCCCCAATTTAGGCTGGTAAAAAATATCAACTTTAGAAACTACTGTCCTAATTGTACAACTTTTGTCAAAGTCATTTTTCTGTATTACCTATTTTGAAATGGTGGGGGAAGTTCTCTATCTTTGACATAAAAAAGACTGTAACTCCATAATGCATGCACCGATTTTCGAAAACATAGACTCTATGCAAAGAGTATTGAATGTAGATCTCAGTCACTAATAACAAAAACACTTTTAATTTTCCAATCGGCAACTAGAGGGCGTTATGTAACACCTAGCTCAATTTACGATTTTTTTTTGAGAAATTTCAAATGCAATGCTATAAATCTAACTAGCTAACAAAAAGTCAAATTCAGTACTTATTGACCTGTCAAAACCGCGAACTGATATCTCTTTTCATTCTAAAGATATTGGCATTTTTTGATGAGTGTTGGTGATTGTTGTCTCGCCCTGTAAGGTGGAAGAGAAATTATGTTGCTAAAATTGTTTTGAAAATAAAATAACAAGTAGAAACGCATCACAAAAATATTTATTAACATTACATAATGAAACAAAACTAAGGGAGCTACTCATAACAGCAATTCACAAAACGCTCCCACTATCTCATTATTTTAAATACTCAAAATGCTTGCCAGTATTTGCTTTGAACTATTTCGGATGAAAATTTTCGCGTAAAAATTCAATCCCAAATCTCTCAAACGATCTCTTATAGTTTTATGTTCATGGACGAGCTGCAATATTACGAATGATGTTAAAATGTTGAGAGATAGATGTTTCAAAAGTCAGCAAGTTACCTATGGAAATGACACTAATGTTTTATGATTGTTTACTTTTAAGTTTTTATTGCTGTAAAATTTATTCTGACTGTTTGCAAACTAACTCTTTTATAATGCCTTTTTATTCAAATGAAGAGGCATATGATATGCTCAGTGTAGATTTTGAAAGTCTACAAAATGAAGTAATTGCTGAAAGGGAGTATGCGATACGATATCCTGAAAGACAGTGTCATTCTCGGAAATTATTCAAAGGAATGGCACAAAGATTGAGAGAAACCAGCAATGTTCAACCTGTCGCATTAAGAAATAGGATACGTAGAAGTCGCAATGAAGAAAATGCTATTAACGTATTGGCGTTAGTTAAGTCTGAACCCCATTTGTGTATTCGAAAAATTGCAAGAGATCTAGGATTGAATAATTCTTTGGTGCCAAGAATATTAAAGGATTATAAAATGCACCCTTATCATATTATTTCACAACAGCATGAAATTAGCCCTGACAAAAATTGTAGATCAGATAATTATCTATAAAAAATTTCAAAATACTTTTTCTTCTAAGAGTCGCCGTTTTTGAGATATAACGATTCAAAAAGTTCAAATAATTGTAATCGTCATAATATGCACGTTTCAACGCCACCTTTAAGCTAGTTAAGTGTTTTTTGCATTTCTTTCAACTTTCTGAATCGTTGATCTCAAAAACGGTGGCACTGAAGAAAAAACTTATTCAAACGTTTTTTATAGATAATTAGGTGATCTACAATTTTTGTCTAGACTAATTCCATGAGAAAACTTACTGCTTTGCTGAAAATCGCAGAAAAACCGTTTTTGTGACATTCGACACTGAGTTAGTTTTTTTGCACGTATTAGAGCGATGAGGACTTTTTAGATTTCATTTATAATGGTGTTTTGAGCAATCCTACCAATTTTCAGCTGGGTGCGAATTTTTGTAACTTCACTCCTATTTTATTTCAAAACAAGTTTAGCAACATAATTTCTCTTCCAACTTACAGGGCGAGACAACAATCACCAACATTCATAAAAAAATGCCAATATCTTTGGAATGAAAAGAAATATTAGTTCGCGGTTTCGACAGGTCAATAAGTCATCAAATTTGGCATTTCTTAGCTAGTTAGATTTATAGCATTGCATTTGAAATTTCTCAAAAAAAATCATAAATAGAGCTAGCTTTTACATAACGCCCTCTAGTTGCCGATTGGAAAATTAAAAGTGTTTTTGTTATTTGTTACTGAAATCTACATTCAATACTCTTTGCATAGAGTCTATGTTTTCGAAAATCAGTTCATGCATTATGGGGTTACAGTCTTTTTTATGTCAAAGAAAGAGAACTTCCCCCACCATTTCAGAATAGGTAATACAAAAAAGACTTTAACAAAAGTTGTAGAATTAGGACAGTAGTTTTTAAAGTTGATATTTTTCACCAGCCTAAATTGGAGAATATTTCGTAAAAAATTCAATTATATTTTATAAGTGGTAGATTGCGCCTCCTAGCGGAAAACTATGGACTCAAAAACATTTTTAATCAATTTTTTAGGGCAGATTTTCATATAAGAATTTTTTTCCCCAACATCTAGGACATACGGTTTTCGAGATACGGCCGGTCGCCACCCTTAATGAATCACCCTGTATATATATATATATATATATATATATATATATATATATATATATATATATATATATATATATATATATTTAGTTTGTCTCACTAAGTTGGAACACCATATGGAAAACTTTTTTATTATTCATTTTAGGAAGAAAAGTTATTCTTTATAAAAAGTTCTGCATGTTCTAAAATCTAAAATACAATAATCAGATATCAAATTTTTCCAGGCGTATACGCGCTGTGTCGAAAAATATAAATTTCACTCAAGAGTAAAGTACCTTTATATTTGAAAATATCAGAAATTGTTAAAAAAAAAGATGTTCAGAACTGAAAACTACGTTCAGATATGCAATTGCATCTACTAACATAAAAAAATCATTTTTTTTTTATTTTGTCAACAATAACAAAGCAAATTTAACTGTAGTAACCATTTTTATGTGTCTTATTACTTCTTATGCGTTTTGACATTCACTGTCAAACATATCTTGCTATTAACAAATCAATTCTTTGTCAGTGCATACTAGATTACACGCAACTACAGTTAAATTTGCATTGTTATTGTTGACAAAATAAGAAAAAGATGTAGTGGATGCAATTGCATATTTGAACGTAGTTTTCAGTTCTGAACAACTTTTTTCTTCAACAATTTTCGATATTTTCAAATATAAAGTTACTTTACTCTTGAGTGAAATTTATATTTTTCGACACACCGTGTATACGACTGAAAAAATTTGATATCTGATGATTGTTTTTGTAACTTAGGTTATTATTGTATTATTTGTGATTGTAGTATTCCTTATTTTTTTTGAATAAATATTAATGATAATAATAAGAATAATATATATATATATATATATATATATATATATATATATATATATATATATATATATATATATATATATATATATATATATATATATATATATATATATTATATATATATATATATATATATATATATATATATATATATATATATATATATATATATATATATAATATATACCGGGTGTCCACGGAAGGTGGCTCGCCCCTATAACATTTTTGTTCTCGGATATAATAAAATGAAACTCACAGGATCTGTTACGTGCATAAAACTGCATTTTTTGACAAGTAACTCAACTTCATGCAACTTCTGGTTTAACTGGAAGTGACATAAACTTTCGATTTTTAAATAGGACAACTGGTATATTTTCAGTTATTTTGTCTCCATATGACATTTAGAGTACAACCATGTATCATTTGCTACTTTTTGTAACCGGTGTTCTATTTTTTTTCGAAATAAATTTTTATTCTAGAGGGCTATAATAGATGCGTTCAAATAAATAATTTCTGTTCTAAAATGGGCCTAAAATGATTTGTGGGCGTGGCTTCGGACTTATTTTGTTTCAGTTGTGTTGGTCACAGGCTACTCGATGATTTCGATGTTATTTCAATCTCAATGAGATTCTTCATTTAAATTATATATATATATATATATAAATATATATATATATATATATATATATATAGATATATATATATATATATATATATATATATATATATATATATATATATACATATATATATATATATATATATATATATATATATATATATATATATATATATATATATATATATATATATATATATATATATATATATATATATATATATATATATATATATATATATATATATATATATATATATATATATATATATATATATATATATATATATAGTATATATATATATATATATATATATATATATATATATATATATATGTATATATATATATATATATGAATATATATATATATATATATATATATATATATATATATATATATATATATATATATATATATATATATATATATATATATATATATATATATATATATATATATATATATATATATATATATATATATATATATATATATATATATAATATATAATATATATATATATATATATATATATATATATATATATATATATATATATATATATATATATAGTTTTCATCGGTCTCAGATGTAACCGTACGATAATATATTAATTCAGTATTTCATATATTATTCTAACGGTATTAGCAAAACTTACAAGTGCATGAATCGCCGTTGATATCTCCGACAGAGAACTCCCGATAACAATTCTCGGAAATATACACCTCGCAATCCGATGTTTTTAGCTTTTCAGTACACAAGAAAGCAGGTGTTTTGCAATAATGATTTCTACAGAAAATTATTCGAAGTGTGTCACTTATACTATTAATCAATAGGTGGCGCGTATTAATTTATGTAATTTATTTTGCAAATATCTCGGTTTCTATTGCAAATAGGTCAAAAGTGATTAGAAACAAGGTTGTAGAAAATTTTAATATCTACAATTTTTGTTGGAAACATTTTTCCATATTTTTTTATGTTTCCGAGATATTTCAAAAAAAGTGGTTTTGAGGGTGTTTTTTTTTATTTTTACAAGCCTTGCAGGCTGATTTTCATTTTTAAACTATTGACTCTCGTTTTACATATAAAAACGAAGATATTATCAAAAAGTCAGCCTTCCACAACAAATGTCGATTTAAAATCTCCCTTTATTGGTCTATAGTTTGAATTTGACTACATGCGATGAGGATAGCGGTGCGGCCTAGCGTGTGTTAATTGTTTACTGTTTATTCATTGTGTATTACGTATATGTACGTACCTAGTAATGTCGTCACAAGCTCAGAAGCGAATGCACAAAACACTGACAATTAAGGAAAAATGTGATATTTTAGACCGCCTAAATGGTAATGAATCTTTTAGTAGTTTAACAAGTGAATTCGGCGTAGGCCGATCTATAATTTATGACATTAAAAAAAATCACGAGAAGATTAAACAGTTCGTGTCAACTACTGACTGTGGGCCAGGCAAGAGACAGACACTCAAGAAAGCTGAACATCCAGAAGTGGAAGAAGCTTTATACATGTGGTTTCTTCAGGAAAGAAATAGGCATGCGCACATTCCGGGACCCATGTTGGCCATGAAAGCTAAATATTTTTATAAGGAAATAATAAAAAAAGATGATTTTGTAGCTAGCAAGGGATGGCTAGAAAGTTTCAAAAGTCGTCATGGCATACGTTTAATGACAATTACAGGAGAGAAACTTTCTAATGATGCCACTTGCATAGAGCCATTTAAATTAAGATTTTTGCAAAAGGTGAAAGATTTAAATCTCAACCCGTCACAGGTGTACAATGCAGACGAATCAGGCATACCTAACAAAACTTTTGTTTCCTATAACGAAAAATCCGTACCTGGACGAAAAGTAAGTGAAGAACGTGTAACCATATTACCATGTGCTAACGCTGCGGGCACACACACGCTAAAGATGGTGGTCGTTGGAAAATATAATAAACCACGTGCATTCATCAACTATTACATCGTCTTGGAAAAAGTTATGGCCAGATATAGTCGCCACTCCTACCAACGATCCACAAATCAGTGTACCTTCGGAAGTAATAGAGCAAATTGCTGCTGGAACGGAAGATTTGGAAACCTGGTGTCGTGGAATGGATAAAGAGGAAAATATTTTTCATGAAATGTCTGACGAAGAGATTATGAAAGAGATTTCTAGTTATACAACAATAAATCAGGAAGATGACGACGAAGTGATTGCAACTACTCCGCAAGTGAAAGCACAAGATGCAATTGACGCCTTTGAGCTGGGTTTGCAATGGGCTGAAGAAAATGGTGCATCCTACAACGAACTTCTACTTTTGAGAAGACTGAGGGACAAAGCGTTCCAACAATGTTAAGAAAAAATGGATGAATATTTTCATGCTTCTTAAATTGATTGATTCATAGTTTTTGATTATTTTAGTATGTACATTTGTTTGTACACAATTATTTCCTAATGTGAAGTTATTGCATATTTTTTGTAAGTTCAATAGCATTAATGACGTTTTATAATAAAACGTAGGCTCTCTATTGTGTTGTTTAATTTACTAAATTTGACATACATAATGAAGTATGATTTGTACTTCAGAGTACATACATACATATATATATATATATATATATATATATATATATATATATATATATATATATATATAATATATATTTATGTATGTAATATAAAAAATCTTATCATTGGATCTGTAATTTGTCGGATTACAATGTACTCTTTTTCAAAAAAATTCCGGGGTCTTAGGCAGTACTCTATAATCCGACAAATTCGATAGTCCGACACGGCCCTGCAAAACGTTTGTCGGATTACCGGGGGTCCACTGTATATATATATATATATATATATATATATATATATATATATATATATATATATATATATATATATATATTATAAAAGCGAAATGAAAAAATGTGCCAAAAATTTGGCCCAAATTTTTTGGTGGTTATTTTTTTAATAATTTTGACTTCAAAGTTTGAAAATATGAAGCTTTCTGTACAAATAAGGTACTCTTCTTATACGCTGGGAAGCAGCATTTTCGAGAAAAATGCAATTGAATATTTCTTGACGAATTGATTTTTTGCTTTTCAACGTGCAAATCGAAGAGAAAATAAGCAGCAGACCTGGAAACAAATGACGTGTTTTGATTTGCTAGGTAAAGAAAAATAAGCTGTCAATTATTTATCGTCAAGTTTTTAATTATGCTGCTTGTTGCCGGAAAAGAAGCTATTCAGTAGTAATAAAGAGGTTTTAAAATAGAGAATTATCAGATATCCACTTTGTACGTGGTTTAGGCAATGGCAGAGCTCGACAGTGAGCCAGCTCAGTATGGTGTGAATATTAGGAATTGGCTAGACGAGTAATTTCCGTATAAATCGATTAGAAGAGATGTTCCTATTCCGCGGGCACCCCGATCGCCGGATTTAAATCTACTAGACTACTAAATTTGGGGCCATATAATAGTATACGCAACAGAAGTAGACAACAAGGAGGAGTTGTGTGAAAGAATACGTGTGACAAGGAATCAAATACGGCAAAACCATTTTGAAGTTTCGCAAGCTTCACATGCGATTACCCGTAGAGCCCAAATATGCCATCATGAGCAGGGTAACCTTTTCGAGCATCTTATCTAAATGTTAGAATAAGTAAACCTCAAATAATTGTTTCTTATTGTTTAGTTCAGTGGTTCCCAAACTGGAGGGAAGGGCATTGGGAGGTGGGAGAGCCTACAAATTTTGCGGTTTAAAATGACAAATTTCATATTTGACAAATTTTAATACAAAAGGAATATATTGGTTGCGCTCTTTCAAAGATAACACCAAGAATTGCCGACCTTGTTGAGAAAATGCAGCACCACACTTCGAATCAGACTAGAATAATGATATCAAATATGATATTCATAAAAACCGTTATCGGGTCTTCCCCTTTCAAACGAAGAAGTTGTGGACACTAGTTTATATGAACTTTTATATTTATTTTTAGATGTAGAATACGTGGTTAGAATATTGACGTCTAATTTCGGGACAATAATCAAATCGTAAAGAAATATTCGAATGCATTTTTCTCGAAAATGCTGCTTCCTAGCGAAGTATGAGGAGAGTACCTTATTTGTACAAAAAGCTTCATATTTTCAAATTTTGAAGTCAAAACTACTAAAAATCAACCACCAAAATATTTGGGCCAAATTTTTTGTCAATACCCTCCTGCACTACGCAGTCCTGAGAATATTGCAATACTAACTTTTAGTACATTAAATACAGCGTAAAAAGTTTCGTAACTTTACCAAATTTTATTCAATTACCTTCACAGGTTCCGAAAATATTCACAAAAAATCACCATTAGGTCTTCACCTGTAACACCCTGTATCTTAAAAACGAAGTTGTGAAGAACATATTAAATAGGCCAGTCAGTTAAGATATTGAAAATCGAAAATTTAACAATAATTTCAATAGTTTTTGAACTTTGGTCAAGTGAATGTTACATAGAGAACGGAACAAATCTCATTTTGCAACCTTTTTCGAAGTCCGGAACATTGTTAAAGTTACAATAACATTGAATTTTGCTGTATGCTTGTGAAAAAAATTCCAAAAGTTCTGCAAACTTGGAGACGTATTAAATATATTATTTCATATCATGTATCAAATTTGCAACCAATTTAAGGGTATTTTTTATTCAAAATTAACGTTTTTCTTTGATAAACCGACCAAATACTTCGGAAACATATAACGAAAAGTTGTATATATTTTCAACCTTTTACGTTGTCCGGAACATGTTTATTTATAATTTTTTTAATTCGTGGTCATTTCCTCGAGCAAGATGGTCTCGAAATAATTACAAAAGTTTTGAAACTTGGTTGCAAATTCAAAAAACATCTATATACAACTGTTCGGTATATTTTTCCGAAGTAGGGGAGAGTGTTGTACCTTGGAACAATTTTCAGTTTACACAATATTTCAAGAAGTTCTATTAAAAATAATGCAACCATTTATTTTTTGCCATACAGCACAAACATTTTGCTTTTATTTTATACAACATTTAAAAGTCCAACTTGAAAACAGTTCTCTACAGGGTATTTAATATATGCTGACTATAACTGTTCCAAGGTAAACTGCCATCGTGTACCTCTGAACAGGCCGTCACGTACCTTTGAACATAAATTATATTATTATATACCTATATTATGATTGTTTAAGAATGTGTTGTTTAAACAAATTAATATTTAGATTGTAACAAAATGCAAATAAACAAATTCATACTATTCGGTATATAATAATAGGAACAATTTTACAATAATTTATAAAGTTCCGGAATCTTATAAAAAGCTCGTTTTGACACTTGTACAGGAGGTTTCAATGAACCAAGGACATCTTCCCAAGGATAATCAAGGATATCTGGTTTCTCTGGCCATTTCCATGACTTAAGTGATTTTTCCATCGAAGAAATAGTAGCACTTTCATTATTGCAGCCAACAATTTTGCCGGGGTAAACACTACCTTGATACAGAAATGCTACGTGCTGTCCAACTTCTCGAACAACATCTGTAAGGCCGATAATATGTTTTACAGTTGTTTTACCTGTAGCTAAATTAATGAAATTTTCTTTTTCATTAATTTCTTCTTGGATATCATAATCATCATCCGAAGATTCCCTTAGAGATATATTATCTTCACAATCACTTTCTTCTATGGCTATTAAGTTCCTCTTAACTTTATCCTTTTTTATATTTTGATTTTGTTTGGGCGGTATCAACGGTGCGTTATCTATTTCAAACTTTTCTGGAGTCCCCGTTAAAATTGTAGATTTTCCTTTTTTTCTTCCTTTAGTGGTAAGCTTACGTGGTTCCGCTTTTGGGAACGGTCTAATTAATTCTGGACTCATTATTGGGTGTTCCATAGTTGACGTGGACGGATCTGATAAATTTAAGTTCCGTTCTGCTTGTTCTACGACTGGATCTGGTCTATCTGTTGAGTAAGCTGACAAAAAATCGTCGTCTGTAAAGATATCAGTATTTAGCGGTGATATTCCGGTTGCAGCAAATCCGCCTAAAATATTTTTACTAGTAAATGCAAGCGGAAAAGCTCTACCAGTAATTTCTGCAACGTCATATATTGATAATGGTTTTCCTACATTTACAGACATCCATTCGCTAACAGCTTTATTATAATTTGTTTTGAAAGATCCAAATACTGTGCGATCAAGTGGCTGCAGTCGGTGGGAAGTATGCGGAGGAAAGGTTAACATCTTCACACCAAAACTTCGAGCCTTTTCAATTACAGCAACGCTGATATGGCTCTCGTGGTTGTCTAGAATTAACAATACGGGATCGTCTTTAGATGGTTTAATATGTTCAATAAAAAAACCGAACTACTCTAGAAACAATTTCTCGTTCGACCATCCCGACGGATTAGCACCCCCCTTACTACCAACTGGGGCACCTTTGAGCATATGATCTTTGAAATGCACCCTTGGAAAGATGAACATTGGGGGTAGATGGTTACCAACCGCATTTATCGCTGCTATTAAAGTAACATTTAGGCCTCGTTCACCAGAAGTTGCACTGCCAAGCTGTTTTATACCTTTAGGAGCCAGAATTTTTGGTGGAACGTGGACAGTGGATAAACCTGTTTCATCCACATTAAAAATTCGATGTGGGGGAAATGGTCCATACTTTTCGAGCACTGTTTTTAGGTTTTCAAAAAATATTTGCACGTTGTGCCGGTTAAAACTGGTAGAACGTGCTAAGGACGTCGATTCTGGTTTCGGTAGAGAAATCTGGGTGTTGAATTTTTTTTGAAATCCCCTCATCCACTCAGCACCGGCAAGTCTATTTTCATTCCACTGGTGAGGATAATTAAGGTTATTAATTTTGGCATATTCGAAGGCTAGTTTCCGCATTTCTTTCTTGGTTAGGCCGTAGTGCATTCGAGCGGCCTGTTTCACGTAACTTAAGAGTGCTAGTTCCATATCTTCTGTAAAAACCTTTTTGACCGCGTTATTTGGTTTATATTCAAATTTATCTGCTTCATGTGACCTTAAGGCTTTGACAAAACGATGCAACGTAGAGAGTTTAACATTAAAAACTGCAGCTGCCTCCCGAAATGACATATTATTAACTTGTACAGCATTTACGGCATTTTCAATGTTGTCCTTGTTAATTTTCTCTCGTTTCTTTCCCGCCTTACTTCTAGGCATTTTTGCACCTGTAATAAGAATATATTTAAACTAATATGTTGTACCTTGGAACGGTTCCAACGTACAAGACCTACTGTGTTCCAAGGTACAATATATTACACACCAGATAAAAAAACTCAACCAATATTTTTAGGTTAAAACTATGTAAATTCTAATGTTAGTATGATAAAATATAATACTTACATTAACTTATTTATCAACCAAAATGTTTCTCAATACTCTCACAATATTGTTTTATTTCACTAATTATTGTCTAAAAAAATACTTATTGGTCACAAATATATAAACACGTGATTTTCTAGATCCCAAACAACCACAACAACTGCTTTTATAGGACTGGTTTGTCTTTGTAATAGTTGTTACCAGATGGTAGTGAATCTAGCTACCAGATGGCGTTTGTTTGTTAAAAACGGGAAATGTTCCAAGGTACAACACTCTCCCCTATCTGTCGAGTTTGCAGACCTTTTGTAATTTTTTTTGGTCAGTTTATCAAAGAAAAATGTTAATTTTAAATAAAAAAAATTTTCTGTACCCTTGAATTGGTTGCAAATTTGTTACATGATATGAAATAATATATTTAATACTAATCCAAGTTTGCAGAATTTTGGAATTTTTTTCACAAGCATACAGCAAGATTCAATGTTTTTGCAATTTTAACAATGTTCCGGACTTCGGAAAAGGTTGCAAAATTTCATACTTAGTTTGTTATTATCTCTTTCCCGACCCTTCATTAAAGTTTGAAAACTTTTGGAATTATTGTCAATCGATTATCTCAACTGACTGGCCAAAAAAGAACTATTTCAGAAATTTTTTCAAGTTTGAGTTATTATCATACTGAAAATTTAAAATGTTTAGAAAAAAAATAATATGTTTTTGTTGATGTCTTCAAATACATAGATTGACAGTAAAAATATGATAGTGAATGTTAAAAGTTAGGCACAAAATGAGTAAATACTTTTTTCATGATCCATTTCAATTCTCATTTGCTTGGTATTTACTTCAACTTTACCGTTATAGTTTAACATTAAAATTGAGCCGAAAAAACACAGAGTGGAAAATGAGAGATAATTAAATATAAAATAATTCGATCATTATAGAAAATTAGCGGTAGGATTAAGTCCAGCAGTCACGGTCTCGCTAGCAAAATATATTTCTTGAAATGAAATCTTTTATTCACTATAATTGGAAAACCACAAATACAGTCATGAATTAAAAGTATTATTGAATAAAAAAATTTTGGGAGGTACTGCGAGGTTGGGAAAAAGCCGAGAAAAAAAATTCAGGATTTCAACAACAGAGTCACCTACTGGGTCCAACTGTAGCTAAGAACAATCCAGGTCACCCCATGAGTGAGAAAATACTTCATCAAAATCGGCCAAGCTATTTAGGAGTAGAAAAACTACTAACACACACACACACACCGGAATATTATAGACAAATTTATATTTCGATATAAGGGTTATTCACGTTATTCGACACGAAGAGTTATGGCTAAAGTATTTGATTTTATAGAAGTTTTATCTTCAGGATTGATAGGGATCTATTGAAACTACAATTTAAAAATATTCTCATGTTATACAGGGTGTGCCAAAAACACGAAAAGTATCAAAGTTGGTATTTTTTGAATGGGATACCCTGTATATTATTTCATTTTTGGATTTTACAGTGAAAACAAATGCCAGTTTTATTAAGGTTTAAGTCACCTAAACCTTATGGTTTTTGAAATATCATTTTGTGAAATTGTAGTATTGGTTTCAACGCTTAAACTTTCAACTGGTGTTTTCTTGTTTTCAACCAAATTAACGATAAGGCCTACTAACTGGATCAAACTTTATGTCGCACTTGTGAAATATTGACTAACTTAGACTAGGTGTGTAAAAATAAAGGTAAAATAATTGCAATCTACAAACGGCACTAACTTGTTTAAATTAAATGGGACACCCTGTATTTTATATCACCAACAGATGTAAAATTTAATTGTCTATCGAATACCTAAGAATATTCCAATCGATATCTCTTCACGTTTTCAAATAAAATGCATCTTACAAACTGATTTTAAGAAATTTATCATTCATCAAGTCGCCTATGGCGTTTTGAGAAATCAGAATTGATTGAAATAAACATCAAGATCATAATAATATATGCGTTTATCTTTCAATATCTTAAATGTTATGTACTAGTTCAAATTATGAAGGAAACAAAAATTAAGAATATGAAACAAGCAATATTTTATATCAAGCGTTCAAAATGGCGACCACCAGACTCTAAACACAAACGTATCCTTTTTATAAAACCTTCAGCAACATCTAATAACATACGCGGGATAACATTTAGAAAAGCTTCTCTGATACGCTGTTTTCATGGGCGACTTGGTAAATAAAAAATTTCTTAAAATTAGTTTGCAAAATGAAAATGCTCATTTTATGTAAAAACGTGGAGAGTTATCGATAGGAATGTATTCAGGTATTCAATAGACAATTAAATTTCACATCTGTTGGTGACATAAAATACGGGGCGATCCATTTAAGTTAAACAAGTAAGTGCCGTTTAAAGATTGCAATAAATTTAACTTTATTTTTACAAACTAAGTATAAGTAAGTCAATTTTCAGTGTGGTATAATACACATCTCCAACAATACCAGACAATATGAAACAGCGTTTCAGAGAGATTTTCTAAATGTAAGTCCGCGTATGTTCCCAAATGTTGCTAAAGGTTTTATAAAAAGGATACTGTTGTTTTTAGAGTCTGATAAAGTATCTGACTCTAAAAACAACAGTATTTAAGAGTGAATATGTAGATCACCATACGATAAATAATAATAAATAGAGTCTAATGGTCGCCATTTTGAACGCTTGATATAAAATATTGCTTGTTTCATATCCATATTTTTTTTCCTTCATAACTTGAACTACTACATAACATTTAGGATACTGAAAAATAAACGCATATATTATGAACATGATGTTTATTTCAATCAATTCTGATTTCTCAAAACGCTATAGGTGATTTGATGAATGATAAATTTCTCAAAATCAGTTTGCAAGATGACAATGTTCATTTTATTTGAAAAAGTGAAGAGATATCTATTGGAATGTGTATTTATGTATTCGATAGACAATTAAATTTTACATCTGTTGGTGACATAATATACGGGGCGATCCATTTAAGTTAAACAAATAAGTGCCGTTTAAAGATTGCAATAATTTTAACAAACCAAGTATAAGTAAGTCAATATTTTACAAGAGCGACATAAAGTTTGTTTCATTTAGTAGGCCTTATCATTAATTTGGTTAAAAACAAGAAAACACCAGTTGAGAGTTCAAGCTTTGAAACTGATACTACATTTTCACAAAATACAAAATATTTCAAGAACCATAAGGTTTAGGTGAATTAAATCTCAGTGAAACTGGCATTTGTTTTCACAGTAAAATCCAAAAATGAAATAATATACAGGGTATTCCATTCAAAAAATACCAACTTTGATTTTTGGTGTGTTTGGCACACCCTGTACAACATGAAAATATTTTTAAAATGTAGTTCTAATAGGTCCCTATCCATCCTAAAGAAAAAACTTTTATAAAATCAAATATTTTAGCCATAACTCTTCGTGTCGAATAACGTGAATAACCCTGTATAGAACCCAAGTAAGTTTTTTATTTACCTTGTGTAATGTTTTCCAGCAGCTGCTGTTCGCTTTAGAATTCTGAATTTTGCGTAAAATTATCTGAAATTTGAAATTAGTACTGCATCATAATTCTCATTAAATAAACCAAGGGTATCGCCAAGGCAGGGGGGGCTGCGGGTGATAAAGCTACCCCTAGGTACTCGAAACTTATTTATCCAGTGTTAGTTTACAAGAAACCCAGAAAGATTTAATTGAAATTTTTTGTTGAAAACCATTAATACTTTATGAATTGAATTTATTTTTCTAAAATTATATCTTCTAACACCTTAACCCCCCCTTTTTTTCCAGGCGTCGCCCTTGAGTGAAACACTTACGTTCACATCCACAAGATGCTTAATATTATCTTGAATACTTTCTATAAATTCCTTATGAATAGGATTCAGAACAAACTGAATGAAATCTAGTCTTTTATTCAGTTCCGAATTATCAAAGGTAGGATTCAACAAAAGCTTCCTGAAACATATCTGCTTAGAAAATTCAATGAAGATTTTCCTTCCAACGTTTGTTTTTTTTACCTCAGGCAGTGTTGGCCTATTCTGGATTTACAGCAGGAAGAAAATATTTTATAAATGCTCATACCTTCCCTGGTATTTGATTTAACGCCTCTTTTGAAACCTGCTTCGTGAGATTTTTGCTGAAATATTTGAAAGGCCTTGAAACTGTTCCAGCCAATCAACACATTATTCTTTCTGAAATTATTTCTGGGAGTCATATGACTTGACTGAGTTTTATTACTGCACTTACAGTGTCACCTGGTGAATATACATTATTTGTATTTCTTTTTCGGGTGAGAGGAGGGCCCAGTTATGATCTAGATATTTAATAAGTGCTCCGGCGGCAAATACTGACATTTTATAGTCAAAATTGATGAGAGAATGGATGTACATAGTTTTCAAAGTGTCTGTTGATTCTTGTTCTTGATAAGAAGAAATTTCTACTTGTTGTAGAATAGCTTTACATATTTCATAAGCTGAAATGATTGGGGATAGCAAATATATTAACCTATATCAACATAAATGTACCTATATATTGGTAGAAAAACGCCGTTTTTGTCTATGACTAATAGGTTTTAATAGTAAAACTAAAATTGTTGATAAAAAGTAACTAATTGTCATATTAATAGAGATGGTTAGTACCTATTCTTTTCCATTTTCAGTATATGTTCTGAAAGAAAATAATGTCCTTCAGTTTTTGAAGCTTACCTATTAGGTATCTTAGATACCAAGTAAGTTTTCACCTCAGCATAATATCATCTCATTGAATTTTCTTATAAATTTTAAATTAGTACAATTAATTTCTTCTTTTTACATTGATTTTCAGTATTAAAAAAATGATGTATTTTATTTAAACATGGAATGTTTAATTTGATATAAACTTTCAAAAGAACGAAATTTCCATTATTAGAAATATCTTCAGGAATTGTTTTGATATTTTCCATGTTCCCTTTCTCATAAACGAAAAGTTTCAAAAAAATAACAATAGAATTTTCTGTAGCAGAAAGCACAATATCAATAACATAATAGTCATTTATGTACAAAGTGCGTTATATTGATCCTAACGCCCGGAGGGAAACATTCGGCCCGAGGGATGAATTTTCCTTCTCATAGTAGGCATGTCATTTGTTGATATTTTGACGTTTGTGAATATTTTTGTCATCATATTTAGTGAATGTCATCGCTGCTTTCTTTGTGTAGACTTATAGAAATAATGGAAATGAAAATGAATTTACCCAAGAATATCATAGAAAATGCAGCCAAAGCTGCGAATATTTCATTGCCGGAGAAATCCAGAGTCGTATACGACAAGGGTTATGAAGTATTTAATCAATGAAAGTTGTTTCATTTCTCCTCGTACAATTAGCGGGCGTTATGATTACGCCTTAGGGCATAATGAGTGTGTTTATAGCAACCGTATCCAAGACGAAATAAATATATAATATACAAGTGAAAAATAAATATATTTTCTAACTCACGATATTCCTTCATGCTCAGAATGGAGAAATTAGGTGGTAAACTTCTAATATCTGACGTTGTTGTATTAGAGCTTTGATCGTTAACAGTATCAATCAATGCTTTTATGAAAATATCTGTGGATGTTCCAACGCAAATAGTATATTTTGGAAGAATCTCTTGATATAAATATCTGAGTATGGTGAAACGAGGACCAGGGTCAATGTATTCTTCGTAAACGTACATCTGCGAAATGATAATAAAAGAGATAAACTTATCCTGATAATTTTACATGAAATTGAACTCACCAAACTATCTGCTAGACTAAAATATGCTGCCCCTAACTTGTTGCCCTTCCAGATGACACACAAAATATTATTTTTGTCTTGATTTTCATGATATGCATTCATTTCATCAACATTCGTGTCATTATTAGATGAACTATTTCCCTTCAATTGAAATATGAAAAGCGGATCCATGAGGATGTGATACCAAGATAGAATTTCTCGAAACTTCTTTGAAAATCGATACTTGATAATGTATGTAAGTAGGTATATTTCGTTTGATTTAAATGTTTACACCCATAGAGTATATAGTTATCTCTATGACGATTGAATAATAGAACATTCTGTGTTCGACAGAGAGCAACATTAATCTGCAGATTAGATATTCTGTGATAATTAATAATAAATGGTCAGTCCACCAATGCTTTTATGAAAATATCTGTGGATGACATGATCCACAGACATTACAAATATAATCGTATTTTGTGGCCTCATGTGTTCAGTTCTGCTGAACAATATTTTATGGAGCATTTCTGCTGAAACTACTTGAAAATTTAAATGTTTTGACATTTTCATTAGTCATTAACCTATTTCTTAGCTGAGGAGTTGTGAAATTTATCAAATATGTTCAAACTAAAGTTGGCAATTTTTGACTGATAATGTTTTGAATAAGTGATGTAGGTATTACTATTTTATATAATATAATGCCGAACTTTCTTTGATGTTAAAAACAGTAAAAACTATTTTTGGCTTATGTATATACATACAGGGTGTCCCACCCGGAAAGAACACGATCTGTATATGGAAAACTACACATAAGAAACTTTTGAAAATTTGACAGTATACTTATGTTGATAGGGGCAACTCGACTAAAATATTTTCAAGATGGTGGCACTTCCGGTTATACCGGAAGTAGATACCAACTTGCTTATTTTAAATTGGATACCCTATATATTAATACATTTTTAGATTCTACGCAATATTCTAGACAGATTTTATGTATTATGTCCTATACCTAAGTCTAAGCGTTTTTGACATATTTAGGTTTTTATGTCAAAAATGACGATTGCAAGCCCTAATATAATTATCAATTGTTCCTATAAGAATTCCCGTATTACTTACTTTGGGGTGGATTCCTTATTGAAAAAGACTTGCTTCAATAGATTTTGTATAGTATTTGGATAACTAATCATACAGGGTGTTCGAAAAAAAGATCTAAAATGAGATTGAGAAAACTGACAAAAATCAATTTTTTCTAATGGAAACCCCCATTTTTCTTATTTTGTAGTATTTAGCATTTAAAAAGAAGGTAACTTTGTATAAAGTTATCTACACCTTAAATTTGAAGTTTTCGAAATATTGCCAATTTAATATTTTTATATGGCGATTTTGCATTTAATCGTTAAACAATTAGATCTAGGATAGCTACGATCGTATTTGACATTTCGAATCATCGTAATGGCACCCCGGTTAAATTATACAAACGAAGATTATATAAACTTATTTATTATTCATGAACAATGTGATAAATTATTTCAAGAACATGTGATACATGTACGACCCGATATCGGGTACAAAATTAACATTTTGTACTTTCGTCTTCGTTTCTCGTTAGGTGTTATTATTTCGGTGAAATTGATATATCCATACATAAATTCCGTTTATGTTCTATACATTAGCATCTTAAATTACATTATTATTGTGTATTTTTCATGATTCACACAAACTTTAAAAAAGTTTGTCATTTGTTACTTTCGACCACGTTGGCGGGCCGAAAGTAACACGTTGTGGGTCGAAAGTAACAGGGCAGAGCGGTTTGTAATGAATATGATATGACATATTTAATCTAACATATATTTTTTGGAAAATTCAGTGTCAGTCTTCTCTATTCAGACTCGCAATTATGGCACACATAATTCATTGACGCATTCAGTACCTATGAGACCACATTTTGCATTCAAAACAATGTAAACTTTGCTCATTCAGTCGACTATTGCTAAAATATTCTAAACAAACGAGGTTGAAGCAATCTTCGTCGTCAAATTCATTTTCCTTGTTTACAACTGCGCTATTATTTCTAGCTTAAATTTTTTATATATATCTATGCAATGTAATATGGCGGACATTCAATTTTTTGCCATGGCTCTAATTTTTTCGACGTCATTAAAATGCTCTTCAGCCGCTTTTCGATAGACTTCCATGTTAGTTGTTATTCGTGCGGTGGTTATTTTGTTGAAATAAACACACACACATAAAAAGTTTACTTAGAGTCAATCAATACGGGGACAAAAGTAACATGTTACTTATGTACCCATAGGGCTGCGTTACTTTTGTACCCTACAGCATTTCTGTTTGAACATGAAAGATAACCTTTATACGGAACATGCTAGACAAAAACAAATTTAAACACTGTAAAATCAATCTAATCGAGTATCAATATGCAAATATTCAGATTAATATCATCCCTTTAATACTACATAAACATTAAATAAGTAAACGTAAAAAAATTAACTTTTGATTTGATTTCACAAATGTAGCTCCCTCTCACACGATCTAACAGTGCGTGGTACGAGCGGCGATTGAATGCAAATGAAGGTGGCGCCACTGGCTATCACCTGACAGCAGCTAAGTGGTGTTTTGACAATTTTTTAAACCTACAGAGCATTTGTTACTTTCGACCCTCCGTTACTTTTGTACCCGGTCTCCCCTACAAAAAGAAACCAGTTGTTAACAATGAAAATATTGAAATAGCAATTTTGGGATATTTTGAAGCATATTCAACAAAATCTTCAAGGCAGATAGCATTAGAATCAGGCTTATCTAAATCGTCAGTTCTAAGAATTTTACGGAAACACAAATATCATTCCTATGCTATCCATATTTTCATTAGTGCAGCATTTAAATGAAAATGATTCAGATAAGCCTTAAAAGTTTAAATAATTTTCGTTTGTATAATTTAACCGGGGTGCCATTACGATCATTAGAAATGTCAAATACGATCGTGGCTATCCCAGATCTAATTGTTTAACGATTAAATGCAAAATCGCCATATAAAAATATTAAAGTGGCAATATTTCGAAAACTTCAAATTTTATGTATAGATAACTTTATACAAAGTTACCTTCTTTTTAAATGCTAAATACTACAAAATAAGAAAAATGGGGGGTTTCCATTAGAAAAAATTGAAAGTTTTCTTGATCTCATTTTAGATCTTTTTTTTCGAACACCCTGTCTGATGAGTTATCCAAATACTATACAAAATCTATTAAAGCAAGTCTTTTTCAATAAGGAATCCACCCCAAAGTAAGTAATACGGGAATTCTTATAGGAACAATTGATAATTATATTAGGGCTTGCAATCGTCATTTTTGACATAAAAACATAAATATGTCAAAAACGCTTAGACTTAGGTATAGGACATAATACATAAAATCTGTCTAGAATCTTGCGTAGAATCTAAAAATGTATTAATATATAGGGTATCCAATTTAAAATAAGCAAGTTGGTATCTACTTCCGGTATAACCGGAAGTGCCACCATCTTGAAAATCTTTTAGTCGAGTTGCGCCTATCAACATTAGTATACTGTCAAATTTTCAAAAGTTTCCTATGTGTAGTTTTCCATATACAGATCGCGTTCTTTCCCGGTGGGACACCCTGTATATATATATATATATATATATATATATATATATATATATCTACATATATAGGAGAGAAAATGCTTAATCAGGTATGCAGTCTTAGGGCTGACTAAAAAGAAAACTCTTGTTTCTGTTCAAGCTTTCGAGTCTTTATTGGCTCTCCATCAGGAACTCTACAATAATCATCATAAAGATATAAACAACATTATAAAATGCCTCTAAACAGATATTACTTACGAAAATGAGGTTGAATTCAACAGGTGGAAACAGTACAAACTTTTCGCCGAACATCAAAACGATATGGTTACAACAAAACGTGCCACAAAATAAAACAAGAATATGAGGTGGTGTAAAATAATAAAATATAAAAGAAAATGTGAGAGAGAACTATTAAAAAACTTTTTATTAAAAGGAAAATGCGAGAAAGAACTCCCACATGACAAAGCAGCGTGGGACGCCGTTAGTTGATTGATTGATTGGAAAGGGGGGCGGGGTGGTTTAGCTACGAGGCTTTTTATGCCCAATACTAAACAGCTACGGGCTGGTCCCCAATTAAGGGGGTCTCGTTCTGACGAAACCAGTCCTGGTCAATTGTCTGTTTTCTATGGGGATTTTATTAGCAGTCTGGGTTCACTTGTTGGTTGAAATTTTCGATGTTGGTTAAGCGTCCAAACTTACACAGGAATAACACTGGGAAAACAAAGGGTTAAAAATTAGCTGAAGATTTTTATATGCACTTTCATGCTCAATTATCTGAAGTATCAAAGCTTTAAGTTAGAGCAAGCCAGAAAATGATATATAGTCTTAACTGTTGTCAATGTGACATTGCCAAAGAATATTTCTAGGAAATTGATAGGGTTATTAAATTTCATTTTTGAGAGATCATCATATAATTTTGAACAGTTTTGAGCGTTATTAGAGCATTCAAACAGAATGTGTCTCAAATCACCAATTTCGCCACATTCACACAAGTTGTTTGGCTTTATTTTAAGTTTAGATAGATGGTATGGGGTTAGTGAGTGCCCTGACCTCAATCTACAGAAAGTTGTTATATATTTACGTGGTAAAGACTGCAGATTTGCGAACCAGATTTTGTTTAGGTGTTCTTTTCCCCTCATAGCCGAGTATATCTTTCCCTTATTTTGAATGGAACTCCAGGTATCCTGCCACTCAGCCCAGATTTGTTTCTTCATTTTGTGATGGATGTCTTTGTAATGGCCTTTGAATATTGTGATAAGATTCCTATTAACTCCCTTCTTCGCAAGTTGGTCTGCTACTTCATTACCCTTTATACCTGTGTGGCTGGGGATCCAGCATAGTTTTACTTTGCAGTCCGCATTATTTAATTCAAAGATTCTTTTTCTAGCAAGAAGACAGAACTCGTCGTTATGAGCACCGATTTTCCAGTTACTGATTCGTTCTAATGCACTCATAGAGTCTGAGTATACCACTGCGTCTCCAATATTCTCTTGCTGAATATAGTTGAGGGCGATCATAATAGCTGCGACTTCTGCAGTACAAATGGTGAAGTACTCTGGTACACTTCCACACAATTCAGTGCCAGTGGCTGGGCAATATATGCCTAACCCAAGGTTACTTCCATCCTGAGGATCCGATGCATCAGTGAAGATTGATGTATCATTAGGGAAGTTGGTGTTATTAAATTTGCGAAATTCCATTGCATTATCTGTGTTCGACTTGAGGAGACCGGAGTTCTTGAACTCTATATTAGAGTAATGTTCGTTTAGACTGTATGTATAGCAGCGTGGGATGGATATTTGGTCGACATTATTTTTATAGTCATTAAAGGTTTCTATGCATTCAATGATTGGTGGCTTTCCACGATTTCTCCATAAATCCACCTGCCTTCTAAGGAAGCAAAGGGTGCTAAAGGACGGGTGTTTATTATGGTATGCTTTTGTAATGTATTTAAGTGCTAAAAGCTTGGTCCTTATGTTTATAGGCAATTCTCCACTTTCACTCATTAGAATTTTTACAGGGGTAGACCTCATTAAACCCAGCGCTGTTCGCAGGGCTTGGTTTTGGATGGTATTCAGTTTCTGTAATAGCACATCTACCAACAAATATAGAACCAAAGTCTAGATGTGGCCTGACCAAGCACTTGTATAATGTGAGCAAGGTGACAGGATGCGACCCCCACCATGTTCTGCATAGACTCCTAATTAAGTTAACGCCCTTGAGTGCTTTCTTGCTTATATGGTCAACGTGCTGCCGCCAGGAGAGTTTGTTATCCAACACCACTCCTAGGTACTTGTATGTTTGCGTCCATTGCATTGTATTTCCATTGATGATTATGTCTGGAACGCTAGGAGGCCTAGTAGACTTATGAAATACCATTGCTCTAGATTTGTCATAGGAAATTGCAAGATCACGAGAGGACAACGTGTTACTTAAGGTCTCAAGTGAATTGGTAAGTCTGTTAGTAATATCCATGCCTGAGTTACCTGAACCAATCAGACAAATATCATCCGCATATTGCACCAGTTCTACTCCTGGGTTCATGTCATCCCTCCAGTCTCGGCTGTAGATGTTGAATAAGATTGGACTCATCACGGAGCCCTGAAGCAGGCCTTTGTTAACATCTCGTGGTCCGATCGCCATGCCAGTGCTCGGATCTAGAATGTATATTTTCCTATTGGCTAAAATTTCCATTGTCAATTTTATAATGTCTGTTGGGAGGTTTAACTGGACCAAGTCATTTTCCAGGACACAGAGGTTGACGTTATCATAGGCGGATTTTATGTCACTGATGCGGATTTAATGACAATTATTTTATTTAGAGAGAGGGCCTTGTATATATTTGCTATTATGTGAAGGATGCAATCCTGAATGGACCTGCCCTTTTTGAAGCCGAATTGTAGTGGTCTATGCGAGCGTAGTTCTAAAACTTTCTCCATTCTTGCATTCAGCATTGATTCCAGAATTTTGATTAGACATGGGGAGAGTGCAATCGGTCTGTAGCTAGAAGTAAGGTTTAGATCTTTTCCTGGTTTAGGATACAAAATTATAAGAGAGGTTTTGTTGATCGGATTGATATATGGGTTCATCATTAATTGGTTGAATATTTCCACTAATTTCCACATAGCTGCTGGTGGAAGGTTCTGTAGCATAGCGTAACTTATTCCGTCTATTCCGGGGGCAGTGTCTTTTTTCCATTGAATGTGATATTGTATTTCTTCATATGTAAATGCATCAGATTTATGATTATTATGATACATTACTATATTTTGAGGAATCACTGGAGTAGAAAGAGAATCTAGGATTTCTGTTGCACAATCCCTATTAGGTTTTGAATATAGTTTCTGTCTCCGGGACCTGGAGAATCTCTTAATTAGAGTCCATTCCTCCCGTAGCGACTTCTCAGAAATGGATTCACAGAATTGTTGGAAGCTGCTTTTTTTTTCTTTTCTGATTTCCCGTTTGGCTTTGGCTGTTGCTTTTCTTGTTTGGATATAGTTTTCAAGTGTGGGGTGCTGGATATAGCTTTGAAATTTCATTCTCCGTTGCTTCACTAACTCTGTAAGCTGTGAGTTCCACCAGGGCACCTCTATATGCCCATGTTTTTTGTGTGATTGTCTATCCTTTCTTGCTGGAATGAATTCATTAGCGGCTTCTGTGATCCTTTTATTAAACTCTGTCATATTGTGGGCATTTTGAATAGTTACTTCCAGTTTGTTTGTAAAAGCTGCCCAATTTGCCTTCTTGGTTGCGAATCTCGGGAAAGGGAACGCAATTTTTTCTTGACTTATGGGATTGTTAAAATTATCAATTGAAGTTACTAGTGGAAAATGGTCGCTATTGCCGGCATCTGGGATCACTTCCCAGGAGCCACGATTAGCTAATCTAGGCGAACAGATTGTAATATCAGGTGCACTGGCATTTTGGTCTGGCAGTGTCAGTCTTGTTTTTGAGCCATCATTTAGTATGACTAAGTTGTGTTGATCTAGGATTTCGCAGAGTGTATGTCCGTTAGGATTAGTCATACCTAAGCCCCACATTTGGTGTTGTGCGTTAAGATCACCTGTAATAATAAAAGGATGGTTTATGGCTGAAATTACCGAGTTGAGATGATGTGCAGACAGTTTCACATTTGGAGGGTTGTACATATTTACTATTGTCAGGTCTTGAATAGAAATAATTTGGACTTGTGTTTGTTAAGGAATATTTGATGTGATCATTACTGTTTTAAAATTTAAGCTGTTTTTTATAAGAGTGGCGATGCCACCTCTTCCATCATGCCTATCCTCTCGTAGAGAGATGTAGCCAAATATTTGAAAATTATATTCACTTTTAAGGAATGTTTCAGACAGTAAAATAATATCAGGTGAAATTTTATTAATTAGTTGTATGAGATTATCTTTATTAGAGTTGACGGAGCGTACATTCCATTGTAATAAGTTGAGACAGTTCATAATTAATACTCAGATGCTGAGGATTCCCCCATATCCAGATTCCTCCTCATTGAGTTAATTTCTGCAGTAAGTTTCTGATTGATTTTGATAAGGGAGGTCATCTCCCGTCTGATGGTTTCTATGTCACTAGAATTTTGAGAATGACTATTGGGATAATTATTTATGTAATGGTTCATTAGATTGGGCGAGGCTGCACCTGTTGATGACATTTCTTGTGTTATATGTGGTTCAGTTTCCATAATATTGTGACCTGTCAATTAAGCATTGCTGATGTAGCTCTCGATCATATCCTTTTGGTGATGGAAGCCTACGATTTTTGTTTACTTCTGCTAAATTTTTGTTCTTAGATGCTATGTGGTTGTACATTGGTTGATTTCTCTCCGTTCTTAAGGCCAGGCGCCTGTGATTGACCTCTAAGTTTTGTTGGTTTGTAGAGTTATTGCTCAGTGGTTTGAGTGGTGGGAAGTTACTAGGATTAGAGTTCATACTTTTACTACCTTTCATTATTTGGTTTGCTTCATAAAACGAAATATTTTCCACAGCCATCAGCTTGTTGATCTCCTTTTGTTTTTGGAATTCAGGACATTGTCTATCAGTGGAGGCATGGGGACCTTTGCAAAATATACATGTGGGATTACTTTTGTTTTCACAATTATCCTCTGTATGATTCTCACCACAGTTCCTACAACGTTTACTTTTACTGTTGCAAATTTTTGTTGTGTGTCCATATCGGACACAGTTATAACATTGAGTAACTGGTCTAACATATAATGATATTTCTTTTACTATTGAATAGATAGCTATTAATTGTGGTGGGGAGGTTTTTACCTTTAAATGTTATGACACAGGACCTAGAAGGTACGTATTTCACCGTTCCCCCTTCAACTACTCTTCTATTAAGTCTTCTGACATCTATAATTTCTGTTTTAGAATCTGCATTCATAATGTCATCTTCATTGATGTCACTACCAATATCACCTACAACGCCCCTGCAAGTAGTCATCATCAGTGGGATGGTTATTTTATATTCCAGGATGTTAAACGGATTGTCTTGTACAAATGTGCTAGCTTCGTTGGCAGAGTTGAATTCTATTCCAATTCTATTAATACCCTTTCTTTTAATCTCTCTAATACCTGAAACTTTGTATTGATGTAACAATTTACCAACATTCATTGGATGTATTTTGCCTGAATTGGTGTTATTACTTTCCATTTATACTAGAAATGGTCTTTTATCTAAGTTAGTATAAAGAGTATTTAAGTTAATGCTTCTTTTTGTGGAAGCACTCAGCGATACAGATACACATTCTATCTCATGCAATAGCTCAGAGTCATTGTTACTTATTGCTTGATTTTTTAATGCATTGAGTTCGTCAGATATTGAAATGACTTCGTTAAAGGAAACCGGGTTTTTTTGCTAATGCTGTCAAGGGTTTTTAATGATCTATGTGTGAGTTTAGAAATTACTGAACTTCCTGAAGCAGGAGAGTCCGGTGGATTAACATTACCTAATTCATGGAGAGAATTAGCATCGTCTAAATCTTGGGGGTTATTAGGACCATGAGGTGTTTTACCTATACAATATTCTTTGGCACGCAATAAGTGAGAGGTTATAAGCAGCAAATGAGATAATAAATAACGTGAAATGGAGTTCAGCTAATTTTTAATGAAAGACACTTACCACTGTAAGGATGGAATTGGATTAGGATTTGTTATATTCACACACAGAGTATGGTTTTTTTTATATATTCCAGGATTTAACGCTCGCAGAGAAAATTTTTATGTTGCACGATTGACGCTTAACCACAGAATCGACGCCGTTAGACGTCTATGGAAAAACGTAAAACAGTTGACAGATTATATTGCCAACTTTAAATAACTCGATGATCAGCAAGGTGTGCCAACACATGAAAAACCACCATAAATAAGATTGGAGAACAGAGTTTTCAGTTCGAGAAGGGAGGTTTAACAAATATGCATAAAATACACTAAGATTAGCGATATCAGCCCTGACATTCATAGCATTAGGTTCCTTAACAATAGAAGACATTTCCAGGAAACATCTCTTTTTCAAATTTGATTCATGTTCTAAAATAGTAACACCATCATAATCAGGAATGTGATCTTCATCTAAAACGTGTTGTGCTAAGGTGCATGTATTTTTGAATTTCTAATATCTCCCCTATGTGAGCAAATTCTGTCTTTAAGCTTCCGTTTCGTCTGACCAATATATTTCAAGTTGCACGGTGAACAAGGTATGCAATAAACCACATTAGATTGTTCCAAAATTGGTTCCTTATCTTTTAACTTTGAAAAGATACTATCAATAGTGAGTTGATTTTTATAAGCAATATTGATTTGAGGGAAATTTTGAAAAAATTTTTCTGAAATTGTGAACTATCGAATGAACATAAGGTAAAGAAAAATAGAATTTAGAATTTTGTGAAACTAGATTAGGTGGAACATTATCCGAAGGTAAAACGTCAATGGTAGCTCTCCTGAAAATCAGTCCATAGACCAACTTACTTGGATAACCGCTATTAACAAAAAGATGAGCAAGTTTTTTTTAATTTTGATTACGTAAGGAAGTGTGGCTGGTTCTAACAACTCTGTTTTTCATGCCAATCACGAGGTTGATTTTTTGTTTATGTTGGTGGTAAGAATCATAATGTAAAAATCTACCAGAAGCCCCAGGTTTAGTATACCAACTTGTGGGGGCCAAAAGGGTGGTGTCAGCCTCAGGGGTGGGAGAATCTGCTGTAGATTCTTTGGCACTCAAAACCCTGAGAAATGCTGCTTCTCCTCTCATATAGGATCCTATGTAAGAAGAGCTCTTCCAACCAAGACATCCGGCTTCTACGTCCTCGTAGGCAATGCTGCGTAATGCATCGCGTACAATGGGTGTACGTGGATGTAGCTTACGGAAGCGGGTGCAAGGCGGGTTTTCCGGCGCCTTAAAACAGGAAACACACAGCTAAGGAAAGGAAAACCCAGCAGGACAGCGTCTGACCCGAAACGGGCGGCTGTCATGCTCAGAAGAGGAAGGAGAACCTCCAAAACCCATGCATAGCGGATGTGTGCCTCGCACTGCCGCGGAAGAACACCGATAGGTGGATTACTGTTTCCTTCATGGAAAGTAGCAGGCTGAAGGAGACAGGGAGTACGGTGCAGGGGAGGGAGACCCCAGTACCGGTCGGGAGTGGTGGTGGTGGAGCAGGCCCCGCCCGACCGTTAGCTGACGACTGTGGAACTGCCCGGGTGTTTAGTCAGGCCCGGGAGAAGATTATAGCTACTGACATGGAAACAACCGCAATGGACATGGACACGAGTACGGGGAGGGAAAAGGATGGAGGCGCTCAAGACTTGGATGAGAGTCCTATCCTAGGAAAAAGTAGTGCTGAAGTAAAGGCCAAAATGGTGGAGATGGATACAAAGAATATTATCTTTGGAAGGAGCAGTAGAGTGCAAAGGAGCCCGATAAGGGGTTATTGCAACACGCCAGTGGCCCCGAAGGAAATTAAAAAGATGACTCTTCAAATAGCGAAAACAATTAACTTAGAAGATACAGGGGGCTCCGAAGATACACTGAATGAAACAGTAGTCGAGAGAATAATGGTAGCAGCGAGTACTCCAACTCCAACGGAGGCAAACTCTGTCGAGTTTGATGAAGAAGAGGATAGCTCTCGTTTCATCTTTGATAAAACCAATAATAAGAGAAAAAGGACGGATTCCTCTGTGATAAGTATCAGCAGTGGCAGGTATAGTGAAATGATAGAGAACATAGGGGAGGCTGTTGCAAGATTGCAAAATATGATAGCATGCAAAGAGGATGATGAGGAAGAGAGGGTACGAAAACTCACAAAAATAAAAGAAATACTGACCAGTGAATTGAAGCTCAACAAAGATAGCATGGAAACTAATGGTACTAGAGAAGTGGCTGTGCAAACAGAAAACGCAGAAGATGTCGAAAACGAAATTATCGCAGCAAGAATAAGAGGAAATATTAAAAGTAATATGGAAAATCAAGAGATAGAAGATATAATGAAGATCAGGTGGCCAGAAGTGGCCTTCAAAACAATAATAGATGAAACTTATATTACAAACCCGGAAATAGAAGGGAATGTAGTAATAGTAGCCTCAGAGGCGAAACTTAGTGAACTAAAATATATTAAGCATCTAACAGGATCGTCGAGAAAATTATGGACATATATAAGAGCGGGAAAGGTCAGGGAAGGGAAGTATGTAGTAAAAAAAGCGACAGGGAGCGCCATCATAGAAGGGGAAGAAATACAGGACGAAGGTGATGTCTACGTAATGGCAGTCTCTAATGATGAGAGTAATCAGAAGTACCAAATATATGGTCTACTGAAAATGGAGAAGGAAAATATAAGAATAGGGAAATATATGCCTCTGCACATAGTCATAGACGTAGAAATGCTGACTGAACATAAGAGGATCCTAACGGAATGTGCACTTCATGACTATGATGTAGATATAACCATACATGAAAAAAAAAGGTAGCCAGTGAAAAGGAGATACGAAAGAGCCCGCAAGAACACCAAACAGAAGCCGTAGTGATAGAAAAATCTGAACAAACATCATACGCGCAAATGGTGAAGACATTTAAGAAGGATATCCAGAATGCACCGGATATTGTGAGAGGCATAAAAGGAATCAGAGAAACCCGTGAGGGGCATCTCCTAGTGGAGATCAAAACTGGAACAACTAATACCAAGAGTATCTACGAACGCATTAAGGACAACCCAAGACACGTGAATGTGAGGTTATATTCAAATAGGAACAAGAAGAAGGCTCTAAACCTTTACGGAATGGATATAGATCTATCGGATAGACAGATAGAGCACAAAATCAAAGAGATGATGAACCTGCAGGATGGGGACGTAGAGGCAAAAGCACTGCGCCCCATGGCGAGGGGCAGACAGGCGGCAACTATAATTGCCAAGGAAGAAGTCATAGACAAACTCCTAAAAATGAAAACGATGAAACTAGGACTATCTACGGCATATATAAAGGAAAAGAGCGAAGTAGATAAATGCTATAAGTGCTGGGAGGGAGGGCATGTGTCCAGAAATTGTAAGGGTCCAGACAGAACAAAAAGCAGTAGAAACTGCGGAAAAACTGACCACATGGCAAGAGAGTGCAAGGAACGGCCGAAATGTTTGATATGCGGAGAGGAAGGCCATAGAACAACAAGTAGAGAATGCAAAAGACCGGAGGAAAACGAAAGAGAAAAAGGTGTGATCGGTAGCATGAATAATAAGGTGTGATATTTCGTCTGTGATATTTCATCTGTGATATTTCTTCTGTGATATTTCGTCTGTGATAAGGATTTTTGATTCTGTCTTTATTTGGATATATTTGTGTATATATAGAATTAGTTTCTGGTTATATTCCTGCGTGTTTGTCTGTCAACTATGAAACAAACAAAAAATCTTAAAATTCTACAAACGAATGTTGGGAGGTCACGGGTGGCCCATGATTTCGTGTTCGCGGAGTCTCTGAAAAGAGACGTGGACATAATAATGATTGCGGAACCGAACAAAAAATTATGCTCTGAAGGAGAATGGATTGCTGACAAAAGGAAAGATGTAGCTATTTACTTCAGAAACAAGAACGTACAAGTTAGTAAGATCAAGAGGAAGGAGGGGTATGTACATATAAACATGGAAGGGGTAGATATATTTTCTATATATATATCTCCACGAATGTGGAACTATCACGCTTCGAAGCTTTTATAAATGAAGTTTTTAACGAGGCGGGTAGAAGTAGGCAGACAGCGATCGTCGCTGGCGATATAAACGCGAAATCGCAAGTGTGGGGCTCTCCGAAGGTGGACGATAGAGGAGTGGATGAGTCAGTTGAACTGGGAGGCAAGGAATGATGGAAGCCCAACATTTGTGAGGGGAAGGTCGGCCTCACATATAGATGTCACTCTGGAATCGTGTAGAATGGCTAGAAAGATTTGCAAGTGGAAGGTGGAAATGTGTAATCCATACACCTATCATGGTCAAATTACCTATGAAATCAATAACGTCTCAGTGAAAGATACCAGAAAGAGTGAAAAGACGGTCATACGAACGGTCACTACTTAGGAGCAGAAATGGAAATATACAAAAATACCCATACTGGTGGACGGAGGAGGTTGAAAAAGCACGTAGATCGGCGATTGAATGCCGAAGGCAACAAACGAGGAGGAGGGGTCGACAAAGAGAAGAAGTTCCTCTAGCGGAGATGCAGAGGCAGATGGAAGAGCTTGAAATAAAAAAGAGGAATTAAAAAAAAATAATATTAAAGAACAAAAAAAAAACGTGGGAAGAGACCCTGCAAGCTCTGGACGAAGATATATTTGGTGAGGGCTATAAAATAGCCACTAGAATGTACAAGAACAGAGGAATGCAGTTTGACATCCCTGTAAGGAAGAAAAGGAAGGTGGTTGCTGAGCTGTTTCCAACAATAGAGGAGCAGATAGAAAGGAGAGAAGTGGTCCAGGAAGTGCCACTTTTCACGGAGAGAGAAATTGAAGACTGTAGAAAACAAATGAAAATAGGAAAAGCTCCTGGGCCGGATGGCATAACCGCAGAGGCTGTGAAACTAGCGATACGAGAAAAACCTGAAGAAATTAGAAGAATGTTTAACGGACTGCTAGAGAAACAGGACTTCCCTAAAGAGTGGAAGCAGGCTAAGTTGGTGCTCATTCCAAAAAAAAGAACCCCGGAGGGGCAAGTTAACGAATTTCGCCCGATTTGCCTAACCAGTGTAGTGGAAAAGGTATATGAGAGATTAGTTTTAGCTAGAATTACACGAGAAATGAATGTAAACAGAACACTATCGGAATGGCAATACGGGGTCAGGGCAGGAAGGTCTACCGTGAGCGCCGTAACTGAACTGAAACGTAGAATTAAAAGTTGTGAGCGTAAATGGTGCTCGGTTATATTTATAGACGTGAAAAATGCCTTCAACACGGCGAAGTGGAGTGTCTTTTTAGATGAAATGGAAGCGGCTGGGATGAGTGAATATCTGGTTACTACGGTATGGAGCTACTTCCAGAATAGGGAGGTGAGAATCGGGCCTATTAGACATAATTGCAGTATGGGGGTTCCTCAGGGTTCTGTTCTGGGTCCAACCCTGTGAAACCTTATGTATGGCGGAGTACTTAGGCTGCAATATCCTGAAGGGGTCAGCCCACTGGCATATGCAGACGATCTTGCCTTGGTGGTCGAGGCGAATAATAAAGAAGGCACGGTGGTAAAATCGGAGTCTGCTTTTAGGGAAGTGTGGGCGTGGATGAAAAAAAAGGACTGAGCATTGCACCCCAAAAAACTGAATTCATAGTTTTGAAAGGACCACGTAACACAAACCACTTAACGCTGAACTTGATGGGAACGGTGAAAGGACCTAGTAAAGAGGTCAAATACTTAGGGGTAGTTTTGAACAGAGGACTCACCTTTGGCCCACACGTTGCTCATGTGATAAAAAAACAGGGGAAAAAATGGAAGCACTGAGGAAAATAATGCCTAATGTAATAGGACCGTCAATGCAGAAAAGAAAAATATTATCAGCAGTGGCTCACAGCGTAGCGCTGTATGCTGCCCCAGCTTGGAGAGAGGCTACAAAGACTGACAAGTATAGAAGGATGCTAATTTCAATGCAGAGGCCTATTTTGCTCAGGGTGATCAGCGGGTATCGCACGGTGTCAGCGCAGATTATATCAGGGATACCTCCAATAGATCTACAAATTTCCGAAAGGAACTTTCTATGCACAATGGGTAATAGCAGACGGGCAGGCGTTCGTAGACTGGCGCGAGAGAAGACAATCAAGAACTGGCAAGCGAAGTGGGGAAAAATGACAGACAAGGCCCAATGGACAAAGCGTCTGATCCCGGATGTGGGAAGCTGGGTGAGGTGTAAGTTTAAAAGAACAAATTACTACTCCACCCAGTTAGTTTCTCTCGGGGCATGGATCATACGGAACGTTTACGTATAGAATTAAGAAGTCCGGAGATGATATATGCCGTGAGTGTGAAGCTAAAGATGACCCCGAACATACCGTTTTCATATGCAAAAGGTGGGAAGCAGAAAGGAGGGAGGCATGGAAGAAGATAGGTGTTGCGATAAACGCAGATAATATAATAGAACATATGCTGAGAAATGAGGAAAAATGGAAGGTTGGGTACGATTATATCACACAGATCATGAAAAAAAAGGAGATAGAAGATAGGAAAAAGCAAGACGACTTGGATGTCACGGAAGAATGGTAGTAGAAAAGGGCTTTGCGGAGAAGAGGTCATGGATAGATATATCTAGTTCCTTCCTGCAAAAGTCGACATGTTTGTGATCACGAGTCGAACAACTGACTTACTGAGGTGATTACCCGGAGTGGTTTTTTAGCAGGTATTCTGAGCAATCAGTGAGTCCTGCACTCAGTGCGTAAAAGCATTTTTCCCTCCGTCGAAAAAAAAAAGTATACCAACTTGTAATGATAGTATTGTCACTCCTTCTGATATACAATACTATCATTACAAGTTGGTATACTAAACCTGGGGCTTCTGGTAGATTTTTACATTATAATTCTTACCACCAACATAAACAAAAAATCAACCTCGTGATTGGCATGAAAAACAGAGTTGTTAGAACCAGCCACACCTCCTTACGTAATCAAAATTTAAAAAAACTTGCTCATCTTTTTGTTAACAGCGGTTATCCAAGTAAGTTGGTCTATGGACTGATTTTCAGGAGAGCTACCATTGACGTTTTACCTTCGGATAATGTTCCACCTGATCTAGTTTCATAAAATTCTAAATTCTATTTTTCTTTACCTTATGTTCATTCGATAGTTCACAATTTCAGAAAATTTTTTTCAAAATTTCCCTCAAATCAATATTGCTTATAAAAATCAACTCACTATTGATAGTATCTTTTCAAAGTTAAAAGATAAGGACCCAATTTTGGAACAATCTAATGTGGTTTATTGCATACCTTGTTCACAGTGCAACTTGAAATATATTGGTCAGACGAAACGGAAGCTTAAAGACAGAATTTGCTCACATAGGGGAGATATTAGAAATTCAAAAATTACATGCACCTTAGCACAACACGTTTTAGATGAAGATCACATTCCTGATTATGATGGTGTTACTATTTTAGAACATGAATCAAATTTGAAAAAGAGATGTTTCCTGGAAATGTCTTCTATTGTTAAGGAACCTAATGCTATGAATGCCAGGGCTGATATCGCTAATCTTAGTGTATAGTCGGGTCGGGCTGACATGAAAAATATCAAAAAATGATAAAAATGAGTAGCTGCAATTTTATGACTGATTTGAGGGCGTAATATCATATTAAGTTCTATTTTATAAAATGCAACGATTTTCAAGTCTGGAACATTGTTTATAACAACGTTTTTGTGCAAAAAAAGCGTTTTTTTTCAATTTTTCGAATATATTTCGGAAACTATGGGTTATGGAGAAAAGTGCTTCATAGACCAAATAATTGTCATTGAAAAACCTTCCAAACTGAACCTGCTAAATCTAAATCGGTTGATTTGTTTGAAAGTTATAGCAAATTTAAGGCTAAAAAAGCTTTTTTTTTAAATTATTAGAAAAAAATAATTAAACATTTTATTGTTTCATTGAGGCCGTTAAAGTGCGAGTTTTCATATACTTAAAAAGTGTGCGCAAGGTGGGCGATGTGCTATGAATAGTTGTTGCAAAATTCTATTTGTTTATCCCGTTCTTGTAAAATGGACCCAATTTCAACCGTTTATTGTGGGAAAACTTATCAACTTACAGACCTCTAGGAGGTCTCATTTTAAAGGTAATAGAGTCTTCTTGTAATCGCCAATCTCAGAAATTAATTTTTTCTAGGAAACTATTTAAAAATTAGCAATAAACAAATGTTACATTTTGAACCGTTTTTTGCTTATAAATAAATACAATAATTTGCAGAGTATAAGGAATATGTGTTCATCAGTAGTACCATTGGAAAGCTGTTAAAAAAACACACATTTAAAAAAAAAAAAGTTTGATGATCGGCTTCTTATTTCTCTCACGCAGCATCACAGACCAAATCAAATAAGAAGTACGGTCGTCAAAAGTATATAAATATTATTCCTTACACAAACTGTATTCTTGTTAATAGTTCAATGAAGCTGTGGTGAAGCTATATTTTTACTTAAAGTATACTATATTGTAGTCATGCATAACAGAAAATTTTCAGAATTATTAATAATGCAAAAAAACCCGCGATAAATCAATGAATTATTTAAGCAACACCTTTTTTCCGCAGTTTAAAGACATTTTAGGTATATGAAAATTGCGCCATTGTTATTTTTTCGTCGAGCTTCCCCATATTAAAAAAAAAATGAAGGTTCTACGATAATTAGAACCCGAGATAATGCGAATTTTTTTTGTCCGCTCGATTTTGAAGCTCCGCATCGCGCGCGAGAAATTCGAGTGCTGCGACTTTCTCTTATCCCCACCACTCGGCTCTCGTGAAGCGCAGAGAATGTTACCTTGATATATTGCTCTCGGGACTAAATAATTAACAACAAAAGTTTATGCAAAATGTCGGATCATAAAGTTGGAAATGTCGCCTACCAAATGTGAAAATTTCAGCTCAAAATGTTAATAAACAACGGAGTAATGATTTTTTAGGAAAAAAAAGCTATCTTGGTTCCTAGAGGCCGTAGAAACTTTTTTTTTTAATGTGTGTTTTTTAACAGCTTTCCAATGGTACTACTGATGAACACATATATTCCTTATACTTTGCAAATTATTGTATTTATTTATAAGCAAAAAACGGTTCAAAATGTAACATTTGTTTATTGCTAATTTTTAAATAGTTTAATTAACTTTCTGAAATTGGCGATTACAAGTAGACGCTATTACCTTTAAAATGAGACCTCCTAGAGGTCTGTAAGTTGATCAGTTTTCCCACAATAAACGGTTGAAATTGGGTCCATTTTACAAAAACGGGATAAACAAATAGAATTGTGCAACAACTATTCATAGCACATCGGCCACCTTGCGCACACTTTTTAAGTACATGAAAACTCACACTTTTACGGCCTTCATGAAACAATAAAGTGTTTAATTATTTCTTTATAATAATTAAAAAAAAAACGCTTTTTTAGCCTCAAATTTGCTATAACTTTCAAACAAATCAACCGATTTAGATTTAGCAGGTTCAGTTTGGAAGGTTTTTCAATGACAATTATTTGGTCTATGAAGCACTTTTCTCCATAACCCATAGTTTCCGAAATATAATCGAAAAATTGAAAAAAAACGCTTTTTTTGCACAAAAACGTTGTTATAAACAATGTTCCAGACTTGAAAATCGTTGCATTTCATAAAATAGCACTTAATATGATATAACGCCCTCAAATCAGTCATAAAATTGCAGCTACTCTTTTTTTTTTCTTCAAATGTCAGCCCGACCCGACTTGTATTTTATGCATAGTTGTTAAACCTCCCTTCTCGAACTGAAAACTCTGTTCTCCAATCTGTTTTCTCTCCTTAACTTAGACAGTCGTCTAATCCTAACAATTATATACACATATATATATATATATATATATATATATATATATATATGTATAAATATAATTATTATATATATATATAATAATATATATATATATATATATATATATATATATATTATATATATATATATGTATGTATATAATTATATTTATAAATTACATATATTTATATATATATATAAAAATATATATATATATATATATATATATATATATATATACAAAAATTGTATATTGTGCTTATATCTAATATGATACACAACGTCGACATGTCTCAAAACTGACCCCTGTGGTCTACTGTCAGGCATGAGAAGAAAAGTTGTATTTTGCATTACTCTTCATTTTTGAGAATATCTTTTGCAGCCCTCTGAGCCTTAAGAGTGGCTCCGTAGCTCAGTAGTCAGTGCTTTGGACTACTGAACAGAAGGTCGGTGGATCGAATCCCGGCCGAACCACCGAATTAATGCGGAGCCACCTCTCGGAAGGCAATGGCAAACCACCGAGAAGTATTCTGCCCATTAAAGCCTCTCTGTAAAGACGTTTGGAACCGTCGTAAAACTGGAGGTCCCTTCTATTCGTCTATCACTGTATCACGCATAACACGAATAGTTGTAGAGAGGTCGCTTACGCCCGAAACCGGGTATGGCACCGGAAGAAGAAGAGCCTGAAGATGCGAAGAAACTTTCGCGAATCAGCTACCTATTAACAAATAAAATTGAAACTACTGGAGTTGTGAGACTTGTGTTTTTATATACTAATAATAATAAGAATATAGCTTAATTTCCGTTGAATGAATACTTACATTATGGAAAAAGTCAGGAGAAAAATTCACTTATAGTATAGTAACACTTATCAATCAGAAATTGTTTCAACTTAGCCCTAAAAATGGAAATAGATTGGGCATTTACAATACTACAGTCCAATATATTGAAAACTTCCAACCCCAAATATAATGGAGATCTTCTACCTATTCTGAACTTAAAATTAGGATAATACTATTTTTATATATATATATATATATATATATATATATATATATATATATATATATATATATATATACCGGGCGTAAATGAGTGATGGGCCACCCCCATAACTTTTTAATGGATACTTTGATTTTATTGAAATTTTGGTGGTTTATCTCAGACATAATTTTGAATTTTATCACATACAAAATCAATATGGCTGACTTCCGGTTTCACAGAAAACGATATAAAAATTAAAAATTCAAATGGAACACCCTATATATTTTTACTTATTTTAATTCTGAGGCTTCAAATACATACATTCCATCTGTCAATTTTTTTTTCATATTTCGTAAATAGGGTCGGTCTCAGGAGCAAAGGGAACTAATAAGATTAAGATTTTCAATAATTACTTCGTTATTTAGAAATTGAGAGAACTAATAAGTGAATCATTTTGAAGGAATTTGAAGGAGATTTTTGATATACGGGGTGGCCCATGTATGTTTCTATTTAGGAAACTGAGTTTTGGTTCGAAAAAGAATTTAATCGTTAACAAACTTCACGAAAATGAATTTTTTGAAAAATTATTAATTTGGGCGATATTTTAAATCAATTATCCATGATTTAGACAACGTCGCAGCCATCTACGATGAAAAAAACAAAATGAAAAACAAAATTGAAACGGCGCTAGAATTGACATTTGACAGATGGAATGTATGTATTTGAAGCCTCTGAATTAAAATATGTAAAAATATATAGGGTGTTCCATTTAAATTTTTGATTTTTATATCGTTTTCTGTGAAACCGAAAGTCAGCCATATTGATTTTGTATGTGAAAAAATTCAAAATTATGTCTGAGATGAACCACCCAAATTTCAATAAAATCGAAGAATCCATTTAAAAGTTATAGGGGTTTAGTTATATATATATATATATATATATATATATATATATATATATATATATATATAAATATATATATATATATATATATATATATATATATATATATATATATATATATATATATATATATATATATATATATATATATATATATGTATATATATATGTATATATATATATATATATATATATATATATATATATATATATAATATATATATATATAAAAGATATATGTATATATATTATAAATATATATATATATATATATATATATATATTATATATATATATATATATATATATATATATATATATATATATATATATATATATATATATATATATGTTAGAGAATTTAAAGTGTCAGTATTTCCTAGATCGTATCTCACCGTATCGTTTTAGGGTACCTACTTGTGCCTTTCAATACTCTGAACTTGAAAACACATGGCCCTTCTTTAGGGCCATAAGAAAGTATAGAGACGAGTGGGGGGGGGGCGAGTGAGGGTGAATACGTGTCTCGAAAACTACGACAAGTGCATTGAGTAACATTTCAGCAGTACATAAGACAGGTCGTGACAAACAGTCAAAGTTTATACATACAGTATAATATATATTATTTCAGTTGTACAGAATTTATAAACAGTACATATAAATTATTCATAATAATTCAATTTGTAATAACTGAATAAAGTAATTTAATGCAGAATCTCTTTTAATCAGGAAAGTAGATTCAAACAGTGAAATTCAACATAACAATACATTACGTACATAATACAGAATCTCTCAGAATCCATCTGGAGATTCAAACAATATATATACCCAATACAGTGAAACATTCAACATCACAACTGGTTTAAAACAGGGAGATGCATTGTCGCCGGTTTTATTTAACATAGCCTTGGAAGAGGTGATAAGACGAGCCGAATTAACTATGAGCATCTTCGGCAATAATGGACCCAGGCTGATTCTGGTTCATGCTGATGATATCGATGTTGTGGGAAGAAATACAGTGAGCGTAAAGGAAGCCTTCATAAAACTCGAAAAGGGGGCAAAGAGGATGGGACTGAAGGTGAACGAGGATAAGACGAAGTATATGCATATGGCACGAAACATAAGGCGAGATCGAATTCGACAAAATGTGACTATGGATGAGTATAACTTCGAGCATGTGCAGTCCTTTCAATACCTAGGGGCAATAGTAACATCAGATAATAACATTGAAGCAGAGATAAGACAGCGCACATCACAGGGAAATAAATACTACTACGCAACCCAACACCTATTACGATCTAGGATCGTGACGAGACAGACCAATATTAATATATATAAAACCATTATGAGACCAGTCGTTACATATGGTAGCGAAACATGGACTATGACGGTGCAAGACACACTACTGCTCAACCGATTTGAAAGGAAGATCCTTAGGAAAATATTCGCTGAACACTGGGAATAACAGGCATTGCAGTATAGAATACGCACGAAGAACGACGTTTATGAGTTATATAATAGCCCGAGTATAGTGCAAGAAATTAAATCCAACAGATTAAGATGGCTGGGACATGTTCAAAGGAGTAGTGACTCAAGACTCAAGACTCAAGTAGTCTGGGAAGAAGCCCCTAACAACAAAAGACCACTCGGCGCCCAAAACTTCGATGGCGTGATAACATCCGCAAGGACCTTCAAACTCTGGGAGTTACCAACTGGGAAGAGATTGCACAGGACAGAAATGAGTGGAGGAAAATTGTTGAGGCGGCCAAGACCCACCCCGGGTTGTAGAGCCATGGATGGATGGATATATATATATATATATATATATATATATATATATATATATATATATATATATATATATATATATATATATATATATATATATATATATATATATATATATATATATATATATATATATATATATATATATATATATATATATATATATATATATATATAGACAGGGTGTTCCATATTGATGTTCAAATATTTGAGGAGTTGATTTCTGGACGATTTTAAGAAAAAAACTTCATATGAACGTATGTCCTGAACGTCACAATTTTCGAGCTACAGGGTGTTGAAGTTTTAATGAAAAAAATTCGTTTCGTAATAACTGTGGTACCGTTTTAATTTTCCTTATGAAACTTGGTACACTGTGTTCATGTAACAAAAGGTACTTTTTGATGAAGGAACTATTTTTTTATTTCTACCAGTGGCGTTCGTGCGGGACATGACTTCAACATCTTTAACAAAAAAAGTGGCACGCCACTGTTTGATTTTAAATTAAAAACTAATTTTAAATTTTTCTTTAATTTTACAACAATTTTGATTCCTTGTTCTTTTTTCGGCCGAGGCACGGTTTTTGTTTAAAAAAATAAAAATAATTTTCTTGTAGGCCGATATTGCTAATTTCTTATACGATGCATGAAACAGATTATTTTTTTTCTGTCTAAGTGTGCCTGTGTATCTTCAGAAAAACCTTTCCAACTGGACATTTACTAGTAGCATCCGTGAAAACACTTTCAAAGGTAAAGCTTACTAAAATCACTGATATAAGATTTTTTTAAAACGTCACTCATTTGAAACATAGGCTACTACGCTAATTTGAAAATTAATCTGTTTCACTGGAAATCGATTCGTTTTCGATTCCTATGAATTTATTAATGCAAAGAATCTTTCAAATCCACGCTCTCGTGCCCTAATACATAAAAAAAGACATCTTTCTCAATAAACTTCGTCTCTATCGAACAAAACGCGCATAATTGCATCGTATCAGAAAATAGCAATATTGGCCTACAAGAAAATTATTTTTATTTTTTTAAACAAAAACCATGCCTCGGACGGAAAAAAAACAAGGAACCGAAATTGTTGCAAAATGAAAGGCAAATTTAAAATTAGTTCTTAATTTAAAATCAAACAGTGGCGTACCAATTTTTTGTTAAAAATGTTGAAGTCATGGCCCGCATGAACGCCACTGGTAGAAAAGTTTCTTCATCAAAAAGTAACTTTTGGTACATGGACACAATGTACCAAGTTGCATCAAAAAAACTAAAACGGTACCACAGTTATTACGAAAAGATTTTTTTTAAATTAAAACTTCAACACCCTGTAGCTCGAAAATTATGACGTTCAGGACATACGTTCATTTGAAGTTTTTTTTTTCAAAATCATCCAGGAAATCATCCCCTGAAATATTTTTACATCAATATGAAACACCCTGTATATATATATATATATATATATATATATATATATATATATATATTATATATATATATATATATATATATATATATTATATATATATATATATATATATATATATATATATATATTATATATATATATATATATATATATATATATATATATATATATATATATATATATATATATATATTATATATATATATATATATATATATATATATATATTTTTTTTTATATATATATATATATATATATATTTTTATATATATATATATATTATATATATATATATATATATATATATATATATATATATATATATATATATATGTATATATATATATATATATATATATATATATATAGACATATATAAATATATATTTATAAATTATTTTGCTAATGTAGAACACTGATGAAAAAACTCAAATTGACTTTATAGAACATTAAAAGTTTTTCATACAATACGCAGTTTTATCGAATAATTTTGTGAAAACAATATTATGACTTTTCTTGAATTTTTTTGAAATGAACCAACTTATTCTATACATTCAGGTACGAAGTATTAATGCTTACCCATATGTTGAAACTATGAACTGTAATTGGTTTTAGATATAACGGGGATTAGTTCTTAATTTCAAAAAAAACATTCGTAGAATAATCAGAATTTTATTATAATTTCATATGAAAAATGATTCAATGAATGAGTTTAATATTACAGATTCTAGAAGATCGAGTAGTTGGGCTGACGCACAAAATTTGAAGGAAAATCAAATGTGATTATCAATATTTATATAAATAGAGGTTGATCAGTGGCGGATTTACCAGCAGGCTGAGTAGGCTAGAGCCTAGGGCGGCAGATTTTAGTGGCGGCAGGATTGGGGCCAAAATTTTTAACTTCACTCTGAAAAAATGGAAAATTTTCGGAAATTGGGAAGTTATTGTTTTCAACACGATTTCCGAAAATCAAGGTTTCTTCAGATCTCGACGTTTTCAGAACAGCAAGGATTCAGGCACAACAGATCAACAGTTGATGCAATATCCATCTTAAGACAAATTGTTGAAAAATCATTAGAATTTGATGAACCTGTATATCTCTGCTTTGTGGACCTTACCAAAGCATTCGATCGAGTGCATCTGCCAGACGTTTTGAAAGTTCTGAAGGACTACAAAATGGACCCTAAAGCTCAACAAAGACAACAAAACAAGAATTAAAACTCAACACGGTTTGACCGAAGACATACCCATACTATCAGGAATTCGCCAAGGAGATAGCCTCAACCCGACCCTATTCAATCTGATTATTAATGAAATGATAGCAGAGGTCAACAAAACCAAGGAAATATTTAGAATGGGACCTAGTGCATTGAAAATTTTGTGCTATGCGGATGATGCTATTTTAATGGCTGAAAATGAAGATGATCTACAACGCATACTACATACATAATGGAATATGTAGATTCCAAACAACAGCCACAAAATTCAATATGACCATATCACTGGAGAAAACTGAATCGATGGTCATCTCAAGAGAACCTATCAGATGCAAACTGGCCGTCAACGACAAGCCGAGCTGTAAAAACCTGATCAATGAAGTACGAGCCCAGGCGAATGAAGCATTACGAATATCTGGATGCCTAAGAGAAATGGTATGGAAAAACAAACATATAACAGCGGAAAGCAAAATCCAATCTACAGAACCGCTATTAGGCCTATATTAACATAACGCAGCAGAAACTCGTGCTGAAACTTCCAAAACAAAGAGGACGATGAGAAGCACGGAGATGAAAATCCTACGAACAATAAAGGGAATAACACTGCGGGACCAAGTAAGGAGTAAGGTTATACGGGAAGAACTGGAAGTGCCGGATGTTGTTAGGTTTGTACGGTCAAGACGTCGAAACTGGAGAGATCACGTGGGGAGAATGGGCAATGATCGATGGGCAAAATGGGCAAAGGACGAAAAGCCAAATTCAAGGCGTCCTCCCGGCCGACCACCAAAGAGATGCCATGAATGTTGGTCGTCCATATCACAGGAGGCTGGACGAACAGAAGATAACAAGACATAGTCTCAAAATTGGGAAGAAGAAGAAGTATACCTTACCCTGCTTTATTAGTAGTGATTGAGATTTTATTATCTCAGAAATATGCCCAAAAGAAATATTTCTTGTGCAATCTTACCTGAATTGGTGGGTTGTAAAAATGATTTAGGACTGGTACATTGATCCCCTAGTTCACAATCATACTAATTACAGTAAAAAGGTGGTCGAATTAGGACGATATTGCGTATATCATAAAGTTACAATTTCATTGACAAAAAATTATTATTGTGAACTAGGGTTTCATATTGTAGAGGTCGGTAGGGGCGGCAAAATTTGAATAGCCTACTAGCGGAAAATATCTAAATCCGTCACTGGGTTGAATAAAGATAATTAGAAGGGGTATTGGTTTTGGATTTTCGTGTATTGCCAGAGGCATCATTAACCTCTTTACCAAGGAATATTAATCGAAATTTCAAGAAAGCGATGTCGTTTGGATATTAATCCATGGTCTACCAGAGTTAACCATATATTACGAATATAATTGAAGCTAAATCCGAACATTTTACCAGCTATACTAAGTCAATATAGGCTGTATCAAAACAGTTTATAAAACAATCGTCAATAGTAACTGAATAAAAATTGTTTTGATCAAAGCAATCCTCTAGTCTGTTGGTGAATTGTTAATTATTTCCTGTTAATTGGACAGTAAATGAATTTTCTGTCAATTGATATGGTAATTGGAAAATCTCTGAAATATTCCATAAACCAATTTTCCTTGAACTTCGAATTAAAACGAAATTTAATGAGATATGGAAATTAAATTCTGAATCTGCATGAACTTGATGTAGATCATTATACTGATCATTTCAATAATCATGATTAAATATGAAGATGATATACCATAAGAAAATTTAGTATTCAATTCAAATATGAATTTGAGTTGAATACTAAATCTTCAAATTTGAATCAAATTTGAAATTTGTCATATGAAAACAGAGATCTAGAATTAAATTTCTGGAAGTTTTGCAGATTCATTCTACTCTCTTGAGTTCGTTTAAAACAATCTATTACGTATGAAGTACTTTCTGAATGTACTCCCGATGATCTCTTCCAATTTTTTTCAGTATTTGTTCTATATAACACGTGGTTTTCAGTTCTCTATAATATTATATTTTGTTAAATTAGCTAGTTCTCTGTGTATCTGACGATGGCACATAGTACCCAAACATGTCATTTATGTGAAATAAAATTAACAAAAATTTAATATATATTTGATTAAATCATATACATAATAAATATACAAGTTGACCGTGGTCAATTTAATATACTACATAATGTGAACAAGGAAAGTTCTTCAATAATAAAAAAAAAATTATCAAACAACTTTCCAAGGAAGCTGGTTATATGTATTCCTCGGCCATAATTCTACATTTACAATCTAACAGTGAATTATAGAGGTCGTTAAGTCACCCCGAATCAAAATCTTCATAAAGATGTTTCGATCTTATTAGATTTCATCAGTGCAGCTTATTTAACGCGAAGTGAATTGACAAATTTCTAATTTTCCCTCAATTCCCATGTTTACTTTATGTAATACATTATATTCTTCATGATGAAATCTATAGAAGCGTTACAATATTTACGAATGAGAAAAATATATAAACTTTCTCTAAACATTAGATCAATTTATAATATACCTACTGGTTACTTGAAAATCCATTAAGGGATAGGTAATATTCGTTTTTAAACATACCTTTTACGTAAATATTTGTAATAAAAATTTGTTTCGTCAACATTTTTCGCATTTGATGCCCAGAATGGGGGAGAAAGTGTACAATATATGCAAAGAAATACAAAGCAAGCTATATGGATAATAAAAGATGCCATTACCTTTTTTCCTTTCATCCTCAAAAAAGTTTACGATCACATATCCTTCTCTCGGATTCAAATAACAGGAGACATTTAAAGAACTTCGAAATCAATTCAATGAAATCGGACTCTTTTGTCTGTCTGGAAAATTCTTTTAGGTATTGCTCTCTTCTCTGAATTCTGATAGCAGAAAAGTACATAAACGTTCTTCATAAGCACCGTCTCATAATTTTTCCTGCTTTCTGAACAAGAATATTCAATTCAATTTGATATGGAGAAACTTTGAACAAGGTCAATGCAAAATAAATCTAAAGCTACAGTTCCACCATTGAGAAACATTTTGTTGCTGAATGTTTCTCCTTGTTGCCTAAAGTAGAAACTTACGGCAACATACGTAAACTTCTTGTTTCCACTGAATCAACTAAAATTGTCAATAGTTGCATATTGATTAGTAGAAATAATCAACATTTGTTGCCGAAATATAAAGAAATTTTAAGGAAAATTTAGGAACATTAACGGGAACAAGCAACAGCATCAAATTGTTCCACAATGTTCCTCCGGTGGAAACGTAGCTATACAGGGTGTTTCTAAATTGATGCGAAAGATTTCAATGGGTGATTCTTTAGCAAAAATTAAGGGGGGTCTTTCATATAACTTTTTGTTCAACACCCTTTTCCCTCCAAGTTACAGCCCTTTGAAATTAGGTGAAAAAAATTGTTTTTATTCAATACATCCACTTTGGAAGAATTTGGAAGAATGAAATTTGGCAGATAACTGCTGCTAATAAAATGGCAGTTTTTGAGTGTTTTTGTTACCCTTAAATGTAATCACAAGGGGCTGAAAAAAACAACCTCTATAATATTTTGCATCAGAACTTTTTAATGCGCCTATATTTTTCTTTTTAAAAAATATATTCGAAAAGACAGACTCGATGTGCAACTTTTTTATATCTTGACTTTTAATCATAAAGTTGTTAGTTTGATCACAAAAAAATAAAATAGTGCTCAGACTATTTTCCCATAAATTCACAGAGCTAATCATTTATTGCAAAAAAACAAGTAAGCTGCTGTCAAATGTCAAATAATTTGTTAATTGTTATTCGTAGTACAATTATTGTTCAATCCGCTCTAATTTGCAATATTCTTTAACTAAATAAAAAAATGCCATTCTTTCAATAAAGTTTTATTTAGTTGTGAAAAATGTTTGACGTCATTATAAAACTGTCTAGAAATTAAAAAAAATCAGGACAATAAAACTATTTGTCATATGACTTCATTTGACAGCAGCTTACTTGTTTTTTTTTTTAATAAATGATAACCTCTCTGTGAATTTATGGGAAGAGTCTGAGCACTATTTTATTTTTTTGTGATCAAACTAATAACTTTATGATAAAAAGTCAAGACATAAAAAAGTTGCAGATTGAGTCTGTCTTTTCAAATATATTTTTTAAATAGGAAAGTATGAGCGCATTAAAAAGTTCTGAAGTTTTTTTCAGCCCCTTGTGCTAACATTTTAGTGTAACAAAAACACTCAGAAACTGCCATTTTATTAGCAGCAGTTATCTGCCAAATTTTATTCCTCTAGTTTTTTCCTAAGTGGATGTATTGAATAAAAACAATTTTTTTTCACCTAATTTCAAAGGGCTGTAACTTGAAGGGAAAAGGGTGTTGAACAAAAAGTTATATGAAAGACCCCCCTTAATTTTTGCTGAAGAATCACCCATTGAAATCTTTAGCATCAATTCAAAAACACCCTGTATATTTATTCGTTTTCGTACTTCATGGCACACTGAAAATCTGCAACACGAATGTTTACTAGTTGCGATCTCGATACGTTTCCACTGCGACAGCAACACGTTTTTTTTCACAAATGTTTCCTATTTTCTTTTTAAGTTTAACGCTCAAAATGGAAACCGGCAACAAGTAGGAACATTCAGTATTTGTTGCCGAAAAATAAAGAATTTAAGGAACATTTTGGAACATTTACGGAAACACGGAACAGTAACAAGAATGTTCTTCCAGTGGAATCGTAGCTTGAAGGGTGACAAGTAGAAAAAATCAACATTTGTTGCCGAAACATAAAGAAATTTTAAGGAACATTTTGGAACATTTTCGGAAACACGCAACAGCAGCAAAAATCTTCTTCATTGTTCCTTCGGTGGAACTGTAGCTTAATAATCATTTTCTTGATGCACAACCACATTCAGCTTTTGTGATAAAAATGAACAGAAATTCATTAAAAGTCTAAAACTCATTTTGGTATGTTTTTCGAAAACATTTCGATATAGTGCGGTTTAAATTAATATTTCAAGTTTTCACTCACACAAAATCCAATGACGAAAAATATACAAGTTGACCATGGTCAATTTAATATACTACATAACCCTTTCCGGCCCAAATTAATTTTTATATTATGTATGGTTTGATAATGGTTTATTAGAGATACTCGAAGAAAATGAAATAAATTTCAAGATAAAAAAAACACATGGATTATCCTGCAGGATGTGGTCACTCCACATAACCAGTAGGAACATATAACCAAACAATATAACCTATTTTGCGTAATATAATATGAAACAGTTTTTGTCATGTTTCAAACACAATTCTACTTTGCACGCTGAACATTTTTTACGAATCATAGAACTCATCTGCATGAAGATTTTCTAAATATTTAGTTATTGGGTCCCCAACCCTCCCGGATTACCCGGATGACTCCGGTAATAATGGTCAACCTCTCGACTTCCCGGGGTGGCTAACTTCCCCAGTTTTTTTTAAAATTATACGCAACCGCGCTCGACTGATCAAACTTCGATTTTTAAAGATTATGATTTTGTGGTAAAAAACTGTCAAATATTAGAAGCAAAGTAGGTATATATAAATTAAAAATAAATAAATGATTGACATTTTCTTCAACCCCCTCCCTACTAAACTCCTTAAAAAAATCTCTCGGGTTGGTCCTTTCGAAAATTGGCAACCCTATTCAGTAGGTAGGTACTCCAAACTTGCTTCCTCAGAACTAAAATAGATAACACGATTACGTAAGTGCCCTGTGGTCACTTCAGGAGACCCCAACAAAATTAGTAATTTCGAAAGAAAGGAAACATTTACGTTCAATATATTCATGAAAATGCATAAGTAAGATATAAGTAAATAACTTTGGAGCCATTTTTCCACCATTCATAAATAAAAATAACAAATTCACACAGTTTCAGCAGATCCTCTAAGTAGTGTCCAACTATAGTGAACAAATGCACGTTATACGCGCTTCGACTTATTTCGGTCAGTCTTCGATGAACACGTCAAATTTTGCTATGTTAGACAACCCACAAAACACACTGGTATACTAAAATAGCCAACGAGCAGTTTTACTCATGACTAAAAAACTGTGGTCTTCCTAGCTAGATAAATGCCCTTTCAGGGCAACTGGTTAGCTAGGAAGTATGTTTTTCGAAAACATTTCGATATAGTGCGGTTTAAATTAATATTTCAAGTTTTCACTCACACAAAATCCAATGATGAAAAATATACAAGTTGACCATGGTCAATTTAATATACTACATAAAGTGAACAAAGAAAATTCTTCAATAGTTCAAAAAACTTTCCAATGGAGCTGGTTATATGTATTCCGCGACAAGAATTCTACATTCACAATCCAACAGTGAATTACGAGACAAATCGTCAAGTCACCCCGACTCAAAATATCTGCATACAGCTGTTTTCGATCTTATTAGATCTCATCAGTGCAGCTTATTTGACTCAGAGTGAACTAACACATTCCTAGTTGTTCCCCAATACAAATCGTGACCGAGCTACTATATTGGATTGAGAATGTAAAATTCTCGTTGAGGAATACATATAACCAGCTCCCTTGGAAAGTTGTTTGATAACTTTTAAAATCATTGAAGAATTTTCCTTGTTCACTTTATGTAGTTTTCACATATAGGTATGTTCACAAAATTCATGAGTATTTTTCAGTAATACTTCCGATAACACTACAAAAATTAACTTGCATTTTCAATAACTTGGAAGTTCATTTGAAGTATTGATTTGATTTCTGTTAATCTAAAGTTTTTCTTATAATTTGGAGTTTTTTGAAGATATTTCAAGTGAAATTTATTGAAAGCCTATATGAAATATTTATGATTGAATATATTTTTATATTTGTGATTCTTAATGCAATCTTCAGTGCAGTGGCGTAGATAGCTTTTTGCGATGGAGGGGATGACTTAGTATGAAATTTTCCACTAAAGTTCTATTTTTGTTGATAAATAATCTTTCATGTAGTACAAAATGAGAAGAAAAATTAAATTAAATAGTAAAATTGAAATAAATTGAATTGAAAAAAATTAATTGAAAATTAGTAAAAAATTATATCAAATAAAATATAACTTCGTCAGCTATGATTCCAATGTCATGATGAATTTCCAGAGCAGCCAAACCATTCAATAACAAAAAATTAGATAACCATAAGTTTTTAATTTGCAATTAATTTTATATAGTCAGAAGGTTCATTACAAACTCACTTCTTTTATCGTGCTCCTTTGAATCGTTTTTAATCTCTTCAAACGTCAATACCGGCAACGTAGCTAATATTGATATTCAGAAAAAAAATTTCTAGGCAATCATCTAGCTCTTTTAATGAACTTTCAGGCCTAATATCGCCTCTACGAATTAAATATTTTTTCCACACTTTCAACTCAACGAGAACAGCAGGTGTGACAATAAGAAATTTTTGATAAAACTCATCAGTTCTGATGAATTTATCAGCTGCTTTGTCAATTTCTTATAAATCATTCTTGAAAAGTACCGAAAATCCTAATATATTCTCATGATTAGTTAATCTTCTTTCAAGATCCATGATGTAGAAGTCCAGAAATAGATTGAACATCATCACACGAAACTTCTACTGACTGAACAATTTTTATTGATTTTAAAATATTAAGGAGTAAATAAATTGACAACCAAAGCCAAAATTTGGTCCTATTTTTCAAGAAGCTCATATTTTGATACTCTACATAAACAAATATTAAATATTGATTGAAAATCTTCTATGAGTAGAAGTTACGCTCCTCGAATGTGAACAAGAAGCTTAATCGATTACTAGGACCAAAAAACATGTTTTAAAGAGCTCAAATGGATGTAACGGAAAATTTTATTCACGAAATAAGAAGTCAACCGAAACCTCCTCGCACTTCTTATCTTTTTAAATTTTATACTACACTATAAAACAAAACTTCTCGAGCTTTATATATAATACTACAGTAGGTATTAAACAAAAGCTCGAGAAGTTTTGTTTAATAGTGAGTATGAAATTTAGAAAGGGAAGAAGTACGAGAAGATTTTGGTTGAATAGTTGATGGAATCCGTCGTTACTACGTGATAATTTTAACATGATTAACAAAACTAAATTTGAATTTACTACGTTTATTATCACAAAATATTTTGAAAAATATAACACTGCTATTGCAATTTCGGTCGCAGATTGAGTTAAGAACTGAATACAGAATTATAGATTGGTGCTTACGGGTGGGAAAGAATTATTGCAGGTACCTAAATGGACAAGAGGAACATATTTCAAGAAGGGCTAATCGAGTGAATTTCACAAATTGGTCCAATACAATGTTCTTAGAAAAGTCATTATTGTTTAAATACACTAAATATAGGAGAATATATCAAGTCAATCTGGTCGTTCAGCAAGATATCTTGTGCATTATTATTGAGTTTAAAAATTTCTAATGATTCTAAGTAAGTAAGTTTGGTTCCTTTCGGTAATTTGTGCATGATTTGAAAATTATCTATTTGTGGAAATGGGTGGTGGTTTTCACGGCAATGATTTGAAAACGTTGAATCCGTTTTATTTTTCAAAAAAGATTGTTGGTGTTCTTTAAATCTTGTCTTGAACGATCGACCAGTCTGACCTATATATACTCCTTTACATACAGGACAAATCAACTTATAAACTCCTGAACTTTCAAATTTTGAAGTGATATCTTTGGCATTGAATACGTTGATGATGTAATTGCTTGTTTTAAGGGCACCGCGAGACAATTAGATCAGTTTTTGAATTATATTAATAGCATTCACCCAAATATAAAGTTCAAAATTGAAAAAGAATTGGATCGACAAATAAACTTCTTGGATTTAACTATCTTTCATAATAATAATACTTTGAGTTTCGATATATATAGAGAACCAACTTTCACGGATATATGTATTCCGTCGGATTCAAATCTTCCTCTTTCCCATAAACATTCAGCTTTTAATTCAATGATCCACAGAGCGTTTTCAATTCCATTATCCGTAACAAATTTAGCGAAAGAAATTTCGACTATAAAACTAATTGCGTCAAATAATGATTTTCATACAAATTTGATAGATAAAATGATAAACAAGAAACGTAATCAACTAGCGTACAACAGCATATATCCCCAATTAAAAGTAGAAAAATCGGAAAAATTCACATCTTTAACATATTTTGGTCCTCTAACAGAAAAAGTTGCTAATGTCATACCTAAATGTAATATTAAAATTGCTTTCAAACCTAAGACAAAACTCTCAGGATTTTTATTCAATGCCAAAGATATCACTTCAAAATTTGAAAGTTCAGGAGTTTATAAGTTGATTTGTCCTGTATGTAAAGGAGTATATATAGGTCAGACTGGTCGATCGTTTAAGACAAGATTTAAAGAACACCAACAATCTTTTTTGAAAAATAAAACGGATTCAACGTTTTCAAATCATTGCCGTGAAAACCACCACCCATTTCCATAAATAGATAATTTTCAAATCATGCACAAATTACCGAAAGGAACCAAACTCAATAATAATGCAAAAGATATCTTGCTGAACGACCAGATTGACTTGATATATTCTCCTATATTTAGTGTATTTAAACAATAATGACTTTTCTAAGAACATTGTATTGTACCAATTTGTGAAATTCACTCGATTAGCCCTTCTTGAAATATGTTACTCTTGTCTATTTAGGTACCTGCAATAATCCTTTCCCACCCGTAAGCGCAAATCTATAATTATTCTGTATTCAGTTCTTAACTCAATCTGCTCGATGATGGTCTAGTGACCGAAATTGCAATCGCAGTGTTATATTTTTCAAAATATTTTGTGATAATAAACGTAGTAAATTCAAATTTAGTTTTGTTAATGATTTTGGTTGACTTCTTCTTTCGAAATAAAAATTGTCCAGTAGAGACATTTGAACTTTCTTAAACACGTGTTTTGCTCATAGAGACCGTTCAAACTCATTAATTAAACATTGAATAAAATATGCTCAAAACTACTAGTTACTTAACCCAAAATTATTCTTATATAATTGCACATACATTATGCCCAAAGAATTCCTAGTGCTTAGTAAATTTCATGTATACTTAAATACGTAGATACGAAGACATTAATTCAATTCTATTATAATTTTCTAGACTCATGGGAAGGGGTCGATCCCCTTGATCCCCCCCTATCTACGCCACTGCTTCAGTGTAATTCAGTATTGGTACTTTAAATTATAGGTAGTAGAGAATTGAGGGGTCATTCATAACATCAAATGACTGCTCCCTTAACACTTGGTGGAACATACCTAGTTAAACATTAAAATAAGATGAGAAAAACACTTGGCTTGATTCCACTAAAAAAATATATAGGTATTCATACTCGACATATGTTCCGGCTTACTATCCCATTCTAAAGAGTTAACAAACTGAATTTGATATTGCAACAACCTCAATATTTAAGCAACAGATTTAATAAGTGGAGATATTCTGAGGTCCAGAGATCCTTCGTGATAGGTAAGTTCTTGGAGTTGGCCGACGTAATTTCCAAACTTCTGAAAGGTCTATCTTCTTTCCTTTATTTAATGAGCGTAATATCTCCGGGTTATCTAAATCTATGAAATGGTTGTTCCGAATACAATGGTCGGAAATTCTAGTTTCGTTCTTACTTTGGATGATGGATTGTTTGTGTTCTTTTAATCTGGGGTCGATGTCTTTACCAGTTTAACCAATATAGAAAGCATCACAATCCATGTATTTTAATTTATGTACAATTGCGAGCATAAAATTTTGGCCACTTCTAGACATTTAATTAATGTAAGATGTGAATCTGGCTTAAGGATATTGTAACCTTACTTCAAACTTTTGTCATATTAATTGTCACTTTGACAGTAACCTGGATTGTAATTTCAGTCTTTCATAAGTCAATTTGACAGAAATTAAATTATAATTTCAAATTGTAAACGTCATAATGACAATAAAGCATGCCATACGCCTCATTTTTTGTGATTGACAGAAATTTGGGTGGCCAAAATTTTATGCCCGCAACCGTACACCAGATTTTTCCAAGACTGTTTGTATGTCTTTATTATTGATTAAATTCAACTTTTTGAAAATTCTATGAAGACAACACTTTTGTAACTAACCCTATAATGAGAATCTGGTTGAAAAAGTTCAATATGTCCATAACTTCAGAAAATAATTGTCACTTCTGAAATGGCTCAATTATTTAATTAGGTAATTTAATGAGGTAATTTAATCAGACATACATTTTATTATATATTAACAGATATGAGCGTTAATTGGTAGTATCAGTAGTATCAGTTTAATATCCTCTGGTGAATTTAATCAAGTTTCATCTTAGTTATACGGGGTTTCGCCTTTCCTAAAACGTAAATATCACAAATTAGTTCTTTGCCCAATTTCCCAGTCGTAAAACTCAAGAGGTTCAGTATATTTAACTAGGAAAGGTAAGCCACCGAAAACTCGATTTGTGGTGAACGTGCAATGTTTATTTTGTATATCTGCTTCAGTAAAATATATCAGTGCGATTTACACAGGGAAATCATGTTTTTCTTTTTTTATCGCTTACCTTCTCGACGCTCAAGTATCAAATAGGAATGGTATAAAAAATCAATTTTTAATGGTTAACGGAAGAAATACATGATATTTTGCTTTTGCAGAAGGCGAACAATTATAACCAACCCTTTGATGGACATTTGTTTTGGAATGATAATCCAGTGTTATATAGAGTGTCCACGGATGAGGTGACCGAGACGAAAAAATTTATTATTTTCAGTTTTAGCGAAAAATGTTATTCCTGATAATAGTATATTACATACCGAGGTGGGAAGTGTTACATTACTGTCGAGGGAGTTAGTTGACTGAGGCGCGTAGCGCCGAAGTGAACTAATATCTCCAGACAGTGATGTAACTTTCCACCGAGGTTTTTATGCTATTTTATTTACAACTATAATCTTCTAAACAAAAATTCGGAAAAAAGCAAATTTTTCATTATTTTTTCTCAAACGTCAACAATAAAATTACAAAGACAACCATAGAATGATGATGACAACTAACAACAAATAACTCATTTTCCCAATAGTGAGTAGGCAGGTGTTTAATAAACACTTCAAATTTGTCAGCTCTTGTCAGTGTCCGGACCGTGTAATTTAATTTTTTTATAAAATGTCGGATATAGAGCTGGAGTGCACACCGCCAGACATAGAGGAAGCAGCGGAGAAAGCTGAAGAAAATCTTATGCCCCAAAAAAGTAGAACGAGGTATGATAAAGCATATAATACGTACAGAGATTGGTGGTCACAAAAGCTGCATCGGAAAACATCATTCTTGCCTACTTCAGTGAAATGACTAAGACTAAGAAATCGTCAACCTTATGGTCTACGTATTCCATGATAAAAACAACCTTAATTATCAGAGACAAGGTTGACATATCAATGTATGGAAAATTAATGGCTTTTTTAAAAAGGCAAAATGCCAATTATAAACCGAAGAAATCAAATACCTTTACCCAAGAAAATGTTGATATTTTCTTAGATGAAGCACCAGAAGAATTTCTTGTTCTGAAGGTTATTATTCTAACACTAATAAAATAGTTATTTTTATTAATATTTTTCAACATTTCAGGTTGGTTTGGTAATTGGCCTTTCGGGAGCCTGCAGAAGTGATGAACTTTTTAAGATGAAAGTCCAAGATATTGATATTTTGGAAAAAAAGATCAGCATCATCATTCCTCACACAAAAACATATCAAGCACGATCGTTTCTGATATTAAACACTAAATGGGTTGAAATTGTGAAGAAATATATGGAACTCCGTTCACGATTTCAAAATGAGAGGTTTTTCGTGCAAATGAGATTTGGAAAAATTACCAATCAAGTCTTTGGACACAATTCCATATCGCAATTTCCGAAAAGAATAGCATCGTTTTTGAAACTAAATAACGTCGGCGAGTATACCGGGCATTGTTTTCGGCGTACAGCAGCAACTTTGTTCACAAACAATGGAGGAGATGTTCTACAATTAAAGAGATTGGGAGGATGGAAATCGAGTACCGTGGCGGAAGGCTATGTAGATACTTACTCCAATCAAACGAAGACTGCTAATCTGCTCTCTGGCGAAACTACTTCCTTCAATCCTTCATCAGTCACCATGAAGAGTTCATCATCTGTACCACAAGAACTGAACTTTTCAAGCAAAGAAATTACGCATGGGTTAATGGTTTCTGTAGCATTTCACAATAGTTCAACCATAACGATCAATTTCAATAATGTCAATAATCCCTAAATATATGTACATACAGAAATTATTAATCCTTTATTTGAAAAGTTCAGTTCTTGTTAATTTTGTGTTTACTAATCCTAAAGAACTTAAGAAGTGCTAATGTTGTCAAGTGTGCTTATAAGTCTCAATAAAATCAAATAGGTAAATGAACTTTTTATTTAAAAAACTTAAAAAAGACATCTTCTCTCAAAATAAACAAAAAAAGTCCTCTCACGGGTGGAAAATTTCCCACCCACGGGTGGGAAGTGAAAGTAGGTAATGTCAGTTTCAGACTTTTTAAACGTCAGTAATGATGACATTACATATATAGTTGTAAATAAAAAGTTTTGCTTGCTCAAAAACCTCATAAAATCAAATAAAATTCAAGTTTTCCCAAATCTGTTTCATTTTATATTCAATTTCATGTGAAATTCTATGTATGAATTTTTGTACTAAGTGAGGAAATGTTATAATAATATAGTGAGTATTTAACTTCTCCATTAATATTTTCAATACATTCCTCGTAAGTGGTACAGCTTCAATACCAAAGGACTTCACAGTTGGATTTAGCATAGTTGAAAAATAATTTACCGAAGTTGACAGTTACCTAGGAATATCGCAAAAGTCACTCAATAGATTATTATTATATATCCTAATTTAGTTCAAAATTTCATAGGGTCTCACATAATATTGAATATAAAATGAAACAGGTTTTGAAAAACATGAATTTTATTTCATTTCATAGCATTTTGTAACGTGTAAATTCCCCGATTAACCGCCGCTACTGAATTCCGCATCGGAGTACCGTGATTCCACGCTTCACTTTTGTTTCATCTATGAATAACAGAATTGCGCAGTTTGGAATGACCTGCGTATTACGATAGATCGAGGTAGCGTTGATTTCTACGTGAAACATGTAATATCGTTCTCTTTAACCAAATAACTGTTGAACAAGTAATATCGTTAACTAATAGAATTATAGTCAATATCAATTGAACGTTTATTAAAGTTTATTAAAATTTTGAAGTATCTGTGGCGTCTGATAGACGCCACCTTGGTTAGAGCTAAAAGGCACGTTGTCTGAAGTTTGAAATTCACCTCACCTGGAGCCAATATTCACCTTATCTGGAACTTCCAGGAAACGAGGTACAAATGGCAGAAGTCAATAGTACAATCCACCTAAAGAAGAATCTCCAATGTTGATGGAAAATTATATATAAAAACAACAAGATAAGTCTCACTCTATGTAAAAAGAGGATAGTAAATACCTACATTTTATTTTGTTATTATTACTGAGAACAACCCAGAACCCATATATGTTTAACCAATCCCCCTGCTAGTTCGGGCATAAAAATATCTTAAAAGGGAGGTGGGTTACAATTTTTCCCTAAAATTGAGTATAAAAAAGTTTTTCCTCTTGGCACCTGATCCGTGGATACGCTGTATAATTGTATATTATGAAATATTGAAACGAGAACGAAATGTAGCATATTTTGCACGAGAATGAAAGTTTGCGACAAGTTGCAAATTATACGAATGCGAAATAGCTATTTCGTGCGAATTTCATACTATACTTTTTCTACGACTGCTTTCTGTCCCATTTAAAGTGAGGAATAAATAAGTTCAATTATATTTATTATACACAAATATTGTAAACTTACTTTTGTCACTAATATACTTAATCGGGAGCTTCTTTTATAAATTTTTCCACATCAGTTTTTTCGAAAATCTTCGATTTCTTGGGTACATAACCATCTGAAGGCCGCTTGAGCAATGTTTTTAATAACAAGCATTTAGGTAGTAATACCCACATTATTATTAATTCTGAGAGTCGTTCTTAGTATTGTATAAATTCGTCAAAATAAGGTAATAAAACATTTTCAGAAAACGAATTTACATTTTCATCGATCTTCCAATCCAAGAAGAGAACTTAAGACCGTTGACAGAGCTTTTTTGAAGTTTGTGTTAACAAATCTAAAGTTGTATTATGTTTTGAGGTGCTAATTCTACATTCCTTTCACTTTCAATCATATTAAAATTATTCAAAATTGAAAAACTTAAATGGTTCTGCAATTATAATGACAATGACATTTCAATTTGTTTTAAATTTTACAACACAATAGCATCAAAGACACCTTAAGGAAAACTAACACCTAATATTGCACGCGTTGCTATGCATAGTTGCTAAGAAAACCGTGGAATATGAAATGTAACCCAAAATGTGTTAACTTTAAGTTTGAATCGAAATGATGATTTATTATTGAGGTTGTAGAAAAAAAACATTTAGTTTGAGACGTTTGCAATAAACCATGAATATATTTTTATATTTGTCATATTCGTTTTTGAAATATAACATTGTACAGGGACTCATTATATCACTTATATAAGTATTATATAACATAATATACATTATGTTTTACATAAGACTGTATTATATTAGTAGTTATGTATTATATTTGTCTCTTTTGTTTATTGATATTCATTAGTCTCCCTAAAAACTCTATGTCATGGTTGACTGGTCTTTTTGGATATCTACTTCTTTTACGAATGTTTCTATATGTCAGGCTTTTCGCTTTTCGAATGAGCATTAATATAAATATTAATGACCTCTTGAATTCGCAAAACGAAAGAAATTACAAATTTCATGAAATTATCTTCAAATTATACTCATATTAAGAAATTATCAACTTGATATTTGATAAATTATCCTGTATCTTTATGATCAATACCAAGATTTTTCCTTATTAATTGATGTGGTCGATACTTTGTAAAAATTTATATTCATAAAGAAATAATATTGTTATTAATTGTTATATGTATTTGTTAAGAAACCATGACCCATATTTCGAAGTAGTTGTTCTTTATCAGATGATGACGATACGCTGTTTTGATAATAAAAAGGAAGAATCTAATTATGTTAATCATAAGACAATTACTAATTCCGCTCAGACTTCTGATTTTCTGGAATCTTTACAAATCAATAAATTCAAATCTCTGGTCTTTGTCTAAAAGGTCCCGTATGCCACAAAAATTCTCCTTTACTCAACTTGTTCAGCAATGCAGTACCTGGCAGTGGTTTGGTTTGAATTACTGGAATTAGGGAACAGTACAAATATACGTTTTATAACGACTCTATTTTTAGGTTTTTTACTCTAATTCAAAAATTATATTGAACAAAAAATAAATTTTTGAATCTAGTACTGACAACATGCCGACAGTTCCCGAACAAACAAAAGCGCTTTTGACTTCACAATGCTAATTTCTACTCATTGTAGCACACCGCTGATATAGTGTTCTGGCTTTTAATTGATTAAATCTTGTTGTTATTACAATATATCAATAAATATTTCTGAAATGTCAAACCTTAAAAGTTATCTTGCTTGCTTCATACCATTTTGTACGAATACTATAAAAACAAATCCACAAGAAATGATTTCAAATATTCCATAAGATGTTATACATCAGGTATATTATCAAAATTAGTCTTTATAAACCCTCTATTACACATATTCACACTAAATAATTGCAGCTATTATAAATAATTTTTTCACACATTACATAAAGTGAACAAGGAAAATTCTTTAATAATTTAAAAAATTATCAAACAACTTTCCAAGGAAGCTGGTTATACGTATTCAGCAACGCAAAATCTGCATTCACAATCGAACGGTGAATTATAGAAATTGTCAAGTCACCCCGACTCAAAATCTGCATACAGCTGTTTCGATCTTATTAGATCTCATCAGTGCAGCTTATTTGACTCGGAGTGAATTAACAAATTTCTAATTGTTCCCCAATACAAATCGTGGTCAGTAACACTGGCTGGATAACAATCCAGAGCGCCATCCCACCAAAGATGTATGCAGATTTTAAGTCGGGGTGACTTGACAATTTCTATAATTCACCGTTCGATTGTGAATACAGATTTTGCGTTGCTGAATACGTATAACCAGCTTCCTTGGAAAGTTGTTTGATAATTTTTAAAATTATTAAAGAATTTTCCTTGTTCACTTTATGCAATGTATGAAATTGACCATGGTCGACTAGTATGTTTTTCATGATTTGAATAATTTTTTCCACTAAATTTCGGACTTTTTCTGTCAATTTACAAGTAACTCGTTGACAATGTACTATCGAGAAATTCGTTTAACATTAAGACGTCATAAACATGGCCACCTATCGTGGCGCGTTTGTAGTCACGCTATTCTTTGTAAAATTTTATCAATTTCTAATTGTTTATAAATATTAAAAAAAAAGAGATTTTCTTATCGACAATATATGCTAAACTTTCAAAATACATTAAAAAATTAAAAATTTTCAGAAACGCAATTGCGATTATTTGACAGAGAAGTAGTATCTACTAAGAAACGCCCGTCATGAATTTTCAACAAATACATGTGAAAATTGTTATCAATATTGTTTAAATTTTGTTATAGATTTATATATATATATATATATATATATATATATATATATATATATATATATATATATATATATATATATATATATATTATGTATATGTATATATATATATATATATATATATATATATATATAAATATATATAATATATATATATATATATATATATATATATATATATATATATATATTATATATATATATATATATATATATATATATAAAATATACAGGGTGGTCCCAAATTCGAGGGTGACCATTGGGATCTCGGAACTATAAGAGATACGAAGTCGGTTAAATTATGGCAAAAGTTGCGCAATTTTATGAAGAATAAAATGCCGTTTTCCAAATTGAAAAAATTCCGAATACTTCCGAAACATATTCGGAAAACCGAAATTTTGTAAATGGGTTTTATTTTGTCCTCGCCTTATTTGAAGAGATATTTTAAAATATTTACCACTCTGTTATTGTCACCTTTCTTCCCTTATAATATAGTGCTATTAAATTTCAAATCCGACGTTTCGTTTCGAGATACCATCATCAACTTTATTTTTTTAAATACGGACCTGCGATTTTTTATTACGTTTTTTTGGTAGCTTATTACCACCTTATAATTATTATATATATATACCTCTGGATTATTTTCTCTGGGGATACTTTAAAAAATCGTTTGTACCGTGAAATACCAGATGATATTAATCAATTGCGTCTTAATTTATATCGAGAAATACGATCAATTCCTGCTAGAGTCATTCAGCGGTCGATTTCAAGATTAAGAAGGCTGAGTGCAAAATGCATTGAAGCAGAAGGTATTCAGTTTGAATATCTTTTATAATATTTGTTATATAATTTATTGTTGTTTTGGTTATTGCTGTTTTGTTTAAATAATTTTAAAGCTTGCTAGCGTAAATTAAATTTGTTACATTAGATATTTTTTTATACATTTTTAAAATTTTTTAATTTTTGTGATACGTCATTGCTTTAAGGTGGTAATAAGCTACCAAAAATCGTTATAAAAAATCCAGGTCCGTATTTAAAAAAATAAAGTTGATGATGGTATCTCGGAAACGAAACGTCGGATTTAAAATTTAATAGCACTATATTATAAAGGAAGGAAGGTGACAATAACAAAGTGGTATTTATTTCAAAATATCTCTTCAAATAAGGCGAGGACAAAATAAAACTCATTTTACACAATTTCGGTTTTTTCCGAATATCTTCGGAAGTATTCGGAATTTTTCAAATTTGAAAACGGCATTTTATTGGTCATAAAATTGCGCAACTTTGCCATAATTTAACCGACTTCGTATCTCTTATAGTTTCCGAGATCCCAATGGTCACCCTCGAATTTGGGACACTCCGTATATATATATATATATATATATATATATATATATATATATATATATATATATACAGTGGCGTAGATAGCTTTTTGCGATGGGGGGATATGACTTTGTGTAAAATTCCATAAGTTTTATTTGTTGATAAAAATAATCTTTCATGTAGTAGAAAATCAGCAGAAAAAAATTTTTTGGCTTAACATCGCCTTGACGAACCAAATATTTCTTCCACATTTTCAACTAACGAGAAGACAGGGGTGGCAGTAAAAATTTTCTGATAAAACTTGACAGTTTTGATGAATTTATCAGCTGCTTTGTCAATTTCGTATAAATCATGCTTGACAAACACCGAAAATCTTTTTAATATATGTAGTGTTGTCAAGGAGGCGTCGGTAGCTCAGCAGTGAGGGTATCGCTTGTAAACAGAGGATTGTGGGTTCGAACCCACCTTGCTGTTGAGTGTAGTGTATGTCCGGAATTTAGTGGTTCAAAAATTAATCTGTTGGGTAATGACTTAGATTCAAGCCCATTGGCCGTTCGGAACCGGCGTTTTTGGTCATCTTTTTTAAGCAGTTTCGGAAAAACAAAAGCAAAGTGTTATTCGATTTGTAGCATGTAGATGTTTTTTGAGAAAATGAAAAATTCGCTAGCGAAAATTGTGAAAGTTATAAACAATATACCTACTGAAAAAAAGGGGATTGGTTTTGTGCCAATATGTCAAAAAATAATTGTTATTTTGAAATCTGAAGAAAGATTCAAAAAGAAGAAGAAATTTCCCAAAAGAAAAACTCAACTTCCGGAACTGTAGATTCAATATTCATAATTTTCTCAGAGAGGTAAAAATACTGCTGGGTAAGGGGTAACTTCGTTCGGGGAAGCCACGCCTTTTTAGGAAACTCCAAAATAAACATTATTTGACCATATAAAATATGAATAGTTACTGAATCGGTGAATGAACAATAATCCGGCGATAATAGAAATTTTTCTATAAGTTATGCAATAGTTAATCAACAATTTTTTGTTGCTTGAACATGAAAATTTTGATAACTGTTCAAGTATAGATCTGAGATTTTTTCATTCTTGGAGCTATTAAAGTAAATCCCTATTGAAAAAATAAAAAATTTCAATTTTTCAGTTTTTTACGTAGTTTTGCAAAATCGAAATGAAATTTTTTTCATGAATTTAATGGTCCGTTTTTTATTATCGGAAGCTACATGGAAATGGTCATATTCAATGTTCATCTCCTATTATTTGAACAATTGTTATAAATAAATGTGTTGTTTATAAGAGAATCAGGAAAAAGAAGTTATGATTAGGTGTTTAATTTTGCAACTAAGTAAATAACTAGTAGAAAACTAAAAAATCGAATTTTTTAACGGGGATCTATTCTGAGGTCTGTCGAACCTAGCTCCAAGAAAGGAAAAAAATATCAGATTTATAGTTTAACAGTTGACACACTTGCAATGTTCTTGTTCAAGTAGCAAAAAGCTATTGCATAACTAATGCGCGAAAAATAGCGATAAAAGTTGTTGTCGCTGGATTATGGTTCATTCACTTATCCAGTAAGAACCCGAAATTTTTCATTCCTTAATTTTCATATTTAATATAGTTAAATAATGTTCATCGTTGCGGTGTCCCAAATGGGCGTGACTTTCGCAAGCCAGATTACTTGTTTTCGGCCGTATTTTTAACGCTCTGAGAAAATTATAAATATTTATCCTACAGTTCCGGGAGTTAAAAATTTCTTATAGAAAAGTTCCTCCTCTTTTTGTACCTTTATTTAGATATCAAAATATCTATTGGTTTTGAGGTATTTAAAAAAACAAACTTTCCTTTTTCTTTCAGTAAATTGTTTATCACTTTTACAATTTACCCGAACGGAACTCAATTTTTTTCAAAAACTATCTACTTGCTATTTGCTCATATTCTGTAATTAAATTGACAATCAAATCCAAAATTCAGTCCTATTTTTCAAAGAGCTCATATTTCGATACCTACTCTACAAAATATTCGAAATATGAAATATTGATTGAAAATCCTGAAATGAGCAGAAGTCACGCTCCCCGAATATAAATAGGAATTTAATCGGTCACTAGAACCAAAAACCTTATTTGAAAGAGCTCAAATGGCTGAAATGGAAAATTTTATGTACAAAGGAAGAAGTCAAACAAAACCTCATCGCACTTGTTCTCTTTCTAAATTTCATACTAGCTTACTATTGAACAAAACTGCTTGAGATATAATACTACACCATTAAACAAAAGCTGGAGCACTTTTGTTTAATAGTAAGTATAGTATACAATTTAGAAAGAGAAGTGCGTGGAGATTCTGGCTGGCTTCTTCCTTTCGAAATAAAAATTTTCCATTAGAGCCATTTGAACTTTTTATCACTTTTTTGCTCATAGTGACCGATCAAACATACTAATTCAACATTGAATAAAATATGCTCAAAACTACTAGTTACTTTATAATGTTAAAATTATGTCCATTCCTGATTGGTCGGCCTGTTCGAAGCGCGGAAATTATACAATACTCAATTGTACAGCCATCACACAAATATATCTAGGTGATATTTTTATAATTGCACATACATAGTAGCAGAAAAGGTTCTAGTGCTTAGTAAATTTCATGTAAAGTACTTAAATACGTACATAAATACGAAGAATTTTATTCAGTTCTATTATAATTATCGTAGGCTCATGGGGGGATTGATCCCCTTGATCCCCCCCCCTATCTACGCCACTGTATATATATATATATATATATATATATATATATATATATATATATATATATATGTATATATATATATATATATATATGTTTATATATATATATATATATATATATATATATATATATATATATATATATATATATATATATATATATATATATATATATATATATATATATATATATATATATATATATATATATATATATATATATATAGGCAAAAATAAAAATGCTTTTCGTCTATTTCCACACAATGTATTTAAAATATTTTAAATACATTGTGGAAATAGACGAAAAGCATTTTTATTTCTGTCTATTTGAAATGAATTTCCATAAAATAAATAGTTCATCAATATATATATATATATATATATATATATACATATATATGTATAAGATTTTTTTCTAAATTTAATTTCACCATGATCAGTGAAAAATATTCAGGTATCATGATATAAATGATTTCATCTTAAAATATTTTGTTCAGTACCAGTACAAAATGGCGAAGGTTTCGGTATAATAAACTATTATATTAGAGTCTTGCCACAAGGCAACAGTACCTTTCTCAAGTATTGGACAATAATGAGTAGATATTAGGAAATATTATAAGCATATTGTTTCATTATTTAAGCCTTAAGCCATAAAAGACCTAAATTAATTGGGATTGGATGAAATAATGGCCTTATTCAGTCACACAATTATTTTTCAACCATTTTAACACAAATATAATAAACAAAATAATTATCCAACTAATATCATAATCAGTACATTCGTTTTCTCACTTTCATAATTACAAATTGGATATCACTTTTTGAATTTTTAGATTGTACATATAACATTTATTCAACATCGATAATTGTTATTATTTTCGCATATCCAAATTAACTTTACAATTCCTCAAAAATTAATAACAAACTTCAACATCGATACATCGAGGGAAGACAATACATAATGATATTCCAGAATTTGAACTTCGTCCTTTCTACTCGCGATTAGATTGAAGGGAATTCTAGAAAAATGAATAAGTATTATGGAATGAATCAAAAAAAGAGGAATATATAAATTTATGAGATTCAATTATTATTAATCTTGAAGAATTCCCCTCGGCCCGTTGAAAAAACTTTATTTCGATGTATTGTGTTCTATAAACTTAATTAGACCTTATTATTGCTTCATATAATCATTTCTCTTAAAAATGCATTGGTCGAATCATATTCTTAATTCCAGAAATCTCCTATAATTGCACATTTGCTAGAATTTATGATTGTTTATCGCTACAAATTTAATTCTGTTGAATTTTATAAAATTTACATTTGATGAGAATCTATGTGAACAGCTTATACGTGAAACATTTACCTAAGTCAGATATTCTATAGATACAAGCCGAAATTAAGAAAATATGATGAAAATTTAGCTTTTCATTCCGTTCAGTTATTGAAATTAATGCATATGGATGTGCACAAAAAATAGTACAATTTATACAATTGAGAGGAAAATATTTGTTCATAAGTAAGATTAGACTGATGGATACCTTTAAAATCCATTTTAATTAAAAGATAAATGAAATCATGCATAATGTGTAATGAATTATGTTTCATACTCTCACAAACTTATTACATAGTAATAAATTTTGTGTACATCTTTAAAAAAAAGTGTTTCAAATTCTTTTCTTTTTGAATGACTATTTAATGAAAATCTTTATTTTAAAAATTCACATTTTATGTTATGATAAACTATGAAACTATAATCATCAGTAAATTATATAGAAAAAAAATCTGTATAAATACTAAAGAATTGTCTACAAGGAGCTTTGGAATGAAATTTGTTTCAAAATAGAAATAGGCACATATTTTACCAACAAATATTTGTAAAATTTTAATTTACAAACCATTCATCACAAAACTCAATAACTAATTCTTTTTTTATGTCTTAACTGATACCTTTGTCTAAACTTGAAATAAACTGAAATTTATTCTATGAATTGTAATATAACATCAACAAAATGAAAAGCAAACTTTCTCAAATCAACAGCAATTTTCATTAATCGATATTCATGCGGAACGAAAGTTTTAAAAAAGAATGAAACTTATACTACGCCATTATTTTCTATGGAGAACAACATAACTATTCCATATAAACAATGAAATAGCTTTCCGCCGAATGCCTAAGGTATACGATAAATTATGACATTCATACAAACACCGATAAATGTCAGTTGCAGTGTTTCAAATATGTGGGAAATAGATAGTCATATTATTTTGAATATCTGATAATTACCATAAAATAGATGAAACTAAGAGTGTCAAACTTTTTTGGAAGAAAGAAAAGAAGAGGAATAATCTTGTTTTTATAACATCATGAGAAATGTTTTCTTTTTAGTATTTATTTTGCAGAATATCATAACTTCTTTTACGCTTTGCAACTGGCAGTTCAAAAAATACTAATCGATTAGCAAATTATTAATGCAATTACTTATATATTTAAGTTTAATCTTACGCTATGCAAATAAAAACTTATTAAGTGTTTTTGGCATTCTAATTACTAGAGGGAGGAAAACTGATAACATAATTACCAAATTTTTATATATCACACACTATCACTTTCAATGAAGTCCTTTACACACTCCTATTCACAAAAAATAGCACCATAGTTTCGAATATTTACAAGTAATTTTTTTGGACACACGGTTTATATAGTGTTCAACAGTGAGTGCAATTTAACTTGAAGGATTTGTGGAAATGATGCTTCAACAAGAAACTTTGAAATTATTCTTACTGTTAGTATTAATATAATATACCTACTTATTTATCTTTTCAACAATAACAGCCTATGTATGTTGGAAAACTTTATCAATAAATTAACGTTTTCAAATCCAATTTTTTAACTATGTTGTATTTTGCTATTTTTATATGTGGAAAATCTTTAAAACAACTTTTTATCTGAGGTGATAATTTATCAACAAAAGGAATTTTTTTGAATTTTGTTTGTATATTGGCCTCCTTAGTTGGTGCATCTAAATTGTTGTTGTTATAGATTAATCTCTTGGGTATGTGCCTAGGATAACCATTGTTGACAAATATAATGAACAGCCTTTTCAAATTTGGTTTCCGCTAGTTTTCTTTGTCACAAGACCGCTTCCTGATATGTCATTTATTTACAATATATATATATGTATAATATATATATATATATATATATATATATATATATATATATATATATATATATATATATATATATATATATATATATATATATATATATATATGAACAGTTTTCGAGTTATTAATTTTTTTCGTAAAATTTTGACAGTTGCGTCTTCAACAAAAATAGGATATAACTTCTTTGTTAGTAGGTTTATTGGTGTGCTGTTTGTATTTTTGTAACCTTGAAACATTGTTTTATTCATTCCTTGTCAAAATTTTCCATATTTCTAAATAATTACTTGATAAAATCAAGGGTGAAGTTGGCAAATTTTAAACGTTAATAACTTTCTTATTTCAAATGGAATGCTATGTATATTTTTGCATTATTAAATTTGCTATCAAATTACCTTTTGACTTGTATAACCATTCCCTATACCTAAAGTTAATAATAACAAAGATATTTCACAATTTTATAATAATTTATATATCAATACACCTGAGAAATTGTCTGGGGAGTTATTTTGACGTATCCATGGATACCAATAACAAAAATTATTCAAAATCTAATTGTGTCACATTTTCTAGTATTTGTTCAGTTAATAAAATGGACTTTACGCGACAAGAAATGATAAATTATATGGTTTACTGTATTGGAGATGCGGATCGAAATATTCTGCTAGATAGTAGAATTTATCATCAAAAATATTCTTATTCTTATTCTGATTCAACTACGTTTTGTGATTTTGTTATTAATAAGCATTGATTTCTTTCTGTATAATGTTGAAATGTAATATTTAGAGTAACTGTTGGATACATGTGAATATACTCCTAATGACCAAAATGATAATGTCAAACTTGACATAGCAAATTGACATCAAAATACTACAAACATATGTTGGTTATAAGCAACAATAATTATTGAATATTAACGTCTTAGAATTACTATTTTTTCAATGTCTTTTCGGATATCAGCATTAGGTGCTACAAACCTAATGAACAGAAAAGGTGACACAATTAAATTTTAAACAATTCTTGTAATTGGTATCCATGGATACGTCAAAATAACTCGCTATTCGATTTCTCAGGTGTATTTTTATATAAATTATTACAAAATTGTGAAATATCTTTGTTATTATTAACTTTAGGTATAGGGAATGTTTATACAAATCGAAAGGTAATTTAATAGCAAATTTGATAATGCGAAAATATACATAGCATTCCATTTGAAATAAGAAAGTTATTAACGTTTAAAATTTGCCAACTTCACCCTAGATTTTTTCAAGTTATTAGTTAGAAATATGGAAAATTTTGATAAGGAATAAATAAAACAATGTTTCAAGGTTACAAAAATCCAAACCGCATACCAATAGACCTACTAACAAAGAAGTTATAGCCTATTTTTGTTGAAGACGCAACTGTCAAAATTTGACGAAAAAAATAAATTACTCGAAAACTGTTCATTTTAGGTATAAAGAGTGCTATTACAATTTTATTATAAATTACATAAGAAATTCGAAAATCAAAAGATATACAGAGTATTCCATTTGAAATAACAAAGTTGATATCATTTCCGGCAAAACCGGAAGTGCAATTTTCTTCAAAATAATTTTGAGAAATAGACATAGTCGGATCATATTTGCCCTGAAAATTTCATATCGATATCTTTAATGACAAAAAGATTATGGACCGATTACGTAGCTCTGGGTCACCCTGTATGTATAATATATATATATATATATATATATATATATATATATATATATATATATATATATATATATATATATATATATATATATATATATATATATATATATATATTAAGTGTTTATGCTGTAGTTTTACTTGTTTAACTTTTATTATTATGTATCGTCACGAAATTCATGTCATAGATTAATAGTTTCTGACGTTTTATTTTATAAAGTTCATGAATGCTACAGTAACATTGTCCTTTCAAAAGTTCTGCGAAAGTCCCGAATTTAGTGATGAAATGTTAGCATATTAATAATAGTATCTTAAACAACAAGGTTTGAAAACGACTCTTTGCACATGAGCGAGTCAAATTGAGCGAGCGTGTAAAGAGTCTTTCAAACAAGTTTTGCACGATACTTTTTATATGACCGCAAATAGAAATCATACATAAAATTTCCGCAGAGTCCAACATTTTCTTCTACAAATTTCGGAAACAACAATTTTTTGATGTATCCAATGAACAATACAATGGAGCCGTGGCGGTTTCTATGGAACACAGCTTGAAACATTGCAGAATTTTGACCTTTTGTCAGGAGAGTATTGAACCAGAGATGCGTGCGCAAAGATAACATATCCGATCGTAATAGTTATTTATGTACCAAGTGCGTTATATAGATCCTAACGCCCGATGGGGGGCGTTAGTAACGCACGTGGTGCATACAAGATTTTATTTTTCACGAAAAAATTATTTTATTCTAATGAAAAATCGATTTTGAAATCTGTTCATTGCTCCTATACTTTCCATTTTCCTTCTCATAGTAGGCATTCATTTGTTGATATTTTGACGTTTGTGAATATTTTCGTCATCATATTTAGTGAATGTTATTCCTGCTTCCTTTGTGTAGTCTGTAGAAATAATTTGAAATGAAAATGAATTTACCCAAGAATATCATAGAAAATGCAGCCAAAGCTGCGAATAATTCATTGCCGGAGAAATCCAGAGTCGTATGCGACAAGGATTATGAAGTATTTAATCAATGGCGGTTGCTTCAGTTGTCCTCGTATAATGAGCGGGCGTTATGATCCATAATGCCCGCTCATAACGCCCTAGGGCATAATGAGTGTATTTATGGCAATCTTATCTAAGGTAAAATCAACAAATAATATACAAGTGAAAAATAAAGTGTTTTGTTCACGGCGTGCGCAGGGTACCGCTTTCAGAGCGAGTTTTCCATGTGCAATTTGAATATTTTTTAAGGTAAGGGTTTTCTGGAATGCCTTTTAGGGTTGAGTGGCACATTATTTTAAAGGTGTTTCTTTTCTCTTTTCAAATTTGCGAAAATGTTCTGAAGTGTTGGTTCTAAATAGAATTTTTGTTTATAAGATGTTTAAATTGAAAGGTATACATACTTCCAGATAGTAATCGAATTCATGTTCAACATTTTCCCTAACGTTCTGTAATATTTGATCAAGGATTTCACAACATGCTGCCAATATTCGGTGGTTAATATTTTCTGAAGAATGTTATAAATATCACTTTTCCAGTGACCCCATAAAAAAGCCATTTGGTGTTAAATCTGGAAATTTTCGAGGCCATTCAATGAAATTCTATGAAACATAATATTTTGTAATTTACTCAAGTTAAGTTCATAATTACTATAAATTTCTTCCAAATATACACGTGGAATCATTTTTTACGATATTTACGCATGTCTTTTGTGTTTAATCGTTCCGATATATTCAGACTTGTCTCTACTTCACCTACCAAAAATCGGCACGAACTCCCGGATAACCTTCAATTATCTGTGAATCTCATTATGACTGAATTAATTCAACATGGACAGAATTTGCTAAAACTAAATAAATAATCGATTAATTCATCACAATGAAACTGTGAAATTAAAGGTATTGAGGTTGAGTTCATTTAATTCGAACCTATTTCACGCTAGATTGAGAACTTTGAAATAAGATGTCGCTACTTGTTTTAGAATCTGTGAAATGATTGCGGTCGTATTTCGTTATGGTTATGTATAACAAAAATTATTTTAAAGGTAATGACGAGCTGACTTTTGTAAAAGGAACCGTTATAGTTGCAATATTTTAAAAATTCAACGGCTAATACCAAGTACACCATTTGGTTCTCATAAGTAATAAAGATCCGATTGAAATAGTTTGAGTTGTCATTATTTGAAGTTCTCAAAATAAACTTATTGCCGAATGAATATCCATCGAATAAAAAATTTCCACAAATCCTTGAGAATGAAACATGAAAATATGTCAGTCGAGTCTGAACTAGCAGCAAACAACAAGTTGTGAATTAAAAACTTGTCGTGGTGAATTTGCTGCTAGTTAAGTCTACTCAGAGACTAGAACCGAATTCGGAGCTTCTTCTCCTGTCAACATGCTTCAGATAAGTTTCGGAGTAAATACTTCGGGTACGATCGTCGTACGACCGCCGTCGAATGTCAAATCTATCCAGATCGGAGGGTGGACGGCGGCACAGACTGCAAAATGCACACTGAAGGGTGTTCTTGAACGCTTCCCTGAATTCTCTGTTGAAGTAGGCGTATATCAGAGGGTTTATGGCGGAGTTGATGTACCCGAACCAAAATACCAGAGCTACTATGAAGTGGGGACACTCACACGTGGTACATAAGCTAACGGTAACGTACCATACGAAAAATGGAAGCCAACATACAATGAAAGCCCCCATTATAATGCCTAGTGTACGAGCGGCTTTATGCTCGCGCTTCATTTTGATTATATTTTTGTCTTTTGTGGGCGTTTCTTGATTCATCTCGTGCAAAGTGAGAGTTTTCGAAGAATTTGATAGCATATCGCCATTGGAATTGTTCTGATGGAGCAATAACGCTGTCCCGTGGCGATTATACATTTCCTTCTCTTGTCTATTGGCTTCTTTGAAAATAGCCCAATACATGTATATCATTATTGTACAAGGTATCCAAAACGATATACTACTGCTGAAGACACTATAGGGTTTGTTCACTTTAAATTCACATACATCTGGATGTTTTTCTCGAAATAGTTGGTTATCTTCAGTTGTGTACCAATCTTGGTATATAGGTACCATTATAAACAACGGACAACCCCAAGTTCCGAATAGCATCATGGCTACAACTCTTTTCGTCATGCTTATGTTATATTTCAAAGGTTTTACTATTGCATAGTAACGATCAACGCTTATGCAACATAGATGAAGAATGGACGCAGTAGACAGATACACGTCTATTGAGTTCCAAACGTCGCACATTACATAACTGAAAACCCACCTCTCAAAAAACTGTACACTGAAGTTAAATGTCATCACGAACATGGCTATAAACATATCGGCCAAGGCCAAACTTATCACATAATAATTAGTCAATATTCTGAGTTTTCTATGACGCATTACTGCAACGATGATCAGTAAATTTCCGAATATAGAAATTACAATGATTGAGACCATTATCGAAGCCTTCAGGTAGTGCAGCGCTTGATGTATCCATTCTTCTTCTGAATCCAGCTCTGTAGATATCACTGATGTTGACGTAAAGTTTAAAACGTCCGAAACGTTGTATGGCTGATGACCGCCGGCCATGGATGTTGAATTTATGCTCTGGTTTGTTTCGAATTATTTATCTTCGAAGATGTTGACGTTTCGTTGTCAAACATAGAGCGATGTTGCCACCGTAGAGAACGCATTTTTCATGTTTTTGATGATTTGGTATCAGCGTGGAAAATGACAATGCTCACAGTTAGTACTTCATTTCGCTGAAACGTTTATTCTGAAACAAGAGAAAATGCAATTAGTATCATGGTTATGCTTTTATAACTTGATAAATGTGTTGCATATTTCGCCTAAAATTAATATTTTCGAAGGGGTATGAAATAGAATAATTAAACAGAATATTTATAAAAGCAACTTAAGATAGAAGAGATTCAAAAGAGCGTAGTGTTGATCTGAAAATAACTCAAATAAGGATATATGACAATGAACTCTGATTCCTGTTATTACTTCAAGATAATAACTATAAATTTTGATCAGCTATCTGAAAGGAAGTGAAAAAGACATAAAAAATTGAAGTTTTGAGGTTAATTCGAAAAATGGAATTTTTTTTTCAATATCTCAATCACCAGAAGTAGTTCAAAATTGTGAAGTTTTCCACGAAAATACCTTAAGTTTTTGAAACTTGAGGTTAGAGACAAATCAAATTGTATACAAGCTAATTTTCTTATTTCGATAAATTTATTAAAGTTGAGAAAATACTATTTTAATATTATTTCATGATATTTTTTTTGTTACAATATGAATTAATTATCATCATTTTTGAATCAAGAATATTATTATCCTTGTGTTTCATGAAAACTTTAGTGAAAAAAAGTTGAAATTTCCAAAACATACTGTTTAATAATACTATATTTAACATTGACATAACTGTCAAAGAATCAATTAACTTATAGGGTCACCATGAAGTAACGCATATAACTTAATGTCGTCGTGATGGGAAAATCTCCATTTGGTGCTGTTTCACAGCTAATTTCATCATTCGACCATACTTTTCTGAGGAATTATAGAATGGACCTGCAACTGTTACTGATAAACGATACGTGCAATTGATTTTGCCATTCCACGGCTACACAACAAGTAGTGAGGAATCGAAAACATGATATTTGGAAAGAGCTCCGACTAGTTGGAAAATTGTTAACAGCTGTTTATCAAGATCGTGTTATAAGCATACATTTTGTAAATTCGTGGCCTCCAAGATCACCTGATCTTAACCTGGCGTATGCTGACTGGTATTATTTGAGAGCAGTGGCATTTGAACACCACCGATAATTCTGGAAGAATTAAAAGAATCTATTATAGATAAATTGATGCAATTCAACTAGACACGCTGAGTAAAGCTGTATTATATATGAATGATTGTATAACAGCAAAATGGACGAACAACTGCATTAACTAATGCTGAACTTAAGAAAATCCATTATTAAGGTAATATTTCAGTCACATCCTCTTGTTAAGTTCATTTGTTAAAAATACATAATAAACCGAAATATAACCTTCACTTTATGACAACTTGTATATATCAAGGTTCGTTCATAATTTATGAAAATTTATAGGTTGTTTGTTGAAGTTTAATATTAACTGATCAATTCTTTGGAGCCTGTTGACACTTTCGACATGCACAGCTGATACATTGTATGTGTAAGTTCAGTCGCTGTAGTTTTAGCGCAATGCAGCACTTGGGATAATTTAGTAGAGGTATTCGTTTTCGAATTGAACATTTCGCTGTTTGTATATTTACCGCAAACCAATCCCTATATGTGGTATTTGCAGTTATTTTGCGTTCGTATGTTATGGTTCGATGAATTATGCAGGGCAATTCACGAATGGAAGTATACGTTATGATGCAAGATATGCAATTAATGTTTTAACGAGAGAATTGAAAGGAAAGATGAATTGAAAAATGCTAACAACTAACAACGTGAGGGTTACCGTAAGACCTGATTTTCTTAAATTGAAATTCTATATGTATATATATGTTAACGGTATCCCTATACACCCCCTTTACGCTGCCCATCATTTGTTACGTCAGGACGGACGAGTGGTACAAGCAGTCATGCGCCTTACCAATGCAGCAAGAGGAAACTACTGCGCACGAGAGAACAGTCAAGAAGACGAAGTCATCGAGTATGCTTGAACGTATGAACAAGTTTTTAACGTATGGAGCAATAAACGGAATTGGTCTAAATAGTTATTGTTATTTGTGCAAATCAACCCCGGAATTTAACATATATATATATATATATATATATATATATATATATATATATATATATATATATATATATATATATATATATATATATATATATATATATACAGGGTGATTCACGGTGGATGGCACATTAGACGTTTCTGGTGAACCATAGGACGCATCACTTTGAAAATTTAATGGAGGGCATAGTCGGTCATTCTCTATTCAACTAAAATATTTTTGGTAATGCGGTGTTGCCACTTCTATTAGAAAGTAGTAGCAACTTTGATTTTTCAAGTGGAACACTCTGTATATATTATTATTTTTAGAATCTCCAATAATTTTCCAATAACTTTTCATGATATTTCTCTAAACCTATCTGTTACCGTTTTCGAAATAAAAATTATTTTCATTTTTTTTCTTCGGAAATCAAGACGTATTAAAACGCTGATATTTTGGAATTGAGAAGTAATGTGATATCGAAATTTGGGTTGGAGTTTGGTGATAATTGGGGACTTCCTATACTTCAGCCCAATCTGCGTTACTTAAGTAAAAAAATTCAGTTATTTTGTTTGCTTGAAAAAGTGACTGGAAGTTGATTATTTCAAATGGAATGCCCTGTATATTATTAAAAATTGCTTTTTATCTATGTATCATACCTATACCTAACTAGTCAGGTTTCTGACTTATGAGTATTTATTTGTGAAAATGTACCTTGTGCATGATGTCCCCATTCGGTATTTGGTAAGCATGCCATGATCACTATTTGACTGTAACGTTGTGACAATCTGTTAATAATATCAATATTTTTGACATCTCAGAAGTTGCAAAGACCTTCAAAAACGATGGAAAAAAATTATTCAAACGAATTGATGATGAATTTGTTTATTATTTTTGGACAGTTTGATAAAATTATCAGCAGAACATGTAAAAGTTCGATAAAATGTATCCGAATATACCGCCAATATACCTTAAGAAATTTATATGAATTCAGAACAATTTCATTGCGTATGGATAAACTTTAAAAAAGCACCAAGAGACTTGATAGTGGAAATATTGATATAAATAATTATGAAAAAGGAAAACGATTATGTGGAATGTTTCACAATATGTTCGAATCGCTGGCCGTTCACTTTCAAGCACTTCAAAATGCGGGCGTTGACTGATTTCGATGTGGCAGATCTTACTTCATTCGGATCCAAACCTTCAAATGTTTGGGTAATACTTTGTAATTCTCTTCAACGCACGTAAAAAATAATTAACAAATTCATAAGAACTTCGTTTGAATAGTTTTGTTCCATCGTTTTTGAAGGTATTTGCAACTTCTGAGATGTCAAAAATAGCGATATTATTAGTAGATTGTCACAACGTTACTGTCAAATAGTGATCATGGCATGCTTACCAAATACCGAATGGGGACACCATGTACAAGGAACATTTTCACAAATAAATGCTAATAAGTCCGAAACCTGACTAGTTAGGTATAGGTATGATACATAGATAAAAAGCAAATTCCAGCAGCTTTCCGAATTTTCAATAATATACAGGGCATTCTATTTGAAATAATCAACTTTCAGTCACTTTTTCAAGCAAACAAAATAACTGAATTTTTTTACCACCTTGTATTGAAGTAACGTAGATAAGGCTGAATTGTAGGAAGTCCCCAAGTATCACCAAACTCCAACCCAAACTTTGATATCACATTATTTCTCAACTCAAAGATATCAGCGTTTCAATAGGTATTGATTTCCGAAGAAAAAAATGAAAATAATTTTTATTTCGAAAACGGTAACAGATAGGTATAGCGAAATATCATGAAGAGTTATTGGGAAATTGTTGGAGATTCTAAAAATAATAATATATACAGGGTATTCCATTTGAAAAATCAAAGTTGCTACTACTTTCTAATAGAAGTGGCAACACCGCATTACCGAAAATATTTAAGTTGGGTAGAGAATGTCCGACTATGCCCTCCATTAAATTTTCAAAGTGATCCGTCGTATGAATCACCAGAAACGTCTAATGTGCCATCCACCGTGAATCACCCTGTATATATTAACAAAAAGTTTGCATGATATGGAAATCTCTTTTAATATCATTGTTAGAAAATTCTATTGCTGACATTATTTTAAAAGTTTATTTAGAAAAGTTTAATTTGAAAACAAAATTTAAAAAATGTCAATGAAGAGTTTTGTGCACGAAGAATAAAAGTTTAGCGATGGAAGGAAGACATGTGTATATTTAGGGATTTAGTGATTGATAATTCAAGTTTTTGAACGTTTTTATAGTTTGATTTTTACTTATGCTCAATGCATAAGTAAATTAGGATTACCCTTCAAGGTAACACTATTACTCAAGTTTGTAAACTTACAGATTTGTATCCCTTGATTGTTAAGGATTAATTAGTTCAATAAGTAATATCTTGTCATCAAATCATACTCATTGTTATTATGGTCATTACATACAGAGTGAAACTTCTAATTTGCACCAAAAAACTAGTCAAAATTTGAACCATTATCAACAAACATCGATATAATAGTTCGAATAATAATTCGACTTAATTTCACATTGAAATATTACTATAGTAATATAAGGGAAGCACCTGAGGTGAATATGAGATAATATTACTCTTTATGAGGCTAAAACTATGAGAAAATGGATTGTTTGTTGTGTTTGCGTAGGTTTCGCAGTGATTTCAAATCTGAATATACTTCTTAAATATTGTCGAAAATAAGAGTAGTTTACTCTTACATAAATACATATAATTTTGGTTTTCAACACTAAGAATTACTTTTAAAAAAAGCAATTTATTCGATGTGAAGTTTACAAGATGGAAGTTACTTAATTAACTTTATGGTTCTATGTTAGTGAGGGCTTATATAGGCTAGCAGCGATGAATCAGCACAAGGTTACGATTGACGTCATTAAAATGGATAAGCTGTACTTTGACTACATAACTCCTCCCCATTTAAAGAATGTTCGTTACCCTTAATTTTAAGGTGACGAATCTTCAAGAAAAATCTATAAAAAATTATAAGCACTACAAGAATAATAAAAATTACAAATACTATTGTTATAAAGCTTATAGTTGTAGGATGTGGAGCCCATTGGTATAGGTCGTCCAGTTTGGGGATGTCTTCTTCTTGGATATTTTTCCAATTTGTTGTATAGGTCCAATTCGCTTCCAATGGCGCAAGATAGACCTGAGCAGGTGTGTTGAAAACTTTTCTGGGGTATATTCTCTTGAATCCATCAGTAGCTATACATTCTGAAGTGATCTGAGACAATTTAGGGATTCTATGCGATAATGAACACGCATTCTTCGTGTATCATTTCATTGTCAATGGAAATGATATTTCCATTTTCCATTTCGAATAAATCTTCTGGAGGCTCAACCGAACTGCGATTGCAATGTTCTCGTAGGGTTTTCTGAATCTTCGGACACATTCAAGGGTTTTCTTCAGATATTTTTGTTTAAAGATGTAGAAGTCTTCGACTTGTTGAATGACCTCGGTATTCCATACAATGTTTTCGTTGCGTGTTAACCCATAGGAATTAAGGTTAGGAATTCTTGTATTGTGGAAAGGTACGTTATATTATAATCAGGTCATATTTATAATAATTAAAGATTGGGATGGTTATGTTAAATAATATTGAAACCCTTAATAAAAACCTTTGTTGCGCAGACAGCATAATAGTCTGTTAGATGAGAGAATGGTAAAAAGAGGCAGAATATTTTCCTGCTTAAGGTGCAAACGTGCATAATTAATGGCATTTTCAATTTCCGATAATATTATTGCTATCTCGTATGAATGGAGAATTATTAGATTAAGTTTTAAACTTAAATCGTTAGCTACTTTTAAATGTTTCGTTTTTTAATTCAAAAAATGAAGGATACAGGGGTCGTCTGAAAATTAGGTAAGTATAATTAGTGTCTTCTTTGTTTTATTCGATTTCTATGATAGAAATGTTTGCTTTGAGGATTCCTGATCCTGATGCCTGTAATAATGTTCCTAGATATTTTCTTGTAAGGTTTTTTGAATTTGGATTGACATTTTTGTTTTAAATGAACAGCTTCATTTTTATGAAAGTCTTTTTGACTTCGTCGCTTTTCAATTAATTTTCCAATATTTGCTGCGTTTTTGTCTGTGGCAGTATTAATTACTTGCAATATATTTTTCAAGATTTTACGATTTGTCTGTACATGATTTGAAACTGAAACTGTTTCATGCGATGTTTTATCTGAAGGAATAGTTACATCTGAATCTAGGTCATTTGTTTTTATGTTTGGAGATAACGAATTAATTAATCTCTTCTTTTAAGATATTAATTTCGCTGGAGACAATCGACTGGTCTATATTATATTCAATGTTACTATTTCGAGATGTTGATTCATCATCGCTCATCTTAAGTGCTTCCTTTCGTTTATTGTTGTCCTTCGAAGATAAGGATTCATCTTCATCTATTTTTAATCGGGACATGTAGTCCGTATCATTGCACGTACTTGGTTTGAATTTCATCTCGTAATTACATTCCTCATCATTTATTTGATTTTGTTTCCGTTCAATTTTTTCAGGATGTTTTTCCGGATATTCATCAATTTTGGAATGAATTGGAATCTCATTTTTTGTTCTAATATTATGATTAATTTTCGATTTGAAATTAAGTGGTTGTCCTTGTAGCTGAAAAGCTTTATCCGTAGTATTTAGTGAATCTAAGTTAACGGTATTTCTGAGGCACTTATCTGAAAATTTTCATGTTGAATTCAGTATTTTTCTCACTTTTATTTTCATCGTTGTTCTCTATATCGAAATTAGTAATTTCTTCCGATATATAATTAGGAGCTATTTGTCTTGAATTTTGAAAGTTATTATAATCTTGCGCATTTCTATTATATGACGCATAGTGGGGTAATTGATTCCTATATTGCACTTGTCTTTGTTGTGCTATTGGGTTAGCTGTTGTCGTAGACATAGGGGATAGTCTATATTTTGGTATATAATTACTATTAGGTTTAAACACATTTGTTTTTGATATTTCTGACCTATTATTTCCGAAAACTTGTCTGTTAGTGGGAAATTGTCTTTGCGTAATTATTTTAGGTTGTACATTAATTGGTCGAGAAGGAAATACCTTTTGTTGGCTATCATTCGTATGCTTCCAAGTTCGCATTAAATCTAACTGAGATTTTTGGGAAATATAATTTTCGACCATTGTAATAGCTAAATCGAATGTTATATTCGGTGTCGTTAGTAAGGAGGTTTGCAATTCTATTGCAACATTACTGATTAAAACATTTTTGGCTAAGTCCGAGACCAATTGTTTGTGTAACCATCAATGCAGCATCTAATGTAGGTTCCGCATCTATTCTGTAATTAATTCTAATTTTATGAGTTTTGATTTCTTCAATGAAATCTAAAATATCTTGATTTGGTTTTCTGCGTAAGAATTGTAATTTATTCTTTAATACATCTAAATTCGCATGATCACCAAATTTCTGCAATAAAAAATGTCTAAATGCGTGCCATGTATTTGGTACGTTAGAGGAACGATATTCCGCGTTCGCTTTAGCTATTAATTTACTTTTAATAACTGCAACGCAATACGTCTTTACGATTGCTTCCGTCGCTGAGAATTGTGCGATATATTCTTCGCAAGCACTTAAAAATGAATTTAACTCGGCTTGTATACCGGAAAATTTCGGTAATAATGCTCCAAATTCACGAGCTAACATTAAATTATGGTTCTCTGCCATAATAATTATTTTATTTGATTTAGTTCGTCGTTGAGAATCTAAATTAAAATTTTCGATTGATTCTATTAGGGAATCAATATTGAAAAATTTTCAATTTTATGAAAAATTTCGTTGGGAAAATATTTATTATATTTTTAACCCTTGACTTAATATAAAATGGCCTGCTATAACGGTGAGCTATAGGGAGTCTAGGTTTTGGGGCTGGAAACCGTAGGAAAAACAGGAAGATAATTAACACTTGCAACTTACATTGATTGTTTCTTCCAAGGTGGAGTCGTCGGCGCTACCCTTGCTTTGCACCCTGTTTGAATTATTGTCTGGTCAGTAGAACTCGGGACTGGTAATATCAAATTCGCAATCACTATGAGATAAAACTGAGCTTGTGTTGTAGTTCGGATTGTGCTCAATAATTAAAATTCACTTAAACTTTTCTTCTTACTTTTTAAGTTAACGCATTGATTAATCTTCTTACAAGATTCGGAAGATTTATCTTGTTTGTTGAACTTATTTTATTCGGAAGGGTTTAATGCAACAATCCCATCCTCGTCGCCAATTTTGGTTTTCAACACTAAGAATTACTTTTTAAAAACAACAATTTATTCGATGTGAAGTTTACAAGATGGAAGTTACTTAATTAACTTTATGGTTCTATGTTAGTGAGGGCTTATATAGGCTAGCAGCGATGAATCAGCACAAGGTTACGATTGACGTCATTAAAATGGATAAGCTGTACTTTGACTACATAACTATATACAAATATGTGAAAATGATTAACAAAATTTAAAAAAATAAATTAAATAAAAAACTTGGGTTTCCTGGTTGGAACGAAGTTTCTTTCTTTGTATATTAAGTATGAACGAAATCAACAACGTTATGTATTTAACTAAATACGAAAGAGAGAAGTTATGTTTATTATGATGCGCACGGCTTGCTAAACACATACTAATATACGACTACAGCAGACGTGCAAGCCTAGAAAAAGTGTAACGACGTTCGGAATCTTACATTTTTTTGGGTTTAAATCTCTATTGCTAAGTGTCTGAAGTGTTACGTGCTGTACGGATCTTCATTCCAATAAAGAAATATAATACTTGCAAACCTTATTTTATGATACAATAATCACCATTGATAAGTAGAAAGATTCTTCGGTTTTTATTCGATATGTCTTAAGTGAACAAAATATAGAAAAAATCATATTACATTCTCCCATCTGCAAAAAAAAAAGAAAATGTAATCTATCGTTACTATGAAATTTTCATAAATCCTATTCTTTTTATATTATAACCATGTTTCGCTCTTCCAGAAGCACATTTATTGGGTACGGTTTCTGACATCTGAGACAATGATAAATTCGATTTACACGTGGAAAATTTCTCATAGCGCCCTAAACTCTAACAGCATTATGCTTTCAGTTTGGACTAACGAAATATCGAACGTCAAACAGAGTCTCGGCCTTTTGGTGCAGTTTGAGGTCGGAGAAGTACTAAAGAATATACAATTTCACATAATTGGAAACTCGATTTGAAATGGAGCACACCATTTCTGTGAGAAAAGGAATAAAAATGTCTTGTCTGGCCAATAATATGATATTATAATTCACTTGAAAGAAGTTTTATAATTTTATTATAACAATATCTTTAAACTTTTTGTTAAAATACACATCCAATGGCTTCAGAAACAAGTAATTAAACTTCAGTGTTCTTTTATTCTGTTTTTTTCTTTTTATTTGGCAACCACTACTATAATTTGTAATAGCGCAGTTTCTATTAGTCAAATATCATTTCTTTCATTATTTTCATTCGCTGCATGATTTTATCAATTTTTAAAAAACACACATCGGTTTATATAGAAATATTTCTCAATCAATCTGAACAACTATTTGAGATAACTAGGAGAGCAGACAAATGAATTTGATGTTGTTTAATAAGAAATTTTCATGAGTGAATTCTAGTACAGAATGAATTTTACTATAGAATACTCTACATTCGTGAGATATATAATAAATAACATGACATTATAATTTTTGAATATCTTATTGTTCCATTGAAATAAAACTTCATATTTGAAACAGAGCGTTATGACAATGAACAATTTGAGTTAGTAACAGTTTTTCCAAACAAAAACCAGCAACTCAAGTTGCTAATTTCTTTTTGTGTTATTCAGATGTATCAAAAAATTTCATAGTAGGTAGATTTATATAATAATATACCTTTAGTCTAAAACACTCTCAAATCCAAATAGTCTAATGATTTTCGCTAAAATATATAGTTTAGTTTCAAAGATATTAAATTCAGCAAAGTATATTTCAAACGCTACTTCGGATTATATTAAAACGCTTCTGTTCAATAGGCTCAATGAAAACTCACTTTTTATACCCTAATTCTTCTAAAATTGAGCACTCACTATATTTAAATTACGTTTTAAAAGTTAAGTTGACGGAATTTTCAAAATTTCACACTGAAAATCCCAGCTAGATTTTCTCTAATGCCCAATGGGCATATAGTCTCATGACTCTATTTCTATAAATTAAATACTTCTTTCGATAGACTAGATTTAATCCAAAAATTGGCAAATGATCGAATATACACATGTCCGCCATGTTTCTGAAAATAATATTCTGGCACAATTTCTATTCCTATTTATACAGACGCCGCATGCAATACATAAATGTTTGATGTCACAGCAAGAACACTTGCAGTAGGTTTATTTTTATAATAGTTTATCCAAAATTATCATTACCCTCCATGATGAATTGGAAGAATTAATTGTAACAGCTGCAACGAATGTCCCTGATATCAGATAAAATTTTAATCTTCGCAAATACGAGCTTTGATCTCGCTAAAATTAGGTGTAATGAAAGGGGGGACATCTCGTTCGGCCAGGGTTATACTGAATGTTTTTTTTTGATGTTTGGCGTTTCATATCAAGTTCAAAATATGAATTCTACGTATTTGACGAATGAAAACAACTTTACATGATATAGGTCAGATTATTTTTCCGAAAATATGAAACTGGGTAAATAATCTATGACAATAATGATATATTATGATCATTTTCGTATTAAAGGCAGAGTAATAGAGCAGAAAATGAGTGATTTTGTGACAAAAATAGTTTTGCTGGTAGTCTAAGGTAACTCGACTGCTTTCAAACATCAATTAACACCTCACACTCTAATATAAAATTCACTTTAGAGATGGAAAAGATAACTCAATTAACTATTTGGATTTGAAAATAACAAAAATGGATAACAAACATAATTTCTCAATTTTACCATTACACACTGATACGTCATCCATAGTACTTTCCTACATCCATTCTAACACAAAATGGAAGATTTCAATAGTACCTATGGTACATCGTTTAGGAAATATTCCGCTTTCAAACATCAATTTTAACATCGAGAAAGAGATAGTTAAACAAAAAGCCGTAAATAATAATTATAATCCCATAATAACAGATAATATGATGGATAAAAAGTTTTGCGAAAATGCGATAAGCTAGTAGTAGTGTACCAAAAATAATATCAAATATAAAAGCCTCTTTTTCATGGGAAATTCAAGTAAAAAACTTAAATAATTTTTATCTAACCACAACATCAACACTGCTTACCGTACCGGAAATAGCTTAGGAAATCATATGAAAAATAATAAATCAAAAGTTCACATAGGAGACTATAAAATTAATTTTGGTTATTATGATAATTTTTACATTGGTAGAACTTTCAAAAATTTTCAGACCAAAATTTCCGAACACAAACATAGCTTTGTTAATCAAAAGTCGGATTCACATTATGCAAACCATCCAATCATACAAAATCACACATTCAATTTTGACTTTAATAGTTATTTATGTACCAAGTGCGTTATATAGGATCCAGTTACGCACGTGGTGCATTTTTATTTTTCACGTAACAATTATTTTATTATAATGAAAAATCGATTTTAAAATCGGTTCATTGCTCCTATACTTTCCATTTTCCTTCTCATAGTAGTCTATAGTTATATTGTGACGTTTGTGAATATTTTTGTCATCATATATAGTGAATGTCATTGCTGCTTTCTTTGTGTAGTCTTATAGAAATAATGGAAATGAGAATGAATTTACCCAAGAATATCATAGAAAATGCAGCCAAAGCTGCGAATAATTCACTGCCGGAGAAATCCAGATTCGTATACGACAAGGATTCATTTCTCCTCGTACAATGAGCGGGCGTTATGATCTGTAATGCCCGCTCATAACGCTCTGGAGCATAATGAGTGTATTTATAGCAACCGTATCTAAGGTGAAATATAATAATATACAAGTGAATATTAAATGCTGAAAGCAAGGGAATTAAACTTAATTTTCTTGAATCAATAAAGATTAATAAATACAAACATTCAGGTCTCTTATTGAATAGCCAAATTGTTCATACTACAAGCCCCCTTCTGAATCTTTTCAAAATTACCGAACTATCTGACTAGCAGTTTAGAAAGGGTTTTTCCTATTTTAATAATTATTTTTAACCATCCATCTATTTACCTTTTCTATTCAATTTGTCATCTATTTATTTCTTGTATTCGATATAACGGAGAAATATATTTAGTTTGCATTTAGCACCTGAAGAAGGTGAAGTTTTACCGAAACGTGAGTCATGCGTTATTTATTCAATAAATATGTAAATTGTTTCTATAAACCATTGTTTTAACAAAAAATAGTAGCTGGTAACCGCTTGTGCCATTACACGATAAACGGTACGTACTTATATTCTGCCATGTTGTGGACACGCATCTATAATTTATTTTTTATAAATATTTAATATAGCAATTCGCAACCTGTGAGGCGCCACTCCAGGGGGCTAGAGCACACTAAAATGGTGGATCGAGCATATCAAAGAGAAACTATTATTTAAAAAAACTAATTAACTGACTACAAGGAAAGTACACACACAAAGAAAGAATACTTTTGTTTCTGTTTTTTTTAGGCCGTAGTATGTCCAAGAGAAACTGTTATTTCAAAAATCGATTAACTGACTGAAAGGAAAGTATACACACACAAAACAAAATACATTTTTTTCAGTTCGTAGTCTAGGTTTATAGCCGAAAAACTCAAAATACATTATTCTTGTTTATATTTGATTGTATGAGGGGGTGGGGCGATACAAATTATAATGGCAAATTGGGCCGCGAATGCTGAAAGAATTGAAAAAAATGAAACAATGTCGATACTGTAAACATACGAAGTAAATGAGCTACGAACCGACTCGATCGGATTATTATTAACAGAGAAGAACTGGAAAATGCTAAAAATTATAGTTTTTTCAAAAATCCAGAACTACTACATTTTTGAAGATGAAACGCAGGTTCTCCAAGTAGTCCGAGAGCTGGCGAACAATTTAGGGTAGGTTCTTGAGGCATTATGAAAATTTTTGTTATAGTCCTTGAAAGAACCCTTAATAATAAAATTGCGGTCTGGATGCAGGGTAGCGCCCCTTACTTTGTTCAAAAAAATATTTTTGAGACATTTTGAAATTTTTATATCTTCAAGTTAGATATTTAAGAAATTTTAAAATAAGGGCGATTTTATGACGTTCAACAAGAGAAATTGTTAAAAATTTTCAACTTTAATAAAACACCAAATTTTTAAAAAACGTATCTCGGGAACTATTGAGTCAGCAGAGACAAAAAGAATTTCAAAATTTAGGAAATTCTATCTTGTTTAAAAACAATCATGGTAATAGTCAAAAAAAGTGCCAAAAAATGCAGTCTTTGATCTGGAAAACTAATTCTGGTTGATATTCAGACAAATCTCATTGATCTGGATTTTTAGCAGGTTTTCACATAACATCGGTGATAGTCTCGTTACATGTGAGAAAATAAAAGGAATGAACACCTTATACTGTTTTTCCTCTGATTGCTCTTTTTGTAAATATTAATTAATTTAATGAATGAAATGCATTTTCCAGAGAAAAGATTGATATCGAAACCTGTCTATTCTACCTATAAAATAAAAATCTAAATTACTTCCTCAGCGTCCTACCTTCAGTAGTTTTTAACGATATACTAACCAAACATCATTATCGTCTGATATCGAGGGAGCCACAAAACAAACCCAACAATTTCATATCAACACATCAGTTACAGACGATCAAATAATTACAAAATTAATGATTCCAAGGGGTTCTGCCTTTCTCATTGACTGAACTGATTGATTAGAAATTGGAGCTTTATAATATGTTAGTCATTCAAGACATAAAGTTTATGGCTGTTGAATAATATATAGAGAGGTTGTGATAATGTTAGCGTCTATTAACTACCTCAGTTCAACTCGAGTTCATGCGAGATCTTCCATCTTTCCCTGCCTTAACTTTTTTATTATCGAGGTTAATTGACAGGCTGGAGCCACAAGATAAGAATGCGCTATTTTACGAAATATCAATACCGGCTCAATACCACATTTTCTTCATAAGGGAAATATATAGACAAGAAAGTAGGAAAATAACTCACACCAAGTTCATCTTAAACTTATGTAGTGCTTTATCAATGCGCTCATTTTCACTTTGAAAATCTGCTTATTAAAATGGGTGCGATTAGCAAAGTTGGAGTTAGGACCAAGATAGTTTTTCGTTTCATGAATTTTTATGATGGTTGGCACCAAAAACTCAATTTCATATATATATATATATATATATATATATATATATATATATATATATATATATATATATATATTCATATGCGCTTATGTATTTTGGCGTTGTTTACACGATAAGAGATTGAGTAGGTAATTTTGTATGATATCTTGAAAAGTTTTGGTTTTGGTTCGAATTGGTTGGGGAGTTGACCACCGGGGAAAGAAATAAATCTTGTTTATACGATGAAGGGCGATATTTTGAAACAATAGGGTTGAAAGTTTGTGAATAAGTAGTTTCTTATGTTATCTTGAAAGGAATTGGTTTTGGTTCGAATTGGTTGGGGGGTTGATCCCCCTGAGGGAAAATAAATCTCTTTTTCACCACAGAAGGCGCAATTTTGTAGCAATAGGGTTGAAAATTTATAACTAAGTAGTTTTGTATCATATCTTGAATTGGTTGGGGGTTGACCCCTTGGAGGAGTAAATAAATCTTGTTTACACGATAAAGGGTGTAATTTTGGAGCAATAAGATTGAAAGTTTGTGAGTAGGTAGTTTCGTATGACATATTGAATGGGATTGGTTTTGGTACGAATTGCTTGAGGGGTTAACCCACCAGGAGAAGAAATAAATCTTGTTTACACGATAGAAGGCGCAATTCTGGTACCATACGATTGAAAATTTGTATGTAGGTAGTTTCATATAGTATCTTGGATGGTATTTATTTCGATATAAATTGGTTGGGGGTTGACCCCCCGGAGGAGGAAATAACTATTGTTTAAACGACAGAGGGCACAATTTATGTTTCTTGGATTTGAAACAAAAGTCATAATTGAATGAATAAATTTTCCAAACTGGATACGTTTTGAAAACCTTCGTTTCTAATGCAGCTCGCTGCGATAGAGTTTTCATTTTTTAATTCGTACCTCATTTACTTCGCAGGCATTGTCGAATAATTAGTTTTTAGTCTATTATATCTACCTACTAGATATTTCTGACTGTCAGAAAGGAAACGTCAAATTGCATATTTATATGGAAATGTATTGTCGAGTAAGATCAGTAAGAGGCTACTTGTGAGTTCTAATTACTGAGGTGAAGAGCTGAATAGGTACTTGAATATTTTGATTTGTAAAAATTATAGGTAATTTGATTTTAAACCCTCGATTTTCCTAATAAATATTCTAAAATCTGTCCTGAAATTGTATATTTTTGAAAATCACGCGTAAATAGCAAACCGAATTGAAAAGTAGAAAATAATTTACTTCATAAAAAAACATTTGTTGTGTTTGAGGAAAAATAGTTGAAACCAACAAAGGAACGTACCTTAACAAAAACTCAATCCACGTACCACATTTCAACCCTCTATTGGAAAAAACAATTCGGGAAGTAGTCCACTCAAAATAGGAAAATCAGAGGAACTAAAAATACTAGTTCCATTTTTTTCAGAAATGTGTAGGAAGGGGTTCCCTGAACAAGGGAAAATAAAGTCCCTTCAAATCCCGGTGCCGCTAGAGGAAGGAGGGGGGTTTAAATGTTCCATTTTTCAGTTTTTCGCTTATAACTTGAAAACGGTGCGTTGCAGTGAAGAAGTTTTTCAGTACAAAATGAAAGCTTATTAAATTTGCTACAAATTTGGTCATATACATTTTTTCGGAGAACTGAACCGTTTTCGTGCCACCGGCTCCGTTATGGTGGGTATTTAAAAAAAAAATTTCACTCATGTTTTTCGTTTATTATTGTCTTTTAGATACTCACTCGTTAATTCTAGCGGAGAACCGTCTATATAAATATACTTCTACCACTAGAATATATATCCAACGTTAATTTATAATAAACGCATAGCAATTTACAGCACTTTTAAGAATTCAAAGAAAAATCTTGATTTCCCAATTAAAATAAATAATAGTTTTCATCCATTTGATGGCTCCATTTCTCTATATATTTGGTTCACACAAATGTATAAGATCTTATATATTATATAGTTATTCATCTATAGAATATATTTTGTAAATATATGTTTGTAAAAGTGGTGTGGTACAGGTAAATGAAATCTCTAAGGCCAAATTCAAAAGAATTCAATTTTATGGTACAAAGAAATATTGAAATAGACACAAGTAAAATGGAATTATTATTATTATTATGTTTTGATGATTATTGAGTAGTCTCGTCGACAATATCCTCGTCGATAAGACAAGAGGACAGACCGGCAGTTTAGGCAGTCACTTTCACATCCACAAACAGAGATGCCTGCCTTCCTACAACCACATCTGTTATTGCATCCCGGCAAAATATTGCATTCGAAATGTGATCTGGCGCAGGAGGTTCGGAGGATTTGATGGGAGTGAGGATTCCATGTTCATCCCTATCCCAACCCCATAATTGTGGGTCGATGGTGGTATTACCCAGCCAAATTTGGGTTTGAAGGAATACTCTATGAGCGTGCTGTGCAGCAGCTGATTTTGTTGGTGGCAGAGAAGCCAAATTGACTTTCACCTTCCTTGACAATTTAACAAAGCAGCTGTAGCGGTGTTCAGTTGAATGATCTTGGTTGTAGAGGATAAGTAACATGGCTTCTCCTGCTTAGGCCACTTGCTATTTGGTGGATGAAGGACTGCTTTATACCACATACACCGACACTTGCTGTCTAATCTCGTATATTAGCCATCTCGGAAGAATTTTATATGATACGTATTCTCCGACCTCCCGCAAATTAATATTTTTTACTCTCAAATTTGTTTTCAATTTGGTGGTCGCTAACAGTTATTTAGTGAAACCTCGATAAAATATCATGAAAATCATATTATATTGTTTTTGACATGCCGTAATATTGTATTGTTATTTTACTGTGATTCAGAACGTGTTAGAAGCTGTTCGGATGCAGAGAATTTAATACTGTACAAGTTTCGTTGTGACGATTTTCCCCTAAATGAACCAGTGAAGATCTGAAAGACAAAAATATACAAAAAAAGAAGAGTTAAAAACAATTTTTTCAAAAAAAATTACCACCTTTCCTGAGCTAGTATCATGTTCAGTTTTTCAAAAAAATGTAAGTTACCAAACCTGTAAAAAATTTAATGAATGATCAACGCTTCAGCTGCTTCGTTGAATCGTCATAAAGGTGAAAGCCAGTTTGGCTTCTCTGCCAACAACCGATGCAGCTGCTGAACAGCATGCTCATAGGGTGTTCCTTCAAACCCAAATTTGGCTAGGTGATACCACCATCTTCCCAGAAATATGGGATTGGGTTAGGGATGAACATGGAATCCTGACTCCCATCAAATTTTCCTAATCTCCTGCTCCAAACCACATTTCAAATTCAAAATTTGGCCGCTATGCTACGGGCTGCAATAAGAGGTGTGGTTGTAGGAAGGCAGACATATATTCTATAGACATATGATTATATAATATATAATATCTTATACATTTGTATGAACTTGATATATAAACATATGTAGAGAAATGGAGCCATCAAATGGATCCAAACTGTTATTTAGTTTAATTGGGAAATCAAGATATTTCGTTGAAATCTTAAAAGTGCTGTAAGTTGCGATGCGTTCATTATAAATTAACATTGGTTATATATTCTAGTGGAGAATTTAATGCTGGATAAATTTTATATAGACGGTTCTCCGATAGAATTAACGAGTGAGTATCTAAAAGACAATAATAAACGAAAAACAAGTTTTTTTTTAAAAGCCACCATAACGGAGCCGGTAGCACCAAAACGGTTGAGTTTTTCGAAAAAATGTATATGACCAAATTTGTAAAAAATTTAATAGGCTTTCATTTTGTACTGAAGAATTTTTCACTGCAACGCACCGTTTTCAAGTTATAAGCCAAAAATTGAAAAATGGAACATTAAAACCCCCCTAACCCCTCTAGCGGCACCGGGATTTGGAGGGACTTTATTTTCCCTTGTTCAGGGGACCCCTCTTTACACATTTCTGAAAAAATTGGAACTAGTATTTTTAGTTTCTCTGATTGCCTATTGTTGGTCTAGATTGAGTGGACTAAAGTGGATCATGAACTGATAGAGAAGCAGGTCGAGATGTGATTTGAACTGAATAGTCCCCGCGCGGTGTTGCGCAACTGAGGAAAATAGTTGAAACTACCAAAAGGCATACATCAACTAATAATATATTTACCTAGCAATGTATTGTTGAGTAAGATGAATAAGGGACTACTTGTGATTTCTACCTAATTACTGAGTTGAAGAGCAGAATAGGTACTTGAATATTTTGATTTGTAAAGATTTTAGGAAATTTGATTTTAAACCCTCAATTTTCCTATTCCATATTTCAAAATTGCTGAAACTTCGAACAAAATGAAATTTTACACAACTACGTAGGTAATTAATTTTGTATAATCCAATGGATTTTTGATTTATTTTTATATCGCGAAAGAAGTGTTTTACTGAGAGTTCCAATAAAGTTAAATAAAATAAGGTTTCAACTTATATTGTAACTGCTAGCAACTCAATGATTCATAGTGCCTTTTTAAATCCTTTAAAGTTGCCAAAACATATCTTTAACTTATTTCGGTCCACTAACAAAAAAAGTTAGAAATGTCATACCTCAATGTAATATCAAGTTGCTTACAAACCTAGGACAAAAGTTTCAGGGTTTTTGTTCAATGCCAAAGATGCAACTCCAAAATGTGAAAGTTTAAGAGTATATAAGTTAATTTGTTTCGTATGCAGAGAGGTGTATATAGATCAGACTGGTCGATCGTTAAAAACAAGATTCAAAGAACACCAACAATCTGGTTTGAAAAATGATACAGATTCAGCGTTTTCAAACTATTGCCGCGAAAACCATCACCCGTTTTAGCATTATAGATACTTTTCGAATTATACACTATGCCAAAAAGAGCCATTTATTACGAGTCATTAGAAAGTTTCAATCTCAATCATAATAAAGACTGTAATTTTTTGCTGAACAATCATATTGGTCTTATTTATTCTCCTATAATTGATATATTCAAACAATAGTATATATATATGTATATATATATATATATATATATATATATATATATATATATATATATATATATATATATATATATTAATATATATATATTCTCCTATAATTGATATATTCAAACAATAGTATATATATGTATATATATATATATATATATATATATATATATATATATATATATATATATATATATATATATATATATATATATATATATATATATATATATATATATATATATATATATATATATATATATATATATATATTTATATATATATATATATATATATATATATATATATATATATATATATATATATATATATATATATATATATATATATATATAAACTTAAATCACTCCTTTAGTAAAACAATATCGATGTAGCTTTCCAGACCAGTAATAATATTTGAAAACATATTAAAATTAATGAAAAAAAATCCATAAAAACAAAACATGCGGAGTCTATTAAATTGAGGTAGTTGTGAGAAATTATTGATAGAAAGAATAAATGTTGGAAATTAAATTACCAAAATCTTTACAAACAATGAATTTAAGTAACCACCTACACATATGTCTTCTTCTCAATGGTGAGGCAAAACTCACAAGTAGCTCCTTATTGAGCTTGTTCAACAAGGGGTTTCTGTTTCTCGATTCTTTGAGTATTTTATTTAAGTTACTAAATAATTAAGATGGTACATAAACATCTATATCTGAAGAATTTTCCGATTATGAAGTAGTCATATCACAATTTAATAGAACTACGGTAAAAAAGTTGAATATTTATACTTCATATAAGTCCCCGCCGTTTGTGAATGTATTTTTCCTCTGTGTATATACCAATTTTTGATGAGTTTTTCAATACTTTTATTTTATCA